>BMAU01000599.1:0-338645 GCA_019973935.1 Trichonephila clavipes | reverse complement strand
TGAATTTTTTCCGATTGATTATAATTCTAAGTGCATAGTACGTAAAATTTAATCAAGTATTTGTTTTAATGATTAATTTTATTAATTAATGCTAATTATTTGTTCAATAATTAGTTTTTTACTTTTGGTCCCGAAAATCGACAAAATCAAAAGGAAGCATGATACAAGAATGGTGAACTTTCCACCCCGGACCCTCCCGTTAAAAATTCCTGTGTGCGCCACTGGTGACATCAGTGACACACACAAATGAGGGGGTCCTGGATTCGGACCGTCCTCGAGTCTCGTTTTTTTCAGTTGATTATATTCTTGTCAGTGGCGTAACGTACACAACCGCAACCCCCGCATTACTTGGAGCCCCAGGGTTCAGGGGCCCAAGCCTGACTTTGAAGGAGGCCCCAAATATTCTCCGTTACGCCACTGATTTTTATGTATATAGTACGTAAAATTTAATTAAATTCTGTTATTAGTAATGAATTTTATGCATTACTACTAATTATTTATTCAATAATTATTTTTTTACTGTTTTTCGTCCCCGACAATCGACAAATTCAAAGGAATATGTTTGGTAGCGTATTGGTGTATGATACGAGAATAGTGGATTTTCAACCCTGCACCTCCCACCCCACCCCCTTGAAAATTCTTATGTGCGTCACCTAATGACGTAAATAGTCAAACAAACAGAGGGATGTGAAAAGGGGATAAGAACAAATTATGATTTCAAGAAATGTTGGCGATAAGTTTGTTAAGCATCTATGATTTAGAACAGGCATGCCCAACCCGCGGCCCATACGGAGACTTTTTGCAGCCCAATTGAAGCTTCTCTCTATATTATTTTAGACATTTGAACTACAGACAGTTGAATCGAAAATATCGTGTTTTGACCCACCCCCACCTCTCCCCGTGCAGTTCTTGCCGAAATAATTTCTCCTCCCCTTCATTTGACTTCTAAGCAATTGTAATAACAGGTGTTGATGGATGAAGGAAAGCAGATGAGCTTGGGTGTGTTATTCCTCTTTCAACGAGAACTTCGTTGAGAGTGAGTGTTGTATTTAATTCTATTTCTCAGAGAAATAATTTATGTCTATATTTTTAAGTTCAGATTAGTAGTCTTTTTCTTGTTTTATTCGGCAATGAAAGAATCCGATGATGGATTTAATGAGTTGCCTCAGAACTGTAATATCAGCTAGTAGAAATAAATGTAAGATAATTACGGCAGCAGAATAAAAATGTTTAATATTTTAACCTTCTGAAATTATGTAACTTTTTCATTTTATGATATATTTTAATCCCGGTGCACAATAATTAATATTGTACAATAAGAAACTAAACATTTGGCTATTGAGCAGAAAAAAACTTTTGTCAAACAGTGTAATAATTACAATGCTGTTCTTCTTTGCTTAATTGCCTTTCTGCATTTGAAATAAAAATTTTGAAAATCTAAATCAATTTTATGCAGACATACTGTAACACAAGTATAAAATGTGAAGATGTTACGCACATAATTGTTATATTACGTAATCATCAGATGGCAGCATAAATCTACTGTAGATAAGAACCTTGTAGGTTAAGAGCTATTCTTCCACCAACAAGTGCAATCGGTCGACTTTCAACTTTGTTGTGATTGGGATCCAGTTCAAGGTAAACTTGCTGTTTTTTGATCATATCAATAATTATTGAATAAATTTCATATATATTATATATTTATCTCAAATAAAATACAAAAACAAGTGTCACATTAATTGTAAGGTAATAAAATATTTTGAATGTTGTGTACGATAATATAAAATATTTTGAATAATTTGTTTTATTTTGATATGTGCGGCCCACCTCAGTTTAGTAAATTTTTACTTGGCCCGCCAACCGATTTGGGTTGGGCACTTCCTGATTTAGAAGCATAAATGTATACTACTGTATTACTACAAACACTATTTATAAGAATTGTATGCAAAGATTGGATAGGTGTTCTGTTTCGATATTTTTTATTTATTTCTTGCAAAATACGATAACTATAGTTCATTATCTCATGTCTTATTTGACCGGTCAACGTTTGATACCTTACCGCGGCCCTCTGAGGGTGGGACACGTTTATTGTTTATATTTTTAGATTGTTTTGATTTAACAATTTTTTGTTTTGATTTAACAATTTTAATTTGGTGCATTTAAATATGCCTTCAGAATAAAATATAGTTACACCAAAAATGAATAAAAGTGATTTAACGTGGAATATAAAGTGATTTCCGTGGAAGGGATTGCGCAAAATCGAGAGAAATGCACCACTTTAAATAAAATGGCAAATAGCTTTATGTTCTTTAGGCGGCGGAACCATTTGATCCGCGGACCGATCTCAAACAAAATATAACACGAATTTTCTGAAAACAAGCATATTATAACAATTTTTTAAAAAACACAAGAATGTGTGCATAAGTAAATAACAAAAAAAAACTTTTACCACTAAATCAATTTTTAAAAGAAACCGCAAAATACTATAAAATTTACTTAATCTTTAATGATTCAATTTTCCTCAGTTCTAACGTAGAATAAATTTTATTTTTCTATCCCGAATATTTTTCCCATGGTTTTATTTTTTATTTAAAAATCGCATTTACAATAACAAAAATGATCAATTATTTCTAAAAAATTTAACCCTGTTTATAAATTTTCCCTTTCACTTATATATAAATTGACACTTTCTCTTGAACAAAGCGTAACTTCTAAAATAAATTCGGAGAACCCAGATAAGTGTTCCTTTTTCAGGAAATGAAACAAATCCGAGAATTTCCGTAGATTCTCATGGCGCTTAAAACGAAGCACTAAGAAGTTCGATTACACCATTTGGGCTTCTCACTCGAGCGTTTAATGGAATCTATTATTTCTTTATTGGTCTAAATAGAATGGCAAAGGTTCGTGACCGTATAAATGGTAACGAACTACATGTGATATGAGGAACTTTCAGGCTACTTCAAATTGTTGAGGCCCTAGAAAACTAAAGAGAATGATACAAACCATAAAAAAAAGAAAAAAGAAACTGAATCCTTACATCACAAACCATAAAATCAGTTTTTAGTAACGGCGAGTTTACATTTAAAAATTCATGAGAGGAGTGAAGCATATATTTATATAACATTAAATTTGAACACTGATGATATAATTGTGGCGCAAAGATTGATGCTGGGTGTTCACTTCCCGATATTTTATTTTAATTCTTACAAATACGATAACTATAGTTCTATTATAACTCATGTTTTTATTCCTTTTTTTAGAAGGATATTCCTTCATTCTACAAATTGAACACTTTATTTTTGAAGGAATAATTGAAACATGAATATTTTCTTTATCCGAATAACAAGCAAATTGCGGTTGTAAATTTTTAGAATAGTGCGTGTACGTTAGAAACTAATCACTGTAACTTCACTCAAATCACCATTTGAATACACACAGGTGTGAACTCTGAGTTTTTCGTATTTTGAACATGGCAACTTTTGTTTTTCTTGTTCTTTTCAAAACCATTCAAAGAAAAATCGTTTGAACTGGTTTGAGAAAATTTTCTAATAGTAAGAATAATGTTTTTGCTGAAATTAGCGCAAATTAAAGATTAATTTTTTAATAAAAGACAAACGCGTTATATTTTCAGAAGTATTATATATATATATATATATATATATATATATATATATATATATATATATATATAATGGCATGCGACTCTATCTCAAAACAAAATGTAACACTAATTTCCTGAAATAATCCCATTATAACAACCTTTCTAAAAAAATAAAAATGTCCGTATAACTGAATTACAAAATAATTTTATCACTAAATAAAAGAACCAATAAAATACTATCACATTTACTTAAGCTTTGACTATTCAATTTGCATCAGCTCTAATGTAAAATGAATTTATTTTTTTTATCACGAACTCTCTTTCACTTTTATTCTAAAATCGAATGTACAACAAAAAATATTAAATTAGTTCTAAAAAAATTAATCCAGCTATAAATTTTCAACTGACACTTTCTTGAACAAAGCATAACTTCTAAAATAAATTTCGGAGAACCTAATATAAGTGTTCTTTTTCAGGAAATGAAACAAATCTGAGAATTTAGATTCTGGATGGCGCTAAAACTGGAAGTACTGGCAGTTCGATTACTTAACACCAATCGGGCTTCTCACTCGAACGTTTAATCGAAATCTCATTATTTCTTTATTAGTTAAATAGAATAACAAAGGCACCGTGAAGCCGTATAAACGGTAACGAACTCACTGTATTATATGAACAATTTACTTTAAATTATTTGGCCCTAGGAGAAACTAAGAGAATATTCACAAACCGCCAAAGAAAACTGAATCCTTACATCCGAAGTCGCCAACGATTTTTCCATAAACATATCACTTTGTAGAATGGTAGGTTACGAAACGAGACAGTGCGCGGATCAGAGTCTGAAAACAGAAGGGATGATTATTTTCGCTTATTTGAGCTATTTACCGTTTTCCGCTTGACTTGCTGTTGGGGTTTTAAATCTACATCCAATCTTCTCACCACAAATGGCGATTATTTTTTCCGAAATCTCCCCCTCCTCCTTTCTTTACTTTCTTTGTTCATCACCTTCTTCCTTCCCTTTGATTTCTTTTAATTTTAGCTATAGAAGTTTGGAGCCCAGCAATGCTTAATGTGTCCAATGTGCGATTGTAGAGTGTGAAGAACATTCAATGACATATTGCACTAGAAATTATTTTCGCATTAGTGCCTTTCGATTGGGCTTCCTTTGGGATCGATTTTGAAACAGCGTATAGCTTCACCAATTTCTTACAAGGAAAAGGGAGGACGAAAAGTTTCAAAATTACAACGTACATCTGTGAAATATTATTCCTATTAATCAAAGAAAAAAACATCACCACTATAACTTTACGTACCTTTCACGAAAACCCGCGAATAATGCGCACTTGTAAGTCAAAAAAGTAAGATCGAAATTTCCATGCCAGTAATAAAACGGATATAAAAATGATAGATTCTAAAAATAAAAAAAGATGAGCATAAAAAAGTTAGACCTCTACACATACTGATAAATCGGTTTGTTTAAGGTATCCGACTACCCCTTTAAAATCATGATTTTTTTTTCTAAAATTGACAAATTTTGTTTATACATTTTATTTTATAGGCCATCGTATAAGCTCAATAAAAATACCAAGTTTTTTTATTTTCCATTCACTCAGAACAAAAATTACAAGTGTTTTAGTTAAAGCATGCCATAAGTTTACAGAAAGATGATGCAACATTGTAAACGTTTTACCGAAATGTGTTTTTGCGAAAAGTTTGAACCTGTAATGCGATTGCTCAAAAAGTTTGAAAACAATTTGCTGAAATTTTTGAGTATGTTATGTATAACAGCAGAAGTGTTTTGATCCTATGCAGATTTTATTAACGCTGCTTTATTTAAAAATTGCTGTACAGTCCTTTACGTGGATATAATCACTTTCTTTTTAAGCAATTTGGTATAATCATCACTAAAGATAAAGTGCTCTAGGTTTTGTAAAAAATTGAAATATCTCTTATCCTGAAGGTCATTTCAAACACGAATAATAAAAAGTAACACATCAAAATTGAATTTTCAAAAAAAAAATTTCGTACAGAGCGGGCCCCGTTTATGTAATTTTTTGCACATTTCCACCAGTTTTTTCCCATTTTAATAATAATAAATTTTTTTCTTGCTTTCAATTTTAAGATTTTTTCCTTAAAATATACTAAATAATTCTAAAAATCACAAAAATCCTCATATTTCCATTTTTTCAAAAAAAAAAAAAGTTGTCGCAAGTAGTCGGGGATACCTTAAGAAATGACATGCCTTATATATGAATTAAAAGTGCTCTAAGAAGATCATGTATAAAAATTGCTTCGGGGGCCCTTTTTTAGATATAGCCCTCGTGTAGCTGAATAGTGCGATGTTAATATTCACTCACTCACGCCCTGTTAGTGGAACTGTAGTTACACTGTAGCTTGGGACTGCATATCATTTCTACGGTTTATCTTCGAGGGTGCTACGCCCTTGTAGAAGAGTTGTAGTTCTATATAGAAGTATGCTATTTTCAAAAATCTACGACAATACCTCGACTTCAAAATATATGAGAGCCTTGTATACTAACATTTCAGATTTTTTCCTAAAAAGAGGTGCGCGTCATACGGAAAACATACCTAAAAATTAAAAATTGCATCTTTAAAGTACAGGTGCGTGCTATACGCAGATTTATGGTAATTATTTATTTAAGAGGACTTGGTTCCCTTTGAATATAACTTTCTTTTTTATGTATTTAAAAATTATATTTTAGCATTTTATATAATGTAACTATTCAAGAAAATGACACACGAGATGACATTTTTCACATATTATTCACACAATTTTAAAAATTTAAATTTTTTTGAAGAAAATTCGAAAATTTTAAAAATCCTATTCTTTCTATAATTATTAATTTTTTACCTGAAATTTTTTTTGTAATATTCTTATGGATGTTCTAAACAACTTTAGGGATCGATTTTACAATAACTTAATTCGTTTTGAGGAAAAAAATAAAATGTTGATATGCATGCTAAAAATCAACGAAACAGCCAACATCTCTTGCATCTTAATTTTTTAAAAAAAAGTATTCAGCTTAGTGTAAAATGGATGCCTAATTTGTTGCATGCTTTATATATAACACGCAGGAAAAAATAGAAGTGATTAGTAAACAGTTGTGGAAGGAGTAGCATTTTTGAATGCACTAATGTTTCGAAAACACAAACTGAGAAAACCACTTTAATGTATATAATTCGAAAAATAATTATAATAAGCTTAAATAAACTTAAATGCCTCTTTAAGATATTAATTATATATTTTTCTGTGTAAAATAATTGCATTTTCGTATTTTTTCAACCCATACATTTTTATAAATGATCAATTTTTAGAGAGCATTGATTGTACTACAAAAATTCAAGAAAAGTGTTTAAAAATTTTTTTTTTCGGTCACGGCAGAAATTTTAGTTTTTTCTTCACATAGTATTAAGTGGCCGCGGTAGCCAAGTGGTATGGGCATCGATCGTGGCTGGCTTTGTCACGAGTTCGAGCCCAGTACCACTAAAGACCGCCGTGTGGGGCAGCGAGGCACGCTAAATCTGTCGAGAGCTGAAACGTCCTCCCGTTGGTGTGGTGTGGTAGTTAGGAGAGGGGTGCCAGCTCAGGTGTCGTCCACGTCACTTGACCATGGTTCAAAAATTACGTGGTCCGTCGCCAAAAGCCCTCGTGCAGCTGAACAGTGCGACGTTAATCTTCACTCACTCACATAGTATTAAAGCATTACATTTGTATGAAAAAATATCAGGAATAAGAACTGAAATTATGAAATTATTATTATAAAATGCCTTTAATACAAAAAATTTTTCATGCATATATTTCACTAAGAAAAAAAAAAATTACATTAATTTTATTGCCTCAATAACATTCTGCTTTTATATTACACATTATTTTTATAGTTATTTTTTTCTCTTTTATAAAATAGATTTTTTATCATTACGCTTTTTTTCTAAAAAGGGGGCGTGACCGAATGGTCTCTTATTTTCAAATGAAGTTTCATCTCAATTTCAAACTTACCATGTGCACAGGTGATTAATCGAAAGATAAGTAATGAAAAGAATAAAATTAAATAAAATTTAAAAAAACGATAGGCCGCTCATTTTTTGGGTACCAAGTCACTTTAAATGAGTATTTTCCCTTTGAATGAATTTTATTTTCAATATATTATTTCTCTAATACGTTGGAAATTTCTGGAGCAAAAATACATTCTTCACACTGAACTGTAATGGTAATTGATTGCTACAGCTAAAATGTTTTGAAAATAGCGCACGATTCTGTCTTCATTTGCTTACATTTTTATTGTAATAATATTCTTAAAAAATTCGAATGTAAATTCTAATTCAGATGACACTACATATCGAAATAATTATTCATTTATTAAATTTTTCAAATTTCTGGTTCCAAGCCCATTTTCTCTCGGGGGATACCTTGATATTATTTTTCAAACATATAACTAAATTTTTAAAATAGTTAAGTCATAATGAACTAGATTTTTGAGTTGAATTAGTTAAGCACAATAATTATTAGAGGAGGGAAAAAATCCCCAAAAAATAGGAAACTAAAAAAAAATGGTGTAGAACATACAGCAAGTGCGGAATTAAATGTATCTCTTTTTTTTAAACTATAGGATATTTAATTTTCCAAAGAACAAAATAAAATTGCATAAGTATTTCTGTATGCACTATTAAAAATATTGATGTATTAATTTGCAATATAGCTTCCAAAACATGTTTCAAAATATTATTCATTCAAAGGATTTAAAAATCAATATTATTTCCTTGATTTTCAGATCCAAAGATTAATTCTTTCGTCAAAGTACATATTAAGAAAGCTGTTTCACATTGGAAGGTTATTTTCATCGATTTTTGCATAGACAAAAAACTGAAAATTGTTATATCGCATTCTCGCCAAAATCGCCAAATCATACTCACGTTTTCTGTCTCCAGCTACACCGTTGAAGGAACGTATCATTATTTTGCGCCGTCTGTCATTTTGCCGGAATCTTTTTCTAAAATGGAAGGAATTGCATCCAAACAAAGAAAAAGGTTGCCTTGTAAGGCATGTAAAACTGGAGGTGACCAACTGTGGCAAATTTAGACTGATAGATAAATATCGTGCCTCATAGAGCTTTTAAAAATATATCAGCGAGTAATTTAGTGAACATTACCATCGTGCTATTCAGTTACTGGAGGGTATTTGGCTTGAATATATCAATCAAAAGACTAGGTAACAACAAACAACAAAAAAACACGCCCTAAAGAAGTCTCTAAACGATAAGCTCGAATTTTGATGTTAGATTCGAAGTTAAATAAATATAAAAGCGTTTGTTAAACTTCATTTGGAATAATTTGTTTTTTTAAGATTCAATTTCCAATAATTTTTAATTTTTGTGCTTATATTTATTCAATATGTTCTAATTCAAAACATTTGCATTTCATTTCAATTTACTTTACCGCTACATTCAGAATTCTTAAGCCCAATTTTTAGCGTTATGCTTCGCAAGAGGAAAATTCAATATTAATTTATGTGGAAATTAATTTAATGCTTTAAAATATGAATTCAAAATATTACCTACCCTAATTTTCTGTAAGAATATTACATTAACCCATGTTATTGAAAATAATATGGGTTATTTCAAATACAAGTCCCAACGAGGGTAAATGTTTTATGCGAATGGTACTAAACTATTAAACTATTAAAACTATATATATATATATATATATATATATATATATATATATATAATATATAGTTCTATTTTATAATAAAATCTCAATTCGATTTTAAAACGTTTTTATGAAAAAATGTCACGCTTTATTTAAGGTATTCGACTACGTTCGGAACCGTGCTTTTACAAAAAGCGTATAAATGGATAATATTCATGATATTTAGTGTCACTAGATTAGAAAATGTGTATAAAAAAAAAATTGTTTTTAAGAATAGTATTACAATAAAACTTATTTAAGTACAATATTTTGACGAAAAATGAACATAGAATGACAAATTTTCAAAATATTCTCCTCTTTTGTGAAAAATGCTTCTACTACAACAAATATTTTGAATGTAAGCTCAGACCTCTGTACAGAGGCTCAACTGGAATTCTTGAAAATGTATAACTTAGAAGTGGGTTTATCCATGTTTTACGACAACAGTGAGGAGAAATTTTAAGAAAAAACGCCGATAATTATTTCGATTGGTTGTAACTTTGAAAATAATGTGAATTTTCAACAACAAAAAAATAGTTCAGACTCTCTGGAGAAGTCTCCTTATCTGTGCATATAAAGGAGAAAAGCGACTCACTCATTTACTGACAGACTCACTGACTAATCACGATATCTCCTGAACTACTAAACCTACAGACTTGAAATTTAGTAGGTAGAAGGGGCTTACTCATGGAGTAGACGTCAGTAAGAAGGATTTTGCGAAACCCAAAGGGCGTTGCGGGGTTTTAAGGGGCGTTATAGATAATTATTTCCATTACTAAACTATTAGATTAGCCTGATTCGCGAAAACTTGGTACACAGATTTCTTTCATAAATTAGAGATTCCCTCTACATAATGATTTTTACGAAAATCGACCTCCCAGTGTCGCTTAAGGGGCGTGTTATATATAATTATTTCATTTTTAACCTATTAGACGTGTAGTCTTGAAATTTCTGGTAAGCGGTTCATATAGTACAGATCCCCTACAGAATGGTTTTGTGAAAATCGACCAAGTGGCGCGTTGTAGAGAATTAAGTGGAGTTATAGGCAATTAAATACTTTTTAAACTATTAGACGTAAAATCCTCGAAATTAAGTAAGCTGATTCCATTCATTGAGTAGAGATCTGCTGTAAGATGGGTTTTTATGAAAATCGTTTCCTAAGTGGCGTTGCGGGGCTTAAAGGGGGCGTTATACATAATTATTTCCATTTCTAAACTATTAGACGCACAATCTTGAAAATTTAGTAAGCGGATTCCTTTCATAGAGTACATATCCCCCTATAGAATGGGTTTTGTCAAAATCGATTGAAGTGGCGTTGTGGAGATTAAGGGGGGCGTTATAGGCAATTAACTCCATATTTAAACTATTAGACGTAAAATCTTGGAAATTGAGTAGCAGATTCCATTCACTGAGTAGAGATCTGCCGTAAGATGGGTTTTGTGAATATGGTTTTCTAATTGGCGTTGCGTTAAGGGGCGTTATAGATAATTATTTCCATTTTTAAACTATTAGACGTACAGTCTTAAAATTGGTAATCGATTCCTTTCATAGTGTAGAGATCCGCTACAAAATAGTTTTGAGGGAAAATTGATCCCCAAAGGTCACTGAGGGGGATATAAGTGCATTAGATAAATATTTCCGCTTTTCAACTAATAGAAACACCTGCTTGAAAATTAGAAGGCTGTATGTTCTTGTTCATATGGAATAAAGTTCCTTTTACAAAGATTTCGTGAAAACCGACCCCCCAAAGGAGTAGGGTTGTGGGAGGAATTGCTAAGTGCAGGTTATAGAAAATTCCTGTTTTTGAATTTAACTCATTTACTTGAAATTTGTTGAGCACTTTTCTTATATATATAGTTGAATATAGATCCACTAAGAATGGATTTTACGGTAATCAACTCCAGGGGGAAGCGGGGAGAGTTATTGGGGCGTATTGATAGACAAAATTCCCGTTTTCGAACTGCTAAGACTGCAATAATAAAATTTGGTTTGCATGCTTCTTTTGTTGAATTGGAATCCGCTAAGAGTGCTCTCAACGAGGTATTGATGATAAAAATTCCGTTTTTGCTCTGTTAGATTTAGACTTGAAATTCTGCAGCACGCATAAGTTTATGGATTATGGCAGAGACCAACTCTGAAAACAGTTTTGGTGGAAATCCACTTGATTATTAGGTTAAGTGAGCGAAGAAAAAACTTTCTCCTTTCTACGAAGATATGTAAATAGAAATTAGATATTATAAATTTATGTTCTTTTATATCAAGGGGCGAGTGTAACAGCTATAAATATATTTTTTCAATACACAATCGAATTCTTAATGCTAGATATCAATAATTATTATATATGTAAAATATATACATATAAACAACATCGAAATACCCAGTGAAGCGGGTGTAGAACGGCTAGCTACTTTATATATACAGACATATTATTTTAAGCACTCTTTATAAAATTTATGAAGATTTTGAAAAGTTATTCTAAGTTATTTTTTTGCGATAATATTTAGAATTTAAAAATACTCTTTGTCAAAATGTCCTTAAAATAATTTTATACATAACATTCTGATCTAAGTGATACTATATATCGTGAAAATTATCCATTTATGCGCTTTTTTAAAATCATTGTTCCGAACGTAGTCGAGGATACCTTAAATGGGATTCAATTTAAATACCGGGATAATGTTGTTCTGAAAAATCTTATATAAATGTGTATGCATATATGTTTCATTCTTGCTGTGTATTCAGAGAAAAAAATCCTGGATTTCTTCATATAAAATGTAAATATGTTACAAAAAATTTTGATGAATGCCCTTATACCCATTCAGTATGAACAACTTCAAAATAATTTACTACAGCTTGATCTTGAAAAGGATTCCTATTTTCTAATATTGCCATTACATACACGAACTAAAACAGTTCTTGTTATTTATCCCACCCGATCGACAGTAACATACGATGAGCCTTCCACAAAATTCATCCGGGCAGGGGCTTGTCGTGTCATGGCTGTAGCTTAAACACCATGCAGGTGACAGAACGTGATTTGCTCGGTTTCCACCCACAATTTTTGAGTTAGAAGACCCTGGGGGATTTAGGGCTCTCCCACCTCTTCTCATCCACCAACCTCACGAGTGAGCTTATGAAAATAGTTTCTCTGTCACGTCATTGTTAAATGTTTTTCTCCTGACATTCTTATCTTCAACTTGGGGGAGAAAGAATTGCTATCAACTCAAGATGGTGGAATAGCTGGAAGCAAAAATTTAATGAAATGGCAGTTCTAAACAAAGTACAGATGGATATTTGAGGAATTAATTTTAAAATGATAATTTCGAGATAGAGCTGTAAAATCAAAAGTTTGTCATATATTGCTTGGTGTATCAAATGTTTCCATTGTAATAACAGCATGAATAGAATATATTACTTTCATTATACTATTTGGATATTATATATAAAAAGGTTTTTCTGTAGTCTGAATATTTTTGTAATGTCAGTTTATTAGTCGAAGCCAACATAAATATAGCCAATTGATATATTTCAACTTTATAGCAATTTATAAGGTTATCCCTTTATATTAGAGCAAATATCTCAAAATGATAAACACTTCAAATAAGAACTCAGTTCATGTGACGTCATAGTCACATAGTAGTGAAAGCCCCACATGATTCTAGTCAATCAATTCAAAACTCATGCGACGTCTTAGTCACACGATAAAAAACAACTAGTGTTTTCAGCCTAATCAGTTCACGCGCTCCGGTGTTGCCAAATTTTTTACACTTCGCAAAATTTTTCTCAAAACGTACATATGTATACAAAACGCATTTATTTAAAAGTATAAACATAAAATATGACATTTTTTTGTTAATTTAAAAAGTCTTTTAGAAGAAATTTTTTCCTAACATTTAACATCTTTTAATAAATATGAAATTTGAAATTTTATCTGAGCTTTACAAATAGAACAACAGGTACAATTAGTTTAATGTTTGTTGAATTCAATGGAGTACACGTGTTTTGTCTTTATCATGTGACGTCATCATGAATTGAGCCCATTGAAAAAGGTTTAATGTCAACAAAATTTCGCGTCAGTTTCGTGACTTGTATCATTATACAGTCAATAGACTCTTAAATCTAAACATTCAGCAAACGATGCTACGCTTCCGTTTGTATAAAGGGATATTTTTATAAAAGTTTTTTGTTTAATTTATCAGATAAAAAAATATAAAGCTTTTTGTATAGAGGAGAAAATTTTAAAAGTTTTGTCAAAGATAAAATATTGAAGTAAGATGTGAATTCTGGAGTAAGGGGAATCGTGGATGCAAAAGCAATTTTCCATCGGAGAAATGTTTTTAGTATGGATTTCATTTCAAGCAAAATTGAAAAATAACCTTAGGTCAAATAAAATGAAATGAATTGATAGCGTGCCTTCTAATTCACTCCATTTCTTGAAAACGAGATATTAGCTTATGGAAATAAGGTAAGGTACTTTAAAATGAGTGACTTCAGAAAAAAAACTTTTAATACTTTCAATCATGTCAAAAGTCTTTTCAACTATTAAAGTTTGAAAAATATTGCAAAAAACATGAAAAAAATTCAAAGAAAAAGAAAACAACGTAAAAATAATCGATGTTTTTTGAAGAGATGAAAAATTTACATATATATTCTAAATTCAACGGTTACTGAGAAAAAATGTGTTGATAAAACGGTAAAATTAAAAATAAGCTGTGATAACTTCATCAATAAAATGCATATAATAATCTATTACTGAAAATATCACTTTTATAAAACAACTTTATCACATCAAAATATTCGTAAATATTTACCTTATATATAATTATGAAAAAGATTTCTCCATCTCAGTTTTGCCCTTTATTTTCTTATTTCAGAAACTTTTTGAAAGATATATCCATTCCTTTTTTTTTCAATAACGGAAGTTTAAGTGCTAAAAAGATTGCTGATGTATCTCTTGATAAAAATCAGAATACATCAATTCGTATTTTTCTGATAATTCTTCGCTTTCTCTTGAAGTTAAGAATTTTCACATTTTGTCTCGTCTAATTTGCATTAAATATAATGCAAAATGACTGAATATTAAAAATTACGATAAATATTTAATAGCGCTTTAATAAAATGAACAGAGATTCTCAAAAGAATTTGTATTTATATTTACATATCTCAATTTTTTTATCATCTTAACCTAAAGCTTATCTTTCACCTCATCAAATTAAATCCTTGAACTCTCGAAGAATTCGAAGAGAGTTTGGTTATTACATCTTCCTACTCTCTTCCTATCTATTTTTCTCTCTCTTTCCTCTTTCTTTTTGTTTTCTCTTCTCTCTCTTTTTCTCTTTGTCTCTCTCTTTTTCCTCTTTTTTCTCTCTGTTCCTCTATCTCTTTCCTCTTTCTCTCTTTATATCTCTCTTTTTCCTTTTTCTTCCCCTCTCTCTCTCTCTCTCTTTCTTTCTCTCTTTTTCATCTTTTTCTCTCCTCTTTCTCTCTTTTTCATCTTTCTCTCTCCTCTTTCACTCTTTCTTCTCTCTTTCCTCTCTCTTTCCTTTTTCTCTTTCTCTCTCTTTCTCTCTCTTTCCTTTTTCTCTTTCCTCTCTCTCTCCTTCCTCTTTCTTTCTCTCTCTCTTTTTCTTCCTCGCTCTCTTTCTATCTGTCTTTCTCTCTT
This sequence comes from Trichonephila clavipes, assembly GCA_019973935.1. Taxonomy (NCBI): domain Eukaryota; kingdom Metazoa; phylum Arthropoda; class Arachnida; order Araneae; family Nephilidae; genus Trichonephila; species Trichonephila clavipes. The sequence continues at coordinate 323,679 of BMAU01000599.1, read as the reverse complement.
TCTCTCATCTTTCTTTCTCTCTTCCTCCCTCTCTCTCTCTCTCCATCTTGCCTTCTTTCTTTATCTCTTCTTCCCTCTCTCTTTCTCTCTGTCTTTTTCTCTTCTCTCTCTCCCTTTCTATCCGTCTTGCTCTCTTTCTTTCATCTCTCTTCCTCCCTCTCTCTCTTTCTCTCCATCTTCTTTCTTTCTTTATCTCTTCTTCCCTCTCTCTTTCTCTCTCTGTCTTTTTCTCTTGTTTTTCTTTTTCTTTCTCACTCTTCCTTCCCCCCCTCTCTCTCCTTTCTTTTTCTCCGTCTTGCTCTCTTTCCTCTTTATTCCTCTCTGTCTTCCTCCCCTCTCTCTTTCTCTCCGTCTGTCTCTCTCTCTTCCTTCTTCCCTCTCTCTGTGTCTTGTGTCTTTCTTTCTCTTTTTCATCTTTCTTTTATTTCAAAAAATAATTGTACCACGTTGTCAATGCCTGAAAAGAAGCATTAAAATTCGGTGATAAAGAACTTGAAATCAATTTCAAATCTTTGCGCCCCTAAAAGTTTGCCGCCTTAAGCCCGGGCCTCGAGGGCCTAAACCTAAATCCGTCCCTAAGACTTGAACTGTCTATAGATTGAAGAGCAAAAGCAACTAAATTTGATGAGCAGCAGCAAGCGGGAATTTCCTCAGTGCTAATATTCAAAAATTAAATGGCTGGTATAAGCCTGAAATCCGTTATGTATTTTATAGAATAATTAATATATAATTACTCTTACGGCAAAATTAATCAAACACACTCGTGCTTATAAAGATTTCTCTAAAGAACAAAGAAAAATTAATTGTACCTTTCCTTCGTGTTTTTATCGATGTCAGAAATAACCCTGGAGGTATTCATAAATATAAAGGGGTCTTTGATTTTAAATTCTTTACAATTTATTAAGAGAAAAAATAATTTAAATGAAAACTGTTGACTTGATGTCACTATAAGCATTAATTCTGAAGCAATTTAAATATGCAAAAACTTTTCTCTGAAATGTCTATTGCAAAACACGGGAGGAAAATAGGGGAGGGGATACACAAAGGAAGTTGCTCTTTTTCTTATTTAAGATGAAAGCCACGTAATTAAATATATTTTTAGATTTATTATTGATCTTGTAATTATAAACATTAATGTCGGAGAAGAGACACAGTATCAATTCAGTAGAAATTGGATTTTTGTAAATTGATTCTTATAATGGATGTTTTAACTATGTGTGTTTTTATATATTTCAGTAAAATAGTTATGTTCTTGAGGAAATGTATGTTCTGAACAAAGAATTTCAGAAAAAAAAATTAATTACAGAATTAATATACAGCCAGGGACAAATTAAACTAGGTTGAATGAGGAAAGTTTTGAAATACACATGAAACAAGTTCCATTACGAATTCCAAACACGCTAATGCAATTAAATAAATGACAGATAAGAAAAAAGCAAAACTATTCTCTCATAAAAGTAATAGATATGAAATAAAAGAAAATATCTTTAATGTTTGTTTCTCGCCTTTTTTCAATTCCTACTTTAGTTCACACTCTCTCTCTATATATATTTTATATATCTTGTTCAAATTTTCAATCGTTGATAAAATACTTTGTATTCATTCACTAAGTTCAAATACATTTCTTTAAACTTGTAGTGGACGATCTTTGATGTTAATACAGTTTTCAATCAATAATTCATTAATGAAATTTAATTACTTAACTTTATTTTTATATGGGAGAAAAAAAATTTTCTCTTATTTTTAAGATGTTTGCGGAATATAAATTTAGGAATAAATATCGTCAGTGGGGAAGGGTGTGGATCGGTTGAAAATTTTTTCTTTTTCAGATTCTTATTTCATTCTGGGTTCTAGTCTGAATCAAAGAGGGAACAAAATGGAAAATGAAATATGTGAAAGAAAAATTAAAGAAATTTTTGTTACTTAATATTGTGATTATGTCATATGTATATAAATACTTACATTATTTGTAAATATTTAATAAAAAGTAAGTAAAAAAATAAATTTTTCCTTGTTTACCTAAGAAGGAATCGACATGTTTTTTTTTTAATATTACTTGTTGTTTTAAAAATATTTTAGGTTTTTATTTTTTTGCTTCCCATAAGAAAGGATAGCTTAGTTCTACCTTTTATTTCTGTATTTTTTTCTTACGTAAAACTATAAAAAAGGCAAAAACTGCAGTTTTGTGAGGTTTTACGTAAAAGGATTTAATTGTGAAAAAAAAAAGCCTTTTCTTAAAAATTTGAATGTGTTGAAATAAAATTTGACATATGCCGTCAACACACATAGTAATTTTGTTAATAAACAAAATTAATTAAATTAAATTAAATTAATGCAGTCAACATATATATCAATTTCGTAAATAAATACAATGAATGAATTAAAATTCGTATCTTCAGTTGAATAAATTTAATCTCATTGAAAGATGGATTACTTAATTTAATGCTTTAATGAGATAAAAAAAAAAAAAAAAGATAAAAAAATTTGGACAAATTAAGTCTTTTTGTATATAGCATTTGTAAGACATACCCTTCCCATATTTGTCCACAAACATTTTTTCTTGACATTTCTAGAGGTAGAAAGAAATAGCTCTCTGATAAATATTTTAAAAATTTCTCAGTTTTTAAGTTCCGGGGTGAAACTTCTAAATCAGGGGTACTCAACCTTTTTTCTGCAGGGCCGAATACATATGTTAGTTATTTCACGCCGGCCACAGCATGAGCATAAATGGGGAGGGAGAAATGCCGTAAGACAAAAGATAACATTGGAAATTTAAAATATAGAAAATTGGTCAAAACATTATAACTCCTGTTTTGCTTTTTTTTAATTATTATTTTTATATATAATTAAAAACATAAACCCTATAAAACATTACCCTTAAAACCCTTTATATATAAGGCACCCCTTTATATATATATATATAAAGGGTGTTTTTGAGGTATAGAACTTTAAATTAGCAATAAAACAACGATGTACATTATTCGATTGACATGAATTTTTTTTATTCGAAAGATAATCTTGTGGCATTATTTCTGGCATAGGGCATTTTAAATTTGATTTTTTCCAAATTTGTCTGGCATAATAACACGGCTGCTCGGATGTAAGCGTTTGTGGTTTATCCACCAGACTGACCGTCAATAGTTCGACGGCTTTTTCGATTTTGATCAAAATTTGTGGCCGTATATCGGTCAATAAACGGCGAATGTTGTGGCACGAAATGGTCAAGCCGTTTGGCTTATCCGCATAGACCAATGACTGTTCAATTCAGGACAGAAAATAGCCTAGAGGTGTTAAATCACAAGATCTTGTAGCGGCCAACTACATCAACTTAGGTCCAAAACGAGAAATTAGGCGGTCACCAAACGTCAGTCTTTCAATAAATCGATTTGTGGATTAGTTAAACTAAAGACTCCAAATGCGAGAACAGTAGTTTTAGTGATCGGGCTTGACGTAGCCATTCAACCAGAAGTGCGCATTGGAAACAAAATTCGCTTATGAAAATCGACCATCCGAAATAAAATTGCACAATTGATTGTTCAATTCAGGAATGAAAAGTTAGTAATCGATGGGTGTATACCGATCACCATTGACTGTAAAGTTGGTGGCCTTCATCGTTTTTTGAAGAAGGATTCCACCAGCCCATAAAAATAGCACCAAACAGTTAGTTATTTCTTGGATGTAACGGTGTTTCTATACACTTGTGGATTTCTCATTGCGCAAGAGTTTGAGAAGCGTTTTAAACCTAAGAATCATAAAATAAACGTGAAGTTTTGTCGTTGAACGAAGCCAAAATACCAGAAGTGCGTCAGCTTCATCGCTAAACAAAATCAGCCCATCGCATTATGAAAATCGACCATTATTTTCTAAATAAAATTGCACAATTTGACAAAGCTCATGTTCAGGGCGTGAGTCTATTCATGAAGAATGTGAGAACCAAACTGAGAATAAACATCACAGTGATAGCTGAAATAAGAAATAGGTCGCCATCTTGGAAAGTAATGCCAACTTAAACTTCTTTTTCCTGTTTCAAATGTGAAAAACACTGTATATATTTATATATATTATATATGATTTGATATATATATATATATATAAGTTATATATATTGAAAAATATATTCCTGTGTGTGTCAGAGCCAGACGTTTATCTTGTTCTGATATATAAATATATTATCACTAATAAAGCTGAATTAGAAGTATTTAAGCAACACTCCTTCACAATTTCTGCATCAGTAAATGGTTTCAAATGATTACCAATAATGTAACTAACTTCAGAGGATATATGTCTTTGTTGAAAATATCCTGTGATATTACCACTGACAAAACACTTTTTTGTGGAACTGTGGCAAGGATTATTCAAGAAAGCCTATTTATCACCTCTTGAAAGAAGATCTTAGAGGAAAAGTGTCATATTGAACGAATCCTGTTTATTGGTATTTTTAAATACAGTACTTTTCGAGACAAATCAAACAATTAATAATCTATATTTGTTTTCACTTCAGAATAGTTGGCCTCCCAATCGTCTTGAATTATTTTTTGAGAATATTTTTGCTTACAAGATATAGAAAGATAGTTAAAATAATTAGTTCCTTACATAAAATTGTCTGGCATACTACTACGGCTGTCTGTTATCACTAACCGTTCCAAATAGAAAATGAATATCAATTCATTTGTGGCCCGTACGAATATGAATAACGCTACAATTCTCTAGAAGTATTTAATTTCTCTGAGCGATGGAGTCACCAAACGTGCCACTTAAAGAGGCACGAGGGGCCGCATGTTTAACTTCACTGGGCATCATGATTGTTCAATTCAGGGTTTAGAATATTAGCACGACAAAACACTTTGTGTGGCAAGGATTATAACAATTTTTCTGGATGTAACTTTAAAATCTGAAATGTTTATTGTTTTTTAAATAAGTAATGTTAGGCTTATATCTTTTAATTTGAATTGTTCAAAATTCATTTGCAAATTCAAAATGTCGCCATCTTTATAACTCAAATGAATACTTTAACAAGATTGAAAGAAGTTAAAAATTAGTTCCTCCGATAAATTGTCGCTACTCCACTGTTGTCTGTTATTTAACCTTATAAATGGTTCCTGTTGCATGTAAATGAATATGATTACCAATACACCTGTTCCAAGTAAATTTCGTTGATATACACCAAAACACTTTGTGATTCTTAAAAAGATCTACATCGACCCCTAGGGAAAGTATCACTGATCCGACCTTTTCGAAAAGGGTCCACGTCACGAAAAAATGATTTGGGGGGTCTTTCGAGACAAATAAGGGTCTACGATAATTGCTCTCATTAAAACCATTTGATTAAACATCATCCATTAAACCATTTGAAAATGTCTCTATTTGATTAAATTTTAAATGAAAATTTAGAGAAGTTGGAAAGCTAGAATTAACCTATTTAATAGATTTATTTACTAAATTTAAGTTGAATCCAACTACCCTAAAAATGAATACGATTCTCGACCCCCTTTTTCTCTGGCGATGGGTGACCGGGCAAAAGGCCACGTCAGAGAATTTTTTATGATTTTATTTTTAAGCAATTTTTCATATAGAGTCACTAATATAAAGTGCTCTAAATTTTAAAAAAAATTAAAATAAACCAGAATTAACCTATTTTTGTAAATTTATTTTACTCTTATCCTGAAGGTTATTTCAAACATGAACAACAAAGAAACACATCAAAATTGGAAAATTGAGAATTAGTTCATAAAATCTTTGTACAAAGCGGACTCCGTTTATGTAATTTTTATACATTTTCACCAGTTTTTTCCCATTTTAAAAAAAAAAGCTATAAGATTTTTTTCTGTTTTCAATTTTAGAATTCTTTCCTTTAAAATATACCAAATAAATCTAAAATCACAAAAATCCCCATATCTCCATTTTTTCAAAAAAAGTTGTCGCAAGTAGTCGGATACCTTAATGAGGTTAATTTGCAGTTACAAAGTAAGAACATACTTTTTATTAAAACAAAGACCATCATTTCAGAGTTTCTTGCCAGAATTAATCTAAAGGAGTATAATATACTAGACATCGAAAATTTCTCCAGTTTCTCAACTAGCCACAACAATCTGCCAGGATAATGACGTTTTAGTCTACGCTCAACATTTAATAGCCCCTCCCCCTACCGTTTTTTTTTTCAATTACCTACATTCAACATTTTGTCAATGAACCTAATGTTAGATGAAGCAGATTGCGTTTCTTGCATGGATAAATTATAAACAAAATTTTTCCTTTAAAAAAGAGCTAACTTTTCCTTTGAAAATTACATTTACCTTGAATAATACCAATGACAGGATGTAGCACTTTTTTTGTTTGAATTCAAAATAGCTTGACGAGCAATCTTACCGAAAAATTAAAGGTTCCGAAATTCTTCACCGTTTTTTTTTTATCTGCCGCCAAAACTTTTTGCCTAATGACTGTGAAAGCACCGCCTCCTTTTCTAGATGCAAGCCCTTAAACCGTAATGTACGACTGACCTTCAGATTTTCTCCGCCCCCTCAAAGAAGCCTTCTCCGCCTTCTCTCAAATGCAACCGAATGAAAAAGATCTTGGAAAAGACATTTCTTGGAAAAATGATTAAAAAAGTAAACTATAGTCTCACCTTTGCAAAACATCCTGTGATCAAACGTAAATATTCTCATCATCTCGACCATGGAGACAACATGATTTATTACCCTCCGTCTTAGTTTATACGTGCTGATGATTCGCAGAAGTTCTCTTTTTTTTTAACGCATCCTGACATAAAAAGTTTTTTCTTCTTACTGTCGAATTGCATTGAAGTGAAACGGAGGTTAAATTCTTTTTATTGTCCACTGAACAAATGAAAATAATGCTTTCACGTTATTTTTGCTGTTTAAGAAACAGTTTTGACAATATGTGCCTATTTCTTTGAATAAAAAGAGGATCTAAAACAGTGGACCGAGAAAAATAACTTCCTGTGTAGGTATCTTAAAATGTATGATGAGATTTTTCATAGAACTTGAAGTTTATCAAGTAACAGATATAAAAATGAGAGAAAATTGAAAAATAATACAAACTTTTCAATAAATAAAGTTCACAACACATTATACAAACAAGGGAAAGAATTTAGGTGGAACTTCCTATTTTTCGAAATTACTTTCAACTGAGTTGCTCTGTGATTATAGTTACGTTACAATCTTATATATTTATATCTTAAATGCGGGAGAAATTATTACAAGTTCGGCTTCTTGGTTGTCAGGATCCGAGGGCCTCCCTAGAGCTTGAGGGTCCAGGTGCACGACACCGCCTAGTCCAGGGGTACTCAACCTTTTTTTCTGTTGAGCCGCAACATGTGGATAAATGGGGAGGGGGGGGGCAGGAGAGAAGCCTTAAGACCAAGATAACACTGGAAATTTAAAATATAGAAGATTGATCAAAATATTATAGCTCCTGTTTTGCTTTTTTCTATTATTATTTTTTATATATTTTTTATTTTTGTCTCTAATACTAAATTAAAAGCCTTTAAGAATCACTCCTTCACAATTTCTGCACATCTAAGTAAATGGTTTCATATGATTATCAAAAAATATAACAAAAAATATAACAAACTTCATAGAATGCCTTCGTTACCCCGCTGTGATATTACCACTGACAAAACACTTCGTTGCTGTTGTAAAGATTATTCAAGAAAGCCTATTTATCACCTCTTGAAAGAGATCTTTGAGGAAAAGTGTCATTTGAATGATTCCTGTTTTTTGGTATTTTTAAATACAACACTTTCGTGACAAATCAAGGAACTACTGATCCATATTAATTTGTTTTTCACGACAAAATAGTCAATTTCCCTGTCGTCTCGAAGTGATACGTTCTCTTCGAATATTTTTCGCTATAAAGATATGAAATATATTTAAAATTAGTTTAAACCATAAAATTGCCGCTGCTCCACAGTTGTCTATTATCATTATCCGTAACCATTCCAAATACAGAAAGAAATATCAATTCGTACCCGTACGACACAGACAGCAAAAAGCAAAATTGATATATTTTATTTCTTGACAAAGGTTTTCTTACCAAATTTTTAATACATTGTTCTTAAATAAGTAAATTTCTCAGAACATTGGGCCATGACCGGGCCACTTGAAAAAGCTCAGTGGGCCACATGCGGCCCGAGGGCCGCAGTTTGAGTATCGCTGGCCAAGCTCATTGGTAGCTACTCTAATGATCCAAAATGTAACCTGACATAAATAAGTGCTATGATTATTTAATAGAGTAATTTTTTGTAATAAAATCCCACCCTCTTTGTAACTATTTTAAGGGAAACAAAAAAAAAGAATCCCTCAAATATAATATCCCTAGTTATAAATTAAATTTGGCTTCAATTACAGGGAAAATCGCTTTACACGAAACTGAAGGAACTGAAATATTTTTTCGTGTTAAAGGATATTGAAAAATAAACCATATATCAATACAAATAAGTTTATTAGGATTTTTTTTATTAGACTCATTTTTTTACACGATTCCGAACATTTAGGTGTGAAACAATTTTTTTAAGGACTTGAAATATTTTTTATATGAAAGAAGATTTTTTTACTTAGATATGTAGAGCGAAAGGAGAAAGCAAACTAAAGGCAATTTTCTCTCTTCAAACAATTAAATCTCTTCAGCAATAACATTCAATAATTAACGATATAGCTGCGAATTTATCTTCCAGAATTTTTCATAATTCCGTAAATGTCCATAATTCTGAAGAAGTTTTTCAAATAAGGTCCATTACAAATTTATCAATTTCCGTCCACTCAAAAATTGACAAATTTGTAGAGTAGGGCGGAGTGCCACTGAGAATTGTACCACTTGACATATGTTTCCGATCCTTGTTCCAGACCATAGGTTCCTAAAGAAGTGATTCCTACTGTGCCTTGGGGGAGGGCCTTGTGACTATTGAGGGGGATTCATAACAAATGCTAAGAAATTTGGGAGGAGGTGGATAATATTAGGGGTGCACGAAATGTTTCATTTAAATAACATATTTGCTCCCCAGTTCCACAGATGTTTGAATAAGGAACAAAATCTCGTCCCTAAGTGCAATAACTTGACTAAAATGTGGCAGTATAAAAAATTCGTACATTTAGTCAACTGTTAAATTTATCCTGACATTTGAAGGGAATGTAACAAATTTTCCTTTGTTTTGAACAGAAAGCAGAAGTATCCTTTGCATTGTTAAAAAGATGAAATACGTTACGCAAAAATATTTTTATACACAATTGATATCTGGTGCATAAATTTTCCAAATTTATACCTTTTTTAAAGTTATATACACACCGTATTTACTCGAATCTAAGCCGCACCCCAAATTCTCAAAAAATATAATGTAAAAATGTAAAAAAAATGTTGTCATCGATTCTAAACTGCATCCGTAATTCTCTACTCGTTTTTTAAAAAATAAAACAATTTGTAAAAGGTTTATCAATACCCGATACCTAAAAAAATTTTTTTAAAAAAGGTTAATCATTAATTTATTTTACCCCATTATTAAAATTTTTTAAATACATACATAAGCCTATATTTATTCTAACTGTCATTATCGTGTTTCGAAAAGGATTCGTCATTCCCATTGTCACAGCTGACTTTGGAATTGGTGCCGCAGTCACTCTTTTTCCACACGGTGTCGTCTTCTGTGCCATACATTCCAGTTGTTATGCAATATTTTTCAAAAGAATGAATAAAAGAAGGATGTAAAAGAAATATTTCAGACTGTTGAATAGTTAAAAGGAAAAATTATATCATTTTGACTACGCCATTCACGCATATTTGTTCCATCCGTGTTAAAACTTTAATAGCCACTGCTCTGTTTCCTTTTCCCGCATATAAAATTGCCTTCCTTTTCATACTTGCTTTGTAGTGAACTCGTCTTGATACTATTACCGAAAACTTTGATGTTTAGGTGATTATAAGAAAGCGTATACAATAAAATATCCTAATTATGAGCTGACAACGATGTTCAGAATAGACTGAATACAGGAGATAAACTGCAAAATGGGGTAAGTCATCGATGCAAGTGGCCGGAATGAACGGTTACACCTTTCCTCTTGAAAAAGTCTAAAAACACCGATTTCCTCCATCCAAAAAATGTTTTACCTTCGATTCTAAGCAGGAAACGATTTTCAGTAGTATTAACGCTGGAAAAATACTGCGGTTTAGATTCGAGTAAACACGGTATACACAATTTTATAAAATACAGTATAACGTCGTTTATGCGAACTTTTATTATCCGGAGCGTCAAATATCCGAACCCATTTTTACCACTCAAAAAGACAGATCCCTGAAAAATGTAAATGGAATAAGTTGTGGCCAGATATAGAAGACGAAAAAGACTTCCAAATGACGACCACAGGGAGGAGATTACCGACTTGGTCCAATCGATCCCAGGATTTCAAGAATGCGATGAAAAAGATGTAGAAACCTCGATGGCATGCGATGCAGAAGACTGTGGATTTCAAATGCTAAATGATGACGAGATTGTGACTTCCGTGCAAGAAGAATCCGACCCTGCCGACGATGAAAAGGATGAATACGAGGAAAACAACAATGAAAGTAGCAAGGGTCCATCAAACGCTGACACATTTTCTGCGTTTAGAAGTGGTACGAACTACAATCAGAGTGCTGTCCTACTCAACTACTGCTGCTCAAGAAAATCAGAGACCGTGTAGCGAAAGAAAAAAAAACGAAGGTATACAATGGTACAGCGAAAAAATAAGTGATTAGTTTCGACGATAAAGGTAAAATTGCGACATTTTGCACCTATTTTGCTTTTTTCTTCTAGCACGTTTCCCACATGTGATAGCGGCCGCGCTAGCCGAGTGGTATAGGTATCGGATCGTGGCTGGCTTTGTCACTAGTTCGAGCCCAGTACCACTAAAGACCCGCCGTGTAGGGCAGCGATGCACGTTAAATCTGTCGAGAGCTGAAACATCTTCCCGTTGGTGTGGTGTGGTAGTTAGGAGAAGGGGGTGCCAGCTCAGGTGTCGTCCACGCCACTTGACCATGGTTCAAAATTACGTGATCCGTCACCAAAAGCCCTCGTGTAGCTGAACAGTGCGACGTTAGTATTCCCTCACTCACTCCCGCATGTAATGATTTTCAGTATTCGTATAGTGTCCGGTTCCATATACTGCATGGATCGCATTCGGTTTTCGGTTATCCGAACAATCGCATATCTGAAGGATGTCTGGTCTCAATTGATTCGGAAAAACGACGTTCTACTGTAGTATTATATAATACTTATCAACATTATTTTCAGGAGCTCAAACTTATAAATTTGTCATTTTTCTGTTTTTAACGTAAAATAAATATAACAGAAAGTAATAGTAGCGTATTACACATCTAGGCTTAAATCATTTATACTATTTTAAGCGTTCGTTACACAAAATGTGTAACAATGTGTTACTTTTGCTGAGTAGAGATCAGCTTAGGAAGGTGTTTTCAAAAATTGACCTACAAGAGACTTACGGGGCGTTAGAAATAAAAAAAAAAATTCTCCTTTTTATCGCTATTAGATCTACAAACGTAAAATTTAACAAATATGGTTTTTTTTATTCAGCTGAGATATGCAAAAATATTTTTTGTTTAATTGGCAATTAAGCAAAATATTTTTTGTTTAATTGGCAATTAACGTTGAACTAACTTATTAAAAACGTTTTTTATCCTTCATTCTGTAAATTGTTTTACTTTTCAATTCACCCGTGTGAAGAACGCGTATACTAGCTAGTTCAGCGATACTCAACCAGCGGCCCGCGGGCCGCATGTGGCCCGCCGAGCCTTTTTGAGTGGCCCGGTCATGGCCCATTGCTCTGAGAAATTAAACTTAGTTAAGAACATTGTATTAAAAATTTGGTAGAAAATTCTTTGTCTAGAAATCAAATATACCAATTTTGCTTTTTACTGTCTGTGTCGTACTTGTACGAATTGATATTCTTTTTTCTGTTTGGAACGATTACGGTTAGTGATGACGATTCTGGAGTAGCGACAATTTTATGGTGGGATTAATTTTTAACTAGCTTTCAAATCTTGCGAACGAAAAATATTCCAAGAAAAAGATCCTTTTTTTCTAGATGGTTGGGAGATTGACAATTTTGTAGTGAAAAACCAACATGGATCTTTAAGTGTTTGATTTGTGACGAAAGTGCTGTATTTAAAAATACCAATAAGCAGGAGTCTCATTCAATGATACTTTTCCTCGAAGATCTCTTTCCAGAAGTGATAAAAAGGCTTTCTTGAATAATATTTGCAACAGCAACGAAGTGTTTTACCGGTGGTAATATCATAGCGGTAACAAAGTCATATTTACTAACTATGAAGTTAGTTATATTATTAGTAATCATATGAAACCGTTTACTGATGCAGAAATTGTGAAGGAGTGTTTCTTATCTTCTTCTAATTTATAGCTTTAGTAACAAAAAAATAAAAATTATAAAAAAATAATAATTAAAAAAGCAAAACAGGAGTTATAATATTTTGATCAATTTTCCACATTTTAAATTACCAATGTTATCTTGGTCATAAAGTATTCCCCTCTCCCCCATTTATCATCATGTTGCGACCCGCGTGAAATGACTGACATGTATGCGGCCTAGCATAAAAAAGGTTGAGTACCCCTGAGCTAGTTTATTATAATTATGTTAATTCTCTCCACATGTTATTTGTTTTTATATTGATTATTCAAAGATTAAATAAACTAGTTAAACAATAGTTTAACTAGTTTAATTTATTGATTAAAAAATCTCATATTCCAAGCGAAGTGCATCCATTGTAATATTTGTAAGCTTAAATACAAAATATGAATATAAAATGTACTTAGCAAATACGTTTTACTGAGGAATCCTATTCCTAAAATTTTACACAATACATTTGTTAAGTTAAAACAACAAAGACATGATTTTGATACCAATAATAGTAATAATAAATAAATACATAAAAATACAACTATGTAAATTAGAGTTGTAGAAATATGCAATTTAAGATTTTAGGCAACATTAAAATCAAATTTGAATATGTTCAGCATGTATATTTCTGTACGAAAGTAGTCACTGAAAAAGTGCTTTTATTGGGAAAGAATTTAGAGTCCCGGAGAAACTGGATCAATGAGCATATGCATTTTATATGCATTTTAAATTTCAATCTGTTTTAGTAGTTGTATCGTCAAAATACGCCTATCTGCAGTCATACTAATCCATTAAAAACATTGCGTTAGGAAATAACATTTCATTACCAACATAAAATATTTATTTTGTAAAGTTGTAGAAGGAAAGGAAAAATTTCTTTTGACTTCTGAGTCATTATTTTTGGATTTGTAAGAATTATATATAAAATAATGCTTTGGATTTATTTTGGAGTATATTTGGTTTCAGATTTTATAAAACACTTTTATTAAATTTATATACTTTTTAAGTTACAGCTAAATAAAAACTTTAGGGGTCCAGCGACTTTTGCCATTTATTGGACTGATACATGAGCAGGAGCTTACCTCTAGTGTTTTAGAAAATATGCTACTTATTGTTCATATTATTTGTCACTAATTAGATACAGTGAAATACGTTTAGCACGAAAACCACTAAGATGAAATATAAATTAACACGAAATAATACAACTGACAAACTAAAATGTATTTTCATGCATTTTTTTTCTCTTAATACGAAACGAGAATCGCTTAACCTAAAAAATTTTCCTTCTGGGAATGAGCAACATACGGAAATCACCAGCCGCGCGGGCGAAATTAAAGAGGGGTGTGGAACAAAAGAGAGGAAGTTTCACATGTTTCGTAGAAAGGAAGCTAGCTTGTCTTCGAAATACGCTTAGAAGCCAATTTTGTTTATCTAAGCTACTTTCCCCCTTCACTCCTACAAACGCTACTCAATAACATCTAATCTCACATTAGTTGGCTTTGGAATTCGGTGACGATTACACCCCAGTATGAGTAAACCTTACGTGACCATGGTTCAAAATTACGTGGTCCGTCGCCAAAAGCTCTCGCGTAGCTGAACAGTGCGACGTTAATATTCATTCACTCTAAAAAAAGAAAGGAAAACTTGAATTTCTTGAAGCCATTATCCACTTCCTGAAGAATTTACTTTTTTTTATGCTCAAGCACTTACGTTTTGATATTTTCGAGCAACAAGAAATGAAGTTACCAGTACGACTGATCAATATTACAAATGAACGGAGACAAGTTCAAGGACATGAGACTCCACTGAGGATGAAAGGGGAAACCGAAAAAGTTTCCAGTGAACTGGACAATGGGGTTTAAAAGTTGCACTTCTTGGATGAAATGCCTAGAATTCTATTGCTCTCGGAGAATTAGGCTGTTAATAAAAGATTTATGACCACCCACCATAAAATGTGCTAGAAGAGAAAATAATTTGAAATTCTCAGAAATATATATACTTCACAAATGGGGAGAAAAAATATTGAATTACAAGAGAAAAAGTTATATAGAAAATGCACTACGCTATTGGGAGGTTATTTTACGAAAGAAATCGTAAAATGTTCTTGGTTCCAGGAAAAAGTTCGTAATATAGAGGTTCGACTATATATGGGCTATCCAATTCATTCTATTTATTTTTATGTATTTAATGATGTCAGGTTGTTTATAAATTTTATGTACTATTATTCACATTGTGCACTATTATATTAAAAGTGCATTATTACATTATGCACTACTTGGTTTTCAATGTTCTCTCATTATCTCTCTAATGTTATTTTAATGTATTGAAAGAGTAAGCAGAACGTGAGAAGGTTACATACATTTTTTTTCCAGTCATTTCATATTTTCATTAATTACGCACGTGACATTCAAATACGATTAGTATTCATCACAATATCAGAAAGTTTGAAATATGTTTATTGAAGAAACACATCTCAAATTTATGACTGCAGCTTGTTTATAACTGTTTAAAAATATCTGTTTATACTTAATGATTCGAAAAAAATAAAAAATTACGAAAGAAAAGATACGATTAGTGTAATTTTTTTGATGCAGTAATAAATAACAGGAAATGCATTTCTACAGTTATTGATTTGTTATTTTTTGTAGACAAATCATTAAATAACGAATGTTGTATTGTTTATACTTACTAACAAATTATTGTCAAGCGATATAAGTTACGTTCTTACACAGTATTTTTTATTCTGTTATAGACTTAATTCAAATCAAAAATAATTCGATGAACATCAATACTGGTAACTCTGAAATTAAGCATAGAAGAGAAATGATTGAAGTCATGTCCAAAAAAAAGCTATTCGAACATGTATTTTTCGTTGTTGCCGTGTGTTTCAGACTGGAATACATACGAAAGGTAGATGAACAGAAACATACATTACAATTACAGAACATAGACTTTTATTACAAACAATGATCTCAGCAAAGGGGAGCGCTGCTTTCCATTCGAGACGAGAACCCATTTCAGAAGAGAGTCCGACTTCTTTTCCCGAATATACAGCCATGAATTATTCGGGATTCGAACCCGAGCCCACTTGCTTACAAGTCGAGTGTCATAACCACCATACCAGGTGTGGCTACTGTTTCTTCCGTTTGAGTCCAAATTGCAAATGCGGAGATGATGTTTCCTGATGCCAGTTCTATGGTTAGATAAAAGAAACAAGTTGTCAGTAAAAACAAATAAGGCAATTTTTTAATTGTTATTATAGTTATAAAAACCTATTTCATAATTATGTGAAAGAAGATAATGATGAAAGTAAAATTAACTTTAAAATGAGAGTGGACTAAAGGCAGTGGCGTAACCTAGAATATTAGACATCCCCTGCAACATAGATTCTGGGCTCTAACCCGTATTTTAAAAAGGACTAGAACACTGGTCCCCGCTATGCGGGGGTCTACGTTATGCCACTGAATGAGTTTGGAGTGTATAAAAAGGAAAACGTGTAACCAAAGTACACTGCAAATTGAGTGATTAATGTACTTCGTAAAAATTATATATATATTTTTTATAGTTTTTTGAGGAAATATCGCTTTTGCTAATAATTCTTCTCCCTGTGTTTCGCTTTTGAATTAGTGATAAAAATAAGAAACCCCTTCATGCTTTTTAATTTTAAGAGTTAAATGCATGGTTTTAGATTGTCATTGATTAACTTTTGAAGAGTATCATTAATTTAGGACAAAAGTTCATCAAAAATGATTTTCGAATCAAAATAAGGAATTCTTTTGAAAATTCAGCTTTCATTGATTTTTCATCGTTTTTTTTTTTACATGATCAAACCATTCCTAAGCAGGAGATTTATATCATTTTTCATTCCACATTTTTAGAATTAAAATGCCATTTTTCATTTTCGAATTCACAAAAGTAAAAACTTCAGATTTTCTAGCTAAATAAATAACCACGATTATATTCTACTTTATCCCTAACTTTATTTGCTTTTAAAAAATTGCAGAAAATCACATTTCCTTTCGTAAAAACAGGTTTAAAAGTCCCATACCTACCCCTTTAAAACGATTCCTTATAGAAATCTCTACTGAAGCAAATATACATCAAATAAACATTTAAAATATATTAATTAAGGAGTGCAGAAAAGTTTAAACGAAACACAAATACTTAATTATTATCATATACAATATTATTTGTTGACTATTCTGCTTTGCAATGCATTGATATACTTCCTTTTTTAAGAAATCATTATTCGAAATTACGTCTGTTAACTTGTAAACTATCACTGTTAGTGGCAATGAATACTTTATATATATAAAGGAGAAAAGCGACTCACTGATTAATCACGATATCTCCGGAACTATTAAACCAACAGACTTGAAATTTGGTATGTAGGTTCCCTTCATGGAGAGACGTCAGCTAAGAAGGGATTTTTCAAAGTTCGAACCCCAAGGGGCGTTACGGAGGGTTAAGGGGCGTTATAGATAATTATTTCCATTACTAAACTGTTAGATGTACAGTCGTGAAACTTGGTACACAGATTTCTTTCATAAAGTAGAGATTCCTTACATAATGATTTTTACAAAAATCGACCTCCAAGGGGCGTTGAGGGCGCTTAAGGGGCGTTATACATAATTATTTCCATTTTTAAACTATTAGACGTACAGTCTTGAAATTTGGTAAGCGGATTCCTTTCATAGAGTACAGATTCCCTACAGATAGGGTTTGGTAAAAATCGACTCCCAAGTGGCGTTGTAGAGAATTAAGTGGCGTTATAGGCAATTAACTCCTTTTTTAAACTATTAGACGTAAAATTTCGAAATTTAGTAAGCTGATTCCATTCATTGAGTAGAGATACGCTATAAGATGGGTTTTGTGAAAATCGTTTCCTAAGTGGCGTTGCGGGGGCTTTAGAGATCCACTGAAAGTTGCTTTGGTGGAAATCCACTTGATTATTAGGTTAAGTGAGCGAAAAAAATCTTTCTACTTCTATTTTAGATATAAATAGAAATATTAGATATTATAATTTATGTTCTTTTTATATCAAGGGGTGAGAGTGTAACAGCTATAAATATAAAATATATATGTAAACAGTATACATATAAACAACATCGTGAAATACCCAGTGAAGCGGGTGGGTAACGGCTAGTATATATATATATATATATATATATATATATTACATTTTACAAAAAAAAAACTATTCAAAATGAAATATTTGCTTAAGGCATGTCTTTTGGAAAATGACACGTATCGTTGAACCGTAACACGAGGCAATGAGTCAAAAAGCAGTTTCCGACAAGGAAATGGAAATCAAATTAGAATCCCTTTCAAACTTGTTTGTTCAACAACACTTCAATGATTTCTTGCTGAAATCAAACGTTTGAGAAGCCTTAAAAACTCACTGCGATAGAAACGGAGCTTTCGTTTAGGGGGGTTTCTGTTAGGGAAAACTTATTTCCTGCAGAAAATTTTCGCATCACATGCAATGAAAGGCTTCAAAGTATTAAAAAGGTTTTTTTTTTATTCATGTAAAATGTAATATTGATTTTACGCCTACTCAGTAGTAATGAAACTATATATGAAAAGGATAGTCGATAGAGAAAAACGAAAATATAGTTATGTTCGCTTACGAACTAAGCAAATAAAGCCAAATTTATGAAAAAAAAAATTTTAATTGAAGATTATAGGCAGTTATGTGTAAAAATACACACCAATTATTTAAATAAGACATTTTATTAGTAATCCTGAGAATTTTGTTAAGAGTATTTATTATTTCCAATGGGTTTTCTCGTTTTGGTTAGATTCAGTTTTCTCATAAACAAAGCTATTTAATATTGAAGTTTTTCCTTGTGTGGTTCAAGTTCTGCTCAATAATCTTAGATTTATTTATTTCTCCCTATATGTAAAAAAAAGTTTTTCGTGATGCTGATATAAATTTATTTATATATAAAGGAATGTTAGTAAAAAAGGGTCGTAAAAAGTTGAGTTTAACTGAAGAGTAGCACCAAGAACGATTTGCCTTGGGCAGCGTTTCTCAAACTGTGGGGCGCGCCTGCCAAAAAGGGCCCGATAACCCTACGGGGGAGGGGGAGGGGAGGGGAGTGAGCATATCGAAAAGTTGAAAATGAAAAAAATATTAATAAGTTACTGAGAAACAAAGCAAAACAAAACACATTTTTACATAATGAAAAATAAAATACACTCATTTACACTGATATAATATATTTATAAATATATCAGTACTGCTCAATGTATTTAATACTTAATTTATCAAAAATATGTTGCGAACTTTTAATAATTACGAGTGACTTCCATGGGCTTGTATCCAAAATTACATTCAAAATTTTATACTTATCTTGCTAATTTGTACGTTTTATAATTAAAGTCGTATTGTAGCTTTAGCGTTAAACACTGACGTAGCTAGTCAGTCCTAAGGGATCTCTGTATCAAAAATTTCTAGAGGGCCCTTTTTTGGGCCCATTTAATATTTCATGATTTTTTGCTTAAATATGTTTTATTTCATGTAGCTGAGGGCCCCGTATAATTAATACGGCCCTGCGTCAAAGTACATTATTAGTGCACTCAATACATTGTTATTTTATGGAAGGGGGCGCGATGGAAATTATGATTCGAAATTGGATCACAAATGTTGAAAGTCTAAGAAACTCTGGCCTAGAGGGCCCACCCTCCCTTCTCAAAAAATTTACTTAAGTCATGGATGGGGATGTTATAGATTTCTCTAGTAAAAATTTTAGCCGAATTTGATTGTCAAAAACGCGGGAAGGTGGGGGCGCGATGTCAACTTGGCTGTTTTGTCAATATTTCGCCAAGTGTCCATTGAAACGGCTTTATAATGTAATGGAAGGCGTTGCTTGCGAATATGATACGATTTTTATCATGAAATAAATACAATAGAAAGTAATATTAACGTATTAAACATCCAGAAATTAATTTTTTTCCTGCTTAGAATACATTGAAAAAAAAATTGAATTACATAATACATGTAAATTACAGTTTTGCGATTTGCGCAATGAACAGTTATATAATATATACCATAGGGATTGGTCCGTTGTCCCTACATCCGCCGACTAATAATAAAAAACATGGATTTTGATTGTTATAATTTTTTTTCTTTTTTTACCATAATTAAATACAATTTTCAAAATTCATTTTTCTATGAATTCAAAATTCATTCGTCTATTCCAGAAATAACGGCAAATATACTGTCTATTCCAGAGCTTCCTTCTCTTATATCTTAATCAATCTGTTTTTATCATGAAATAAATACAATAGAAAGTAATATTAACGTATTAAACATCCAGAAATTAATTTTTTTTCCTGCTTAGAATACATTGAAAAAAAATTGAATTACATAACACATGTAAATTACAGTTTTGCGATTTGGGAATAATAAAAAACAGGGATTTTGATTGTTATAAATTTTTTTCTTTTTTTACCATAATTAAATACAATTTTCAAAATTCATTTTTTTGAATTTCAAAATTATTTCTCAGGTAGAAATAACGGCAAATATACTGTCTATTCCAGAGCTTCCTTCTCTTATATCTTAATCAATCTATTTTTATCATGAAATAAATAAATAGAAAGTAATATTAACGTATTAAACATCCAGAAATTAATTTTTTTTCCTGCTTAGAATACATTGAAAAAAATTGAATTACATAATACATATAAAAATTACAGTTTTGCGATTTGTGCAATGAACAGTTATATAATATATACCATAGGGATTGGTCCGTTGTCCCTACATCCGCCGACTAATAATAAAAAACATGGATTTTGATTGTTATAAATTTTTTTCTTTTTTTTTACCATAATTAAATACAATTTTCAAAATTCATTTTTTTGAATTTAAAAATTATTTCTCAGGTAGAAATAACGGCAAATATACTGTCTATTCCAGAGCTTCCTTCTCTTATATCTTAATCAATCTATTTTTATCATGAAATAAATACAATAGAAAGTAATATTAACGTATTAAACATCCAGAAATTAATTTTTTTTCCTGCTTAGAATACATTGAAAAAAATTGAATTACATAATACATATAAATTACAGTTTGCGATTTGTGCAATGAACAGTTATATAATATATACCATAAGGATTGGTCCGTTGTCCCTACATCCGCCGACTAATAATAAAAAAACATGGATTTTGATTGTTATAAATTTTTTTTTTTTTTTTTTTTTTTACCATAATTAAATACAATTTTCAAAATTCATTTTTTTGAATTTCAAAATTATTTCTCAGGTAGAAATAACGGCAAATATACTGTCTATTCCAGAGCTTCCTTCTCTTATATCTTAATCAATCTATTTTTATCATGAAATAAATACAATAGAAAGTAATATTAACGTATTAAACATCCAGAAATTAATTTTTTTTCCTGCTTAGAATACATTGAAAAAAATTGAATTACATAATACATATAAAAATTACAGTTTTGCGATTTGTGCAATGAACAGTTATATAATATATACCATAGGGATTGGTCCGTTGTCCCTACATCCGCCGACTAATAATAAAAAACATGGATTTTGATTGTTATAAATTTTTTTTTTTTTTTTTTTTTTTTACCATAATTAAATACAATTTTCAAAATTCATTTTTTTTTGAATTTAAAAATTATTTCTCAGGTAGAAATAACGGCAAATATACTGTCTATTCCAGAGCTTCCTTCTCTTATATCTTAATCAATCTATTTTTATCATGAAATAAATACAATAGAAAGTAATATTAACGTATTAAACATCCAGAAATTAATTTTTTTTCCTGCTTAGAATACATTGAAAAAAATTGAATTACATAATACATATAAATTACAGTTTTGCGATTTGTGCAATGAACAGTTATATAATATATACCATAGGGATTGGTCCGTTGTCCCTACATCCGCCGACTAATAATAAAAAACATGGATTTTGATTGTTATAAATTTTTTTCTTTTTTTTTACCATAATTAAATACAATTTTCAAAATTCATTTTTTTGAATTTCAAAATTATTTCTCAGGTAGAAATAACGGCAAATATACTGTCTATTCCAGAGCTTCCTTCTCTTATATCTTAATCAATGAGTGCCAGAGAGTTGAGCATTTCATATCACTTGCGTTCCTCGGTGAGGTGGAACCCACCTGAACTTTGAATAATTTTCTAGTAACTGTCTCTTGGTTGCTACATTTTCAATATAAATATAAATGAAAAAAATGTTAAAAATTTTAAATAAAAAAAGGTATATTTTTTAAAACAATTTCGCACTTAATGCAAATTGTAACTATACTCTAATATTTTGCTGAATTTTTTCTTTTGATGACAAGCTTAAAAACAACTATTAAGTTGTATATTTAGAGCTTACTTTACAGGGATTATCACACAGAACTAAACTTACAAAACTTAAAAAGAGAAAAATTGCGACAACCAATCACAGTACTGAGACTAAATATTCAGTATGCAGTACTTTCTGGTGAGAAAAAAAAACTTATTCAGCTTAAGTTTAGTTACCAATTAATTTACAGTAAAACGTCGCTAATCCAAATCAATTGCGAATGGACACCGTTCGGATACGCGATGTTCGGATAACCGAAAACCGAATGCGATCCATGCAGTATATGAAATCGGACACTATACGAATATTGAAAATCATCACATGTGCGGTAAACGTGCTTGAAGAGAAACAAAATAGGCGCAAAATGTCGCACTTTAACCTTTATTGAGGGAAAATAATCACTTATTTTTCACCGTACCATAGTACATCTTCGTTTTGACCTTTGAAATCAGTCGAACCGCCTAATTTCCAGGTTTTTTTTTCACACAACAGAGGGCCCGATATTGGGTCTGATTTGCTCCTTCTTTGTGAAAACCACAAGTAGAGCGCACGATCAAGAACAACATCTTTTACTTCCCTCATGGTTTTCCTTCTCTTTGAGCCATCTTCTGAGTCAAGTTTTGACACAAAATTTAAAATGGTTTCTCGGCTTTTATTACGTCAGAAATTGTTCACTTTCCAACATTGTAAAACTGTGGTAGAAATGCTCCACTTTTGCGAGACAGTTTAATATTTCAAGTTTTGTCTCTATGTTCAAGACGATAGGCTTCTGTTTTGAATTCGAAGCCGTAGCAGTTCACAACTCAACAAAAAAGCACTTATACGCCCTCTCACTTGGAAAAAACTAACCTAATATTCCGCGCAGATGTTTACCAAATCACACAACTGATATTTCCTCAAATATCCCTGACTTAGGGTTTTCCCGTCACTTTTAGCCTCACGCGAAACAAATGTTAAGCATTGCACTGTTTGAAAACGTATTGATATACAGTACTTGTAGTTGACCCAAAAAAGTGGTCCGGTTATTTGACGCTCCGGATAATAAACGTTCGGATAAACGACGTTCTGCTGTATTTCATTATCAATTTTAATCAGCGTAAGTACATTATACGAACTATTTATGTTGGATTCTCCAAATGTTCAGAAAGGAATGATGATATAAAGTTGACTGTAATTTAGTTACATTCAATACAATTCAGGTTTATTTACTGAACAATTTATACACCCGTGTTCAATAAAATTAAGTGGTCTCCTAGGATACACGAATAGCATCAAGGATTTCTAAAGAGCGGCCTATGTCACTAGCTGAGTTCCAAAAACTACGCACCCCTTGATTATGACTCCGTTGGGGGGACAAGAACGCCAAGTAGTTCCAAGAGAGACACTTGAACGTTTGCGCCAACTTCTGTAGTACAATTAAATGATGATGAGAATTTCACCCTCTCTGCCCATCCCCCCTCACTCTCTACTTCTCTATCTCTATATATATACTGTAAATTATTACAAAAAGTTATTTTTCTTCATATAGTTAAATTACTAGCAATAACTTATTTTAAATTTCTTTTCAAAATTTGCATTCTAATAAGTGCTTAAGGCTATGTCTCATCTGAGGAAATTCCTTTTTTTATGTTATAGTAACATTTATTAAATTAAAAAGTTTTGATTCTTATCTGTACACTTATTGTATAATGGTTAGTGAACCGGTATAATGGTTAGTGAAGATGACTGCTGAGCATTTGGGCCTAGGTTCGAATACCGGAGCAGGCATGGATGTTTGTAAACGTATAGCGTAATGGGGTTACTCTAAATAGCCATCTGGCCGCGAGTCCTTTCGTGAGGTTGATAGAAGGGGAAGGCTGGTGGGGAGGTCCTGACCACCCCAGGGTGTTTACCCTCAAAATTGGGGGGTGAAATCGAGCCAAGTCGCACTGTCACCTGTATGGTGCTCAAAGCTACGGCTAACGACAGGCGTATATGAAGCCCTTTGCCGTGATGAAATTCGCGAACCTTGATCTGATGTTACTGCTGACCAGGTGGAATAAGTAACTACAACAACTTATTGTAATTTTATGTAGAGGTATTTGTAGGTGCGTGAGAGTAAAGTAATTTTTATGATACATTTCTAATCTCCTCGGGACACATTAGATTTATGCAATGCACCAAGAAATTACTACCCACAAAAGATACAATAAAATTACCATAAGGTCTATAGACGACGGATCTCTCAAATCTACCAACAGATTTTTATGCAAATAAACCAATCTAAGATTATCCTTTTTGACTTACAAACAAGATCCATCGTTTTCTAAAAGGTTCCTAAAATTTTTCAATAATTTTCTTTGCTAAAAATCATTTATTAAGCCCACATATTTTATAGATGCAATTTTTTTTAAACATATGAAGCACATAATTAAAAAGGAACGAAAATTAAACTATAAAAATAATAAAAGAAGCAAAAAAGTCGACTGAAAAACGTCCTTTTTACATGTGCTATGCTTCTCTACGAAATCTGGTTGCAATATCAAACAATTAATACATTTCCACAATATATAATCATTTTCAAGATAGGTTTTCAAAAAAGAAAAAGCTATTTTTTTTAAAATTTCGTAGAAGTATTTGGAGATCAATATATATACTAAAAATGTGCTGCAAATTCTGATCGGTAAACAAGAATTAAAATATAACTGCGTTTTATTTTTAATAACCAAAATTTTTTGTCACAGAAATATTTGTACCATATAATATTCACCCTCGTGTTGTAGTTACGGATAAGTGAAATAATAATAATATAATAAAATACAAACAATTTAACTAATACAAAAGATATTTACTTTTCCACCATAAGATATTGAACTTCAAAATATTTGCAAGGAAGCTATGACCAGCACTGAAATTTTATTAGAAAAATAAAGAACACGTAAATAAAGCGAAGAAAAAAGTATCCGACATTAAAATTTTTGAGCAGCTGCTAATGATGTGCGTTTTATTTGTAGTTGCAATTTAATAATAGTGGTTTTGTGTGTGTGTGTGTGAAGAAGCTTATTCATTCTTTTTTTCGCCTTCATACTTTTTTTACCTCTTCCACCCAGAAGACAAACATTTATGTGGCAGCCAAAGCCAAGCAGTCTTCGCGCGCAGGCGCAGCAAATCAAAACTAAAACTCTTGGACATTAGAGCAGAATTAGAGAGAAGAGAGAACGCGAGAGGTGCGCGAGCAGGCGTTACCTTCTGCATATCATCGTCAAACTTATCTGTTAAAAACTACCTTTTTAATTAATTTTTGTTTAATGTTAAATAAACCATAAGAAAGACCAAATCTTGGACCCCTTGTTGTCTCCCACAAATTATGGGGGCTCGGCCGCGATCGATAAAATTTCGATTTTGAACCAAAGTCTGGACAATGAACGGCAGCGTCCGTGAAGGAGACGCTCCGCCATTTTTCGGAAACTTCGTTCAACCTGTGTAGAGGTTTGAACTCAGCATGAAAATTCCGCCTGTGTAGAGGCCGGGAAAGAAAAAAAAAAATTTCGATTTTGATCAAAATTTGGAACGTGAAAAAAAAAAGCCGTCCATGGAGGAGACGCGCCGCCATTTTTCGGAAACTTCGTTCAACCTGTGTAGAGGTTGAATTTTTCAACTTCATTCCGCCTGTGTAGAGGTCGGAACAAATAACAAAATAACCTGTGTAGAGGTGTATTTTTCAACGAACCATCGAAAAATTCCGCCTGTGTAGAGGTTGGAACCACTCACAAACACCTGCGAAGAGGTGTCAATTCGAACAATTTCAACTATATTACCTGCGAAGAGGTCAAATCAGTGGAATCGAAATTTTCTTCAATTATTGGATACATCGTACGTGCGAGCAACAAGGGAGCCAGAAAAAAAAAGGTAGGATCTTTCCATATTTTTCTAAAATGTATAAAAACGCTCTTAAAGAGGATTTCATAAGAGTTGTTGAGAATCTAGACGGTACTGTGGAGAGTACTGACACCATAGCTAAACTAAAGACTAAAATTGAGAACAGTAGTACATTTGAAAGTGATCCAGATTTCGTTAAAACTTTAATTCAAAACTGTATAGATGAGAGAGTATCGCGAAACGAAAGAGAGGTAACTTTAGAAAAACAGAAAATTGAGCTCGCGAAACTACAGTTAGCAAAATTAGAAAAAGAAATCGAACTTAAAACGGCTAAAAATGAAGCATTAAGTTTAAATCCTGCAGCTAAAGTCGAAGAAAAACAGTTCGAAACTAACATAGAAAATATGATAACAAGTATTAAAACTTTATCTCTTCCTGTTCCCACCAGATCTGAAAATTTTAATCTGTTCTTCCAATCATTAGAACGCGCATTTTTAACCAAGAAAATAAATGACGAATATAAATCTGAAATTTTAATAAATCTTCTGGGCGAAAGAGCTCATAACGTCTTACTGTATATTAAAGAAGAGGAATTAAATGACTATGAAAAACTAAAATCTATAGTACTCAGAGAATTCCAATTAACCCCTCGCGAGTGTTTAAACTTATTTAAAAATGCTGTAAAATCATCAGGTGAGACATACATCCAATTTGCTGCAAGATTGACGGCAAACTTCCAATATTATTGTTCGTTAAGAAAAGTTAATTCCTTTGAATCTCTATGTGATTTTATAATTTCTGATAAATTATTTGAAACTTTAAATAAGGAAACTGCAACTCATATTGGCATTCGAGAAGCAGAAGATTGGTTCAGGCCTATTGATTTAGCTAAAGAGTGCGATATTTATATTTCATCTAGAAGCGGATCACATAAAGAAATTCCTATTACTTATGGATATACCCAAGACCCCTTTAAAAATAGATCACAAAACTTTAAACCAAAGATTAAAGAGAACTATCCCCAATATCTTGAAAGAGAAAATAAAAATTGCTATATATGCGGTGATTCATCTCATTACACAAGAGACTGTGAGAAGCGTTTTAAACCTAAAAAATCTAACAGCCACATCCATAATAAAATAAACGTGAATACTTTGAAAGTCGAGAGCGAAAAACAAAATAGCGATGAATTTCCAAATCTTCAATACGTAAACATTTTTGTGGAAAATCAAACCCGTAACAGCCTTGATCGATTCAGGTTGCCAGATCCCAGTTTTAAATTCCTCACTAATTAGAGTGCAAACACCTTCCGAAGAAATCATAACATTAAGCTCATGTTTTGGCGAAAAGCGAATGGTAGAAGTTAAACCCATAAATATTTCTCTTAATCAACACTCTTCCGGTATAAGTGTGCGAACGGCGATATCACCGACCTTGACCGAAGAATTTATTATACATCCCAGTGTATATTCTGAAATAAAAAAAACTAGGCCACGCAAAGAGCGATGTTTTATTAAGTGAAAGTGAATCCTCTTTGAGTGCAGATTACGGTGTTTCTTTTCCAAATGTTTCTGTTTCAAATGTGATAGAAAACTCTAGTTATGATTTGTCACATGTTAAAAACTTTAATACTAGAAATGATTCGAGTTCTCTAATTAAGGATTATAAATGTAATAAAATTAAGAGTACTAAGTTAAAATTGAGTATTGTAAGAGAAAAATGTTCTGATATAGTATTGTGTAAGAAAGCCAATGGTGCCATGAAAACGAGTTCCGTGGAATTCATCTCCCGCTCACCTACCCCTTCACCTATGGAACGTAATTATAGACGGTTTGTGTTGCTCCGAAGGATCTTTGAGCCCTGGCAGTGGAAACGAAGGAAAAAGAGAAATCGTTTTGAACAGACGTCCAGAACTCTAGAGAAGAAAATATCGATGCGTTCAACCAAAGATCAACTTGTTAAAAAAGACGTTCTTATGCCTGTGAAACAATGTTTTCCTGTGGAACCTTCCGGATGTCGAAGAGGTGCCTTCACATGATGGAGAAACTGTCTAGTTCAGAAAAATTATGATATGTTAAATCTTTGTGTATTTGTCGTATAGTCCTTGTCTGTTCCGTCTTTTTTGTATGTTTCAGATTCTCCTTTGGTCTCTATGGACGTACCGCTGCGGACAGCGTACAGTCAGGCTGGCCGATTGTGGCAGCCAAAGCCAAGCAGTCTTCGCGCGCAGGCGCAGCAAATCAAAACAAAAACTCTTGGACATTAGAGCAGAATTAGAGAGAAGAGAGAACGCGAGAGGTGCGCGAGCAGGCGTTACCTTCTGCATATCATCGTCAAACTTATCTGTTAAAAACTACCTTTTTAATTAATTTTTGTTTAATGTTAAATAAACCATAAGAAAGACCAAATCTTGGACCCCTTGTTGTCTCCCACATTTATGTCTGAACATGACAGTTGCATACATGTACACCTCCCTTTGGCACACCCAGGGAGTTCTGATGAATCCCTGTGTGGGTGGGTGGGGGTATTCCTTCTTTTATTACACTCTTTCCCACTACAGTGGGATTCCAACAAACATATCTTCCTTCAAGAGGAAGAGAGGGGGTCAATATTCTTAAGGTATCACATCCTGTCCCCTCCCATTCCTCAAAGTTTAAGAACTAGAGTACACATTTGACGAATATTGAATCAACATATGACACAGAATATACTTAATTCATAAAATATTCAAAATACAATTTTCTAACTCCATGAAGAATGTTCTCATACAAGGAAATAAAATGCATAATCTTACATAAGTTGACTATATTTCAGTTACAACATAAGTTGTAAAGTGATTTTTTTCTAGAATTTATAAATTTTAAATTCTGCTTAAATTATTTAAATACAATTCGTATTGTATCGCAACACATAAAATCAAATATCGAAACGAATCACACAATTCAAGTATTTTTCTTTATAAAAAAGTTCATATTTACTCTTATTCATCTCTCGATGGTACAAAAGATTACGATTTGAAGTGTTTTTAAATTACATTCTTAATGGCCACAGTAGCCTAGTGCAGTGATCCGCAATCACCGGTCCGTGGATCAAATGGTGTCGGGCCGCTTAAAGAAAATTAAACTGTTGCCATTTTATTTAAAGTGGTGCATTTCTTTCGGATTTGCGCAATTGTCCACGGAAATCACTTTATATTCCACGTTAAATCACTTTTATTCATTTTTGGTGTAACTTAATTTTATTCTGAAGGCATATTTAAATGTAAATAAATTAAGATTGTCAAAACAATCTAAAATATAAACAATCAACGTGTCCCACCCTCAGTGGGCCGCGGTAAAATTATCAAACGTTGGCCGGTCCGCAGCGATAAAAAGGTTGCGGAGCACTGCCTTAGACGACTGAGACGAAGGGATTCCCTATTCGGTTCAGCCATTAAGTTTATTTATTCATGTTCTTCGTTAGCTGCGACTTGCAGATGGAGGCGTCACTGCGTACCCCCTTCCTAGAGAAGAAAGTTGTTTTTTTCTGTTTGACTTTCTGAAAGATTCTGAGAGAAGGTTGTTTTTCCAGCCAATTCTGCAATTGTTATACATATCCAATAGGTTTGAATGTTTTTTTTTAGAACTTTCATTGACTTTGTGGGCAATCTCTTGTGTAGATGGCGGGTCTAGTTGACGCTTGCGCCGTTGTTGTTTTGAATCACTAGTCGTGATTTATTGAGAATGTCTTAGTTAGACTATCTCTGCAATGAGAGTACATAATCAGCCAGTACCGTTAGGCTGTGTTGCCATCTAGTGTTCAATTCCTGGGTCACCACTTCGGCGAGAAGCTGTTGACTCATGCAAGGGTGTTTATTGGATCCACCGATCTACCGGTCCACAGCTACGCCATGCATGCCTTAGACGACTAAGATTAAAAGAATCCCTATTCGGGCCAGTCGTTAAGGGCATTTATTCATGCTCTTTGTTGCTTGCGACTTGCAGAAGTAGGTACTGTTGTAAACTTATGCTCATAACATCTGTCGCGGCTCAAAGTACTCCCTTGGCATTGTGTGGAAATTATGAGCGGGAGGTCGACTCAAGTGTCGTCCTCGGTACTTGATCCTGGTTCACAATTATGAGGTTCATTGCTACAAACCCTATCACTTTGGAAAGAGAGTGTGACGTTAATATTCTTATATTTATTTGCATTTGCCGCAGTGCTTTATCATCACCTATTAAAACTGCGTTATTAACAATAAAATCGTAAGAAACATTCTTAGACTCACACAATTAAAGAATTTTATGTTTAAAATAAAGCTTCTTGTTCCGTAACGTGGAGATTAAATTGTTTTGAAATAAAATTATTTTAATCAAAGTTGTAACCATAGCAACGAAATAATCCAAAACAAAATGTGACAGTTTTAATATCAGACTAAAAGTTACTTTTAACACAGCGATCACTTATTAAAATGAGATTTTGTGTTATAGTTTATTCTAAAAGTGTGTTCCTTTTGAAATATAGTTTAGAACTGAGCAAGGATTAATTTTAAAAAAATGGTGCGTTTCGAATGGTAACGAAATAGCAGAAAGCTCACCAGGATAAGGAAATTTTAATTTTTAAAGTTAGTGAAATAATTTTCTTTCTTAAAAATTATATTTTATAAAGTACGCTACATTTTTCTTCTAATATTGTATTAGAAATAAATGCTTTTAATGTTGTGTAATAGTACGATTTCAAAAAACATTTCCAGTTTGTTAGTTAATGAAATTAACTCTTTAAAATGGCAAGGCCTCTTCTTCAGGAGAGCTTTCTATTTATTTTTAGTCATTAGTATTCAGACTTAGATAGTAAATTAGAAATTTAAAAAATAACATAGAGATTAATTACGAAATTCACTGAAGCGTAATGCTTCTTTAATTCTAATTTACATAATTTATTCTTGAAATGATGTTGAAATGGCATGTTGAAACAGACAGTGTCTTAAATTCTTATTTTTTCAGAGAGGTAGTTCTTTTTTTATCAAATGTATTGTCAATTTCCAAACAATGTATACTTTCAATTGAAATTATTCCAATGTTTTTTAATGAATCTCAATGTAATAATAATGCATTAATAATATTATTCCAATGTTCCTTAATGAATCAATGTGTATTTAATAATGTACTAAGAAAATGAACCATCAAATAATGCTCATCGCTTTTGTGTTTTCGGTTAGTACAATGCATGGTTTGAAACCTCATCTCCTATTGATTGAATTTATCATCCATATAAAATATAGTTCTTTACCATTAAAGTAGAAGAGCTCACAAAATTCTTCGCGTGTAGCAACCCGATTAAGAAACGGATCAGTACCATCACGCAAGAAAAATATTGAATATATTTCATAACAATACATAATTTATTATTCTCCAGTTATTGGAGCACGCATAGTTTATTGAGGTTCTTTGGCCTTTGCATTTAATTTTAATATACTGGTTATTAAGTGACTAACTTGACTTTCATTTGAAGCTTATACTGTAAGCATATCAAGCTCGAGATCTACTGTAATAATTTCTATATCCTGGCTAGTATAATATGTAATAAGTGCTCAGTCAAAATTAAGTAACTTGATTTTTATGAACTTCACACTATGAAATGAATCACAAAGTTTTTCGAATTAATAACGAATGGACAATGATTCATATTTGAAAGCAAAATTCGGAAAAAAGCGAATTTAATTTGATTTAAATTTAGTAACAATGGACTATCCGCGCGCGCGCGTGAGGTCTATCCTCTCTAACTAGGGTTTTCTTCCGTATAGCCAATTTGGCACTTTTAGCTAGAACGCCTCAATATAAGTGAGCGTTGCAATCGAATAGTACTGTTGCAAATTTGAGAGGGGGAGCAGCCGACGACCTCCCCTTGTTTAAATAACAAATTTATATGAAAGGACAAATACGAAATGATTCTCAAAGGTCCCTTAAAGCATCATCATAGTTTCTATAACAGCGATTCTCAACTTGAAGCCCACTGTTCCGTTTTAAGTGGCCCCTTTTCCCTGAGAAATTCATTTATTTATGAAAATTTGGTGGGAAATTCTTTGTTAAAAAAATCTAGTATCTTTCAATTTTGATTTTTGCTGTCGATATCGTATGGGTGCGAATTGATATTTTTTTCTGATTAGTGATAATTGACAACAGTGGAGTAGCAACCATTTTATGAGTGGAACTAATTTTTAACTATCTTTCATATCGTGCAAGCGAAAAATATTCGAAGAAAATAGATTGTTTCAAGACGATTGGGAAGTTAACTATTTTGTAGTGAAAAACAAGCATGGTTCAGTAATTGTTTAATTTGTCGCGAAAGTGTTGTATTTAAAAAATACCAGTAATCAGGAATCACACATTCAATCACACTTTTCCTCGAAGGACCCTTTCAAGAGGTGATAAATAGACTTTCTTGAATAATCTTTACAACAGTAAAAAAAAGTGTTTTGTCAAGTGGAAATGTCACAAGGATAACAAATGTACCCTATGAATTTTATTATATTATTGGTAATCATGTGAAACTGTTTAGTGATGCAGAAATTGTGAAAGAGTGATTCGTAAAGTCTTCCAATTTAGAAAAATTTTGTGACAAAAATAAAAAAATATATATAAAAAATAATAATAATAACAAAAGCAAAATATGAATTATAATATTCTGATCAATTTCCACAATTTGAATTTTCTGCGTTATCTTGGTCTTAAAACATTTCTCTTTCCCCTTCCATTAATTTTCATGTTGCGGTCCACATGAAATAGCTAACATATGTACACGACCTGGGGAAAAAAAGATTGAGTACCCCTGTTCTAGAAAAATCGAACCTAGAGCCCTTTCGATGATTCCTTGGCGATATCGTATTTTCCCCCAAGCAATATGTAACGTCACGTCTCGAAAACAACAACATCTGGTGTCGGTTTCTCAGTAGATTCGACGCCCACACGTGCAGCTTCAGATGCAGCGCAACCCCTGTTTGACCCCCGAGGAATCTAGCGACCCGACCGGAAGATGAGGGGAGAGATGCTTTGAACTTGCACGCGAGCGGTGACCAACGAATCCTCCTCTCATAAAATAGTGGACTCTAACAATCTATAATTAATTTTAATAACTTTAATATGTATCATTTTGTAAATAAGTTTCAATAGTTGAGACGTAAATAAATTCCATATTTTAATTAACCAAGAATATCACCGTTATTTTTTCAAACGTTACAGCTTAGAGATTTGGTGGCAGCGCTTTGGGATAAAAAGTTAGCATTCAGGACCCGTGAGAGGGATTTTTAGGAAAATTTTCAGGCCGTGCTGCGATTTTTACGGACGGACGTCCTGCAACGCTATAGGGAGAAAAAAGAGATCTTCAGAAGAGCCGTGCTGCGATTCAATTCAGCTTCGGAGAAAAAGAGCGTCCTGCTCATAGAAGATCAAACTGATCTATAGTGTTAACGGCTAGTGTCCGAAGGGAAAGCGATTTTCGGAAGCCGTGCTGCGATTCAATTCAGCTTCGGAGAAAAAGAGCGTCCTGCTCAAAGATCAAACTGATCTATAGTGTTAACGGCGAGAGTGTCCGAAGAAAAGCGATTTTCGGAAGCCGTACCACTAGTGCACATAATTTGCTTCTGACAGCAAGCTGAGTACTTCAAATGGGTGAGTACTGTTATATTTTTGAGTTGCAAACTGCATATTGTATTAGGAATTTTGGTTAAAGTGTTCTTTAGAAATTTTGAAATACTTAGTGTTTTTTCTTGAATGGGAACAGTGTTATTTTGTTTCTAGAGAATTGTAATTGTATTTCAAGCATTGTGTGCAATTTTAGCTTAAGATTTATTGTGTTTTAAGTCTCTTGAATGATTTTGATTATTTTTAGTGTTAAGTTTTTCTTTGTGTATTTCTGTGTATGCATGGGACCAGTGTTATTGTATTAATAGATAATAGTAACAAAAAAAAAAATAGTGCAAAATTTAGCGTGACATTTATTTGATATTGTTTAAAAAATGGCTTTCCTTGGTAAAGGGAAAAAGCAAGACATGTTGCAACTTGCTGAGGAATTAGGAATAAATGCCACTTTAAATATGACTGTCCCTAGCATAAAAATTGCAATCACTAACAGTGAAGGTTATGAAGAGGAATTTGTTAAAAATCTGTATGAGACTATCATTGCAAACGGAAAAAGATTGGAAGAGTTAGAAAGGGCTGAAAAAATGAGATTAGAGGAGTTACAAAGGGCTGAAAAAATGATATTGGAGGAGTTAGTAAAGGAGCAGGCATTAAAAGAGAAAGAATTACAGCTGAAATTTGATTTAGAAAGGTTTAAAATAGAATCCGGATTTAGGGTAAACGATGAATCAAACGATTCTACAAATGCATGTTCTGTAACCTCTAAATTAAACTTAAAAAATTGATCCCAGATTTCGATCCTAAGCAGTCAGATATTAGTTTATATCTAGTGATCTTTGAACGCCAGGCTAAAAGGGCGTCAATAGAAAAGAAAGAGTGGGTGGGGCAATTATTGGGTTTGTTACCCTAGAGATCGTGCAATTTATTGCTCGCGAACCGGAGGAACAAGCCGAAAATTACGATTATGTAAAGAAATTATTACTTAAAAGATTCAAGTTAAGTCCGGAGGTCTTTCGGCAAAAATTTGTCCAACACCAGAAAAAATCCGATAGCACCTGGAAGGATTTCACTTTTGAAATTACGAATTATCTAGATGAGTGGCTGATTGGCTTAGAAATAAATACCTTTCAAGATCTTAAAGATCTAATGGTGGTAGATCAATTAAAAACGCGCCAATGCTAGTATGAAAGATCATTTTTTAGATAATTGGGCAAACCTTAAATCAGCTACTCAAATAGCAGAACTCTTTGATAATTATGAGGACGTCCGAAAGGTAAATTCGAAACCCATGGATAGGTGGGGCAGAAATGATAAAATTTTGACATACTCAGGGATCAAGGAAAAAGAAAATAGATTTGGGAAAACTTCCCCCGGATTAGGAGCTTCTGTTCCGGAGAGTACTAGAGAGAGAACTTTTTGAAAAACGCGTGATACAAAGATGTTATCATTGCAATATGCCTGGACATATAAAAGCCGGTTGCCCTAAATTAATAAAAAACAAAACGACGGAAACTCTCAATAATATTGAAGGAAATGAAAACCCGGATTTTCTTAATTCATATACAACAAAGGGCTCTGTGAATGGTCACGAGATAGACATTCTTAGAGATACGGGAGCGACAATAGATTTAGTATGTGCAAAATACATATAAATCCTTCTTCTTTCTCTGGTGAAAATGTTTGGGTAAAACAACCGTTAAGCCCAGAATTAGTTTGTTTACCTTTGGCGGTCGTGGAAATTTCCGCAAATTTTGGAACGGTGCAGACTAAGGCAGCGGTTTGTGGAAATCACTTAAATCAACACGGTCGATATTTGCTTGGAAATAAAACGGCCGAGCTAATAAAAGGAAATTTAGGCTATAATTTCCTGCCAGTCGAAATATTGAATGCTGTCCAAACAAGGTCTCAAGTCAAAGCGGCTAGAGAAGAAAGGGGAATAGATAGTGGTGATGCTAAAAAAGGGGAAGATGAGGTTATAATTGTTTCTTCGGATGCAGAGGACGAAATTTTAATACCTGCACTCCAGGAATATGTTCCGGAATTAGCGCTGCTAAGGGTTACGCGAGAAAATTTAATCAATGCTCAAAAAAATAGCGAGGAGATTAAATCCTTATACGAACAGGCAGCCAGTCAAGTGCAGGTTACCAATCAGGTTTATTCGCTAGAGAAGGAATTATTGGTCAAAAATCGTGAAGATAAGTTAGGTAACGTGGTGAAGTTAATAGTATTGCCGGAAGGGTTGCGCGACCCTATTAAATCCTTGTGTCATGAGGGAACATCTGCAAACCTGGGAATTACGAAATCCAAAGACAAATTAAACCGATATTTTTACTGGCCGAATTGCTATAGAGATATGGAACAGTTTGTAAAAACTTGCGATCAGTGTCAGAGGGCTGGGAAGCCCAATGATAAAAAGAAAGCTCCACTAAAATTGGTCCCTGTTATTCAGGAGGTTTTTACTAAGCTAAATATTGATGCATGTCGGCCTCTCCCGATCACATCTAAAGGGAATCGATATCTTATCACGGCCATTTGCATGTCTTCAAAATTCCCTGAAGCTATTCCGGTGTCTGATATTAGTTCCGTTAGTGTCACAGATGCGCTGTTAAACATCTTTAGTCGGATGGGGTTACCCCGTGAAATACAATGTGACCAGGGTACTTCTTTTACTCGTGCTCTGACTACCGAGTTTTTTGAAAGATTCGGAATACTTGTCAGGCATAGTTCTGTGTATCATCCACAGAGTAACCCTGTTGAGCGATTTCATCGAACGTTGAAACGACTCTTACGAGTCTTATGTTTAGATGCAGGCTCCGAATGAGACAAACATCTTTCGTCAATTCTTTTAGCGTTACGAACTGTATCGCACGAAAGTACAGGGTATACACCGTCAGAGTTGGTGTATGGGAAAAATTTGCGAACCCCAGAGACGTTAGTAATGGAACATTGGATGGAACCGGAAGAAGAGGGTGATCTCGTAACTGAATATATGTTTAAGTTAATAAATAGATTAGAAAGATGTCAAGAAGTAGCTATAAATAAAATGGAGGAAATGCAAGTTAAGCGGAAAACTTGGTATGACAAAAACGCAGTAAAACGTGAATTTAAGGATGGAGATTTAGTCCTAGTGTTAGCTACATCCAGAGCAAATAAATTAGCAGTGCAGTGGATAGGTCCTGGGACAATTTTAAATAAAATTTCGGAAACGAACTATTTAGTCAAAACCCCGGCAGACGCGAAACATCTCAAATCTATCATATAAATATGCTAAAACCATATTACAAAAGGCCAGAACCCGTTAACGTAATTATTAATGATGAAACAAAAAACTCTCTCGCAGACCAGGAGTTAGAAATCCCATACTTAGAAAACAATTCTCTCATTTATGATTTCGAGGACGTAATCCAGGCTAGCGAGTTGAACAAACACCTTCACGACAAACAAATGGATCGACTGCGCGAATTATTAAATAAATACTCTAAATGTTTTTCAAACAATCCCGGTTTAACTAATCTGGTTGAACACGAAATCCAGTTAGTTAGCGATCAACCAGTTAGGACGAAGCCCTATCGAATGTCGCACCGACAAAATGAAATCTTAAAAAACGAAATTAACCGAATGTTAAAATTAGGAATCATTGAGGTAGGAGAATCGGATTACATGTCCCCTATGATTTTAGTTGAGGTAGCTGGGAAAGAACCTCGTCCATGTATAGATTACAGGAAATTAAACGGGATCATTAGAACGAAATATTTTCCTCTTCCGAATATCGAAGAACGCGTAGAAAAAGTATCGGCGGCTAAATTTATTACCGTCTTTGACTTATCTAAGGGATATTGGCAAATACCTTTGAGTAAAACAGCACAGCGATACGCAGCCTTCTGTACTAGCTTTGGTACATACCGACCCCTAAGGATGAGTTTCGGATTAAAGAATGCTCCATATTTCTTTAGTAAACTCATGGCTGAATTACTTAACGGACTAGAGGATTTCGTTGTCCCGTATCTAGACGATATCGCAATTTTCTCAGATACTTGGGAGTCGCATATTAAACATATGGAAACGGTTCTGCAGAGAATAAAGAGAGCTAAGTTAACGATAAAACCTTCAAAGTGTAAGTTTGCGCAACAAAATGTCAAATTTTTGGGTCACATTGTGGGTCAGGGTTTTCGCACTCCTTCCGAGATCAAAGTTCAGGCTGTTCTAGAGTTCCCTACCCCTCGCACGAAAACCCAAATACGTGCTTTCTTAGGTATAGCGGGTTATTACCAAAAATATATAAATCTGTTCTCGGTAATCGCTGCTCCGTTGACGGATGCGTTGAAGGGAAGAGCAAAGAAGGGAGAAATTAAGTGGACGACCGAGTGTGAAAACGCATTTCGAGAACTAAAAGGGAAACTAATTGATAAGCCCGTCTTGTACGCGCCAAATTTTGAACGAGAATTCATTGTTCACACGGACGCTTCGAACGCAGGTATGGGAGCAGTTTTAACCCAATTAACTGAACAAGGTGAGGAGCATCCAATCCTTTACCTGAGTAAGAAATTTTCAGAGGTAGAGAAGCGTTATTGTACGACGGAGAAGGAATGTGCTAGTATTGTTTTCGCAATTAAAAGGTTACATTATTACTTAGATGGAAATTCATTTTTAGTTATGACCGATCACAACCCGTTGGTGTGGTTGAATAGAAATGTTAGTTCTAACCCTAGATTGATGCGATGGGCTTTGGCTTTGCAACCATATAATTTTAGAATTGTACATCGGTCGGGTAAAAGTCACAAAAATGCAGATAGTCTCAGCAGATCGGTGATAGATAATTAGGGATTGTTAACAATGTTCTCTTGCTCATGAATAATAATTGTTGCTTATGTTTTTAGTTAAAGGTTAATAATTGTATTAAATTTTATTTATTTACTAGTACTGTATATCATATCGAATGGAGATGCGTGTCAAAAGATAAAGCCATGAAAAGCAAATGTATTAATATGCTTAATTTTGTGTATAGGGTTTTAAAATATACATGAGTATTTAGTTTACGCAAGAGGCATATGGTGAAAAATATTTTGTGTGTAAGGTTGTACACTTCGCATATCATATCAACACATGTCTTTAGTATAATTTTATTTAAGTATTGTGGCGAAGAATATTTTATGTGCAAGGTCTTACACTAGCATTTGATATAACATGTTGTTAGTATAATTGATACTAGGCATTGTGATAGGAGTGTTTGTATTTTTATTTAATGTATAGTATGTTTTCTTACATTGATTACATTGCTATTTCGTAATATGGATTTGTGTAAGTTCCCTAGCAAGAACACTCACTCACTAGAAATACGTAATTCCAAATTTAGTTCAGCGTTTTCTTTAGTAATTAAAATTGCAGCTCGGAAATATAGTGGTGCTTGATGAAGGGATGTGTTGGTAATCTGTCAGTTGTCTCATCGTCATCCCATTAAACTTTTCTCAACGGAAAAGTTCCATAAAAGAGGGCGAGAGCTGTAACGTCACGTCTCGAAAACAACAACATCTGGTGTCGGTTTCTTTGTAGATTCGACGCCCACACGTGCAGCTTCAGATGCAGCGCAACCCTGTTTGACCCCCGAGGAATCTAGCGACCCGACCGGAAGATGAGGGGAGAGATGCTTTGAACTTGCACGCGAGCGGTGACCAACGAATCCTCCTCTCACAAAATAGTGGACTCTAACAATCTATAATTAATTTTAATAACTGTAATATGTTTCATTTTGTAAATAAGTTTCAATAGTTGTGACGTAAATAAATTCCATATTTTAATTAACCAAGAATATCACCGTTATTTTTTCAAACGTTACACAATAAAATCGCTGATCTCTGGTGACTGGTAATATATTATATGGATGCAATAGTTTTATTTTTCGAGTTTAGTCCTCGAAGCAAACTTAGCCTGTAAAACTCAGTTTTCCCACAAGGAGGATATTGCTGCAGGGAAAATAACATAAGTGGCGTGGAATGTTTCAGTATATAAATAGCTAATATAATAATACAGGATCGTAGACGAGAGAGATTACGGACGATATTGCCACACATATTGATTTATGTCAGTGGATCCCAAAGCGACATCGTCATTTCAACTTTTGGAATTCAGCTTTTCAATTTTACTGAATCATCAAAGCCAAGAAAGTGCATCTTGTTCAAATAAGTAACAAAGTGTATCCATTCCTTTTCGTAATTTTTGTCTGATTATCACGTAGTTATTTCTAATATTAAATTAATGAAAGTAAATTATTACTATATTTCTTGATTGTAATCATTTTGAGTTGATTCATTAGAGCTTCTCCATTCAGACTGCTTTTGAATCTCTCCAGGAATTTTAATAAAAAGCGAGATCTTCACCTCAATATGAGCATGAGGAAAAAAAGGTCCAGCGACAGTTTTACAAATACTTGCTATTCGTAGCTGAAAGTATTCAATTCGTATACAAGAATATTTTTCGTGCTTGGAAGCACTTATTAATATCAGTAATAATTAAAACTTACAAAAGTTGATGTATCGCTTGTATCACACCCAAAATTACTGACTGAATTACTGAAAATTATTGCTTGAGTCCCATTGCAATCAATGTCTTTGAAAAAAAAACAACTTTATTGTTACTGCTTATAAATAAGCATTTTTTCAATCGATTTGTTAAATTTTTAAAAATAGTGATTAATGGTGATTTTTTTCGGCTCTACCTATAAATATATTTAAAACGTGTGTATTACGCCTTTCTTAGCTTCTAGTTTAGATCTTTAAATTTAAAAAGATAAATCCTGCTCTAGAGAATTTTTTTTTATTTGTTTTCATCAAGAAATTTAAGTAAAATCTCTGTCAGTTTTTGTGGAATGTCTGTTTTGCTTAGATTATGTGATAAGGAAGCATAAGTTTTCTGCTTCTCGAAGCAAAGTTATTCAAATGAATTCACATTTTATAAAGGAAATAATTTATCTTCATCATTACGGGTTTTTTTTGCGTTTTGAAATTGTCGACAATATCAAATTATTTGATGATCTATTGCATTTATAAATAACATGAAATATTCTTTAGTATATAAATATTGATTATCTGGGAAATTTGCTTAAACTCTGTGGTCATTTTGTGTTTATATTCTCTTTAAGCATCTGATATTTTTTATAATTATGTATTTATAGTTTTCTTTAAAAAAACATTTAAATTAGTATGAATTTAAATCTACTTGGTATAATTATCGTTGCATCCAACGATTACAAAATCCCCATCACTATTGTTTGATTAAGTCCCACATGATCCCCGATTTCTTGGAAGGATAATCCGCATTCCCTTCTAGTTTAAAACAATTATTTTTTGTTCGAATTAAACGTGCTCGATTGACGCTCATATTTTTCTTCGACTAATACTATAGCTGATCACGCGACATAACTACAAGAAAAAGCAGTCCACCAAACAGTTACTTCCAAACGGTATTTTGTTCTTTTATATAGTGTTTGGTGATGGCGCTGCATGAACCCATAATGGGCACTTGCTCTGAAATATTTATTTCTTGGCCTATTACATCGCGGTTTAAACACAGGAAAAATTTCTCGCAGCTTGGATGTTTCCTTTACGGTGTTGCATTTTAGATGTCCAGCATTGTAGTAAGATTTTATTTTACATTTTCTTTCAAAAAGTCTTACAATACTTGTAAATATAACTCCAGGTATTTCTTGAAAGTATTTTAAGTATAAATAATGTATCTTAGCAATTTAAATCTCATCTTTGCTTTTATTTTCATCTTACTGAAAATCATTAAGCATTTATTCATTGTTTTAAAGTAATTAATAGAGAATAGACGAAATGTAAAAAAAAATCTATTTATTTGGTTAAAAAGTTTCAACGAGATTTAATTCTGTAAAAATATGTTTTCTAATACAGAAACGCTATTAAACTGGCCTTATATCAACTATCTATTCAGCTGAGAAAGATCGATATAACCGATTCATGTTAACAGACGAAAGAACACTGTTATTACTTTGTAACGGGAGTCTTTTCAGCTATTCATGTTCAATTGCTCGTACTTGAAGAGCATAATTCATGGAAGGGAGCTAAATGGATCATTTCATCGATCGACAATCATGAGAGAGTGTTGTTTAAAACGTCTGCTGTATTACTTTATCGTGCCAAATCTCTTTCTTCATTAGAGTGACATTCAACAAAACTGCACAATGCTTCATGGCCTCAATTCATGGTTAGAGAGATGTAATCACGCATTCTTCTTTGACATAAAAACTGGCATTAGACTTATACTTGATCTACTCGTAAAATTAAGATACAATTTATCATTTTTTTTTACAAAGATATATTATTTTTACTTATTTATTTTGTAGTGAGATTAAATGTAAATTTGCATGATATTGGATACTTCAAACATACTGCTTTTTAATTATTTTATATTATAGTTTATACTAGAATTTTTTTAAAACATTTTTCCTTTCATCTAACGCATGGGTTATATTACCCTGATTTATTTCCCCTAAAATGAAAAAAAAATCACGCAAAGAATGGTTAAAAGAGTTTGTGTAAAATTCTAAAATTGACAACAGCAAAGCGCATGAACTTATTAGCTGGAGTTTAAGAAGTGATTGGCTGGAAACTCGTGATTGCAATTATCGTGTGTGACTATGATATCAAATGGATTGAGCCCATTATTGATTGAGCTATTGAAAAAAACACTCGCATTGTTTTTGACAAAATATGCCAATAACATTCGCTAGAAAGAATCTTCATCTGCAATGGATTCCCTCTCACATAGATCTAGAGGGAAATGAGATTGCGGGCAATTTGGCCAAGACTGGCGCTTGCGAGGTACCAGAGCCGTCAGCACCTCTCACCTTTTTGGAGATTTTCTCTAGAACTAAACACTAGAATAAGACCGCTTGGATTATCCCCCCAGAGTACCATTGGTATCAGTGTTCCCGTCCTGGAGGTTCTCTGGCTCACGGTTTTACAAGACAGGATCAAACTCTTCTAGTCCGCTTTCGAAGTGACTATATCAAAAGAATGAAATTTTCCGAAGGATGCAAGAGCTTTGAAATGTGCACGAATTGTTCTTCTGAACCGGCCACGCCTGCTCACATCCTCGAGTGCCTAGGGCTCACCAAGCAGGATTTAGCAGACGATCCCTTGCTGGTGTTGGACTTTCTGAAAGTGTACGGTGTCATGGACCTGGTTTAGCACTGGTAACCAATAGGGGCGTGCAACAACAAGAACAACAGAAAGAATCCTAAAGCCTTTATAAAACAGTTAGAGATTCCTAATTTCTTATTATATATTTTCAAGTTTTTCCTGATTATAAAGTGCTGTAAGAACCCCTTCTCCCCGATAATTAGTACTCTTATAACAGTGTACCCAACACATATGCGGGTGTATATATACTTTATAATAAAACACATCAGATATATACTTTCGATTTCAGACATTTTTTCAAATCGCTAGAGAAATACTTGATGGAAATATTGTGTAACTTAGTGTATGTAAAAAACACGAACTTACACTCTCCGGTGAAGTATAAGTTTATTTCTTTATTTAGCAATCCACCAAATCGAAAAGAAAAAAAGTATTTGATCACCCTACACATCATAAAAAAACATGAAAATAATTTTCCCTTTCACAAAATATTTAATTAGGTTTCAATATTTAATAGCATTTTTGTAAAAGAGCAACATATATATTCACGAAAGTATATAAACGTTTTCTTTTTTAAATTCCAACTATTTCAGAAATGATTTTCCTTATAATATTCAGTCTTAATCGAATTTCACGAAACTTACAGAATTGTCGACAGCGTTCAAGAAAAATATTACTATGTTGAAAAATAAATTGAAAATATAAAATATTCATTGAGAAAGGAGCATTTGAGAGGTTATACTTTTTTGCTGCGTTAACTTAATTCTTTAAAAATACAAAACAAATTATTTGGTTTTTATTTATTTTTAATAAATTATTTGACTTGTCTTTAACCATTCATAGAATAATCATTTTTACGAATACTCTGACGATACTTAGCAGGAATATTCTTTTAAATCCACTCTTCCATGATGTATGGCAGCACGGGTTCCATAATGAGTATTTTAGCGGGGAAGGCAAATAGTTTTATAGCAGAAATTGCGTTTTCAGCTTACGGCGTTTTTAGCGCATTGCGAAGATTGTCATTTTTGTTCCAAAAAAATAGTTAATATCAAAATTTGTCTTTTTTTTTCTCTATGTAAATGAAGACTTTAGAAAACGATCTATTTATTTTAAGTGTGAACAGTGTACAAAATTATTTCACAGTTGATTATCCTTAATTAATTAATTAGCTCTAACGGGTTAAAGTTCTCAAAGTTGAATATTTTTTTATGTATATCCCTTAATTTTTAAAGTAAAGATTAAAAAAAAATATATTGCATGAAAAAAACTGCAGTAAATCATAATGCGGTAGATGAAGGTCTAAACAAGATACCTTTAGAATATAATGTGTTATTATGGTATTGATCATAGTTAAATGGTACAGAACTATATGAAATCAAACGCTGCGTAACGAAGCGGAGGATTGAATTTTCAGTTAACATTCCGAAATTGTTCTACAAGAAAAAAACTGAAGAAAACGTTGTGTCTCTTTGGAACACTCAGTACACGAGACCGCTGACTATTTTGGAAAAGGAAATTTTTTTCAACCATAAGACTATCTTACATTTACGTTTTAACAAATCATAAAATCACTCAACTCCTGAGTGGTCCTGGTAATTTTAAAGTGTACCTCAATAGATTTATCCTGTGTCCTTTCAAACTTTGTGACTGTAATGATGGTGGGAAGCAAATCAGCATCTTATCCTTTTAAGTTCAAAATTTAAAAAAAGAGAGAAAATACCTGAAAACCAAACTGCATGCTCTTAAAATAGACTGACCTTCAAATTTTTCTCAACTTGTTTCAAGTAAAGCTACCTTCATATTATTTTGTATCTTTATTAATTTGATTTTGCAATTTTCTGTAAATGTTTCATTTCTCTGTTTTTGTGACTTTTTTGAATTGCTTTTTTTAGGTAATCCTTTTATTTTATAATGTATTTTTGTCTTTGTAACTTATTTTTTTTTTTGCTATTTCATTATTTCTTATTTTTTTATTATTTACTTTTTATTTTATTTATCTTACTTTGTTCGTTTTACTGACTTCTGTAAGCCCCGTGTGATTCTTGTGGTGCACGCGAATTACATTATCTGTCTTCAATGAAAAAAAGTGCTGGTGGCAAAACTTTACATTACTATAAAGCTTTTACAATTTTATATAATAAAGCAAAATAAATACTAAAAGTTTCTCACTTCAAGAAAGATTGAGTTCAATTGTACTTAATGTTAGAAAAAGATGACTTAGAAGCATAACTCCATTAAAATAATATAGTTTTTTTTTTCAAAAATATTGATAACGCTGGAATTTTGTGGATGCCTTTTTCAGTAAATAGAATTTTATATTTAAAAGAGATAAAATTCAAATTTTGGAGATATCTTTTTAAGATTCAACTTAAAGTGGCATCTTATGGTATAAGTATTGTTCTATTTACTTCAAATAAGATTATAAAAATTCAATTAAAATGCATTTACAATAGAAATAGGAGAACATGAATTCCATTGGATTAATATTATGTTCAAGAATTCAGAATGAGAATTTTAAAAGATAAAATTGATTTTTCACTCACTTT
Organism: Trichonephila clavipes; assembly: GCA_019973935.1. Taxonomy (NCBI): domain Eukaryota; kingdom Metazoa; phylum Arthropoda; class Arachnida; order Araneae; family Nephilidae; genus Trichonephila; species Trichonephila clavipes. The sequence goes on along the minus strand of BMAU01000599.1, from coordinate 278,735 downwards.
TTCTTCTTCGAGAATAAAGAAGGTAAAAAATATTCGAATAAAATACTTATCGTTCCGAATAAGTTATATGCAATACAATAACGTCTTTTACTGAGTACAAGGAAATTCGTACTTTTCTTTTTTTTTCAATGATGGCAAAATGAAAAAAAGATCAAAAGAGACACAAGAAAATCGAGAACATAATGCCTCAAGTGAACATTTCCTTCCCCCATAAAAAAATATTTAAATAAAAAATTCGCATTTCGAACGAAATTCGGGGGGGGGGATTGTTCTGCTTGGGTTCTAGAACGACACCTAGCAATCAATAACAAACCATTCCTCCCACACAGAAATTAGTCACCCATGACGATTTCGAGTTACAATAACAATTCCATGAAGTAAATAATTTGAATATCGATTTTTTTTCTCAAATGCAGGTAAACTACACCCGTCACGGCTTTGAGCAGCAAATGAAGCATCAAAAGAACACCTTTAGAAGATGAAGAGAAAATACTGAGACAATAGAAAAGTAAACATTTTTTTTATAAAAAAATCGGAAGAGTGAAAGGAATTTTTACTTCGAATGAAAATAATTATTGTCGGATGTCATTGTTGATCTTTTCAGCGAATGGTTCTCGTGGGACAATTTTCGAGAAGTTCACTGTAAACACGATTTTCTAAGAAAAGTGTTTAATGTGAGAAATGCTTTTGTATTCGGCGAAAAAATATTTTCTTTTAGGTTCTTAGAAGTTCTTACACCAATCATTATGAGGTCGCAATAGTCTAGGGGTCGAAGTCACGGACTAGTGGCTTGCGTGTGATAAATTCCAGCCTAAAGCCGCTGAAGACCCACCACGTAGAGCAGTACCAAAGTTCTCAACCATTCTTTTTTTACTATACCCCGATAAGCCTTTTCAAAATTCTTATATGTCCCCCCCCTATATATACATATCCTTACTAATGTTTTAAACGTGAAAGTTTGTGTGGATGTTTGGTATTCTTTCACGCAAAAACAACTAAATTGATTTTAAAGAAACTTCACAATAATATGGCTTACACATCAGAATAACACATAGGCTATAATTTATAAAGATATTGTGTGAAGTGTCGAAAATATATATAACGATAATTGTCAAGTAAGTAGGAAAAAATACTGCCATCTGCAAAAAAGCCCGCGACAACATACATCTATCTCTTATGTGTGAAGCAAAACTTTGCATTTTGTTTTGTCTACGCCAGGCACCAGAAACTGCGAAAGCTTGAACAGACGGAGTGTAAGGCTGATTATAATTTTAACATAAAACAAATATAACAAAAAGTAATATTAACGTATTACACTTCCAGATATAAATTATTTATACTATATTAAGCGTTCATTACACATAATTTGCAATAAAATTAACTCATTAAAAACTTCTTTATCCTTCAATCTGTGTTGTTTAATTTTTCACTTCACCAGTGCGAAGAACGGGTATAACATCTAGTACATACATATGTATATATATATATATATATATATATATATATATATATATATATATATATATATATATATATATATATATATATATATATATATATATATATATATATATATATATATAAACTGCTGGCCACCGTAAATGCAACACCTTGAAGGAAGCATGCAAATAACATGAAATTTACAACATGCATTAGTGAAGGTGAGATATGCAAATGATTAGAATTTCAGCGCAGACACACATCACACGCTACCTCAAAGCGCTATTTAAGGCTTGGAGATTTAAACAATTTCAAGTTCGGCAATTGGGTTTTTTTCAAAAAATGATCAGTTATGTCTCGTAGAAAACAGCGATCAGCTTTTGATCAAGTATCTAAGTTCGACAAAGGAAGGATAGTGGCCTACCGAGATTGTGGATTATCTTTCAGGAAAATCGGTAGTCGTGTTGGACGAAACCAAACAACTGTAATGCGGATATGTAACCGTAGGATACAGGAGAGTATGACGGACTGGCGTGGTCGATCGCATCCATTTCAGTGCAATACTTCACGTGAGGGCAGACAAATTGTGCGCATGCCAGTGACGGATCGCATAGTCACATCACGAACCGTAGCACAACACATTGAGTCTGTAACACATCATTCAATGTCTGCGCGTATCATTCGACGCCGTTTACAGCAGAACGGTCTTTCCGCAAGACGTCCATTGCTTGGTCTACCCTTGACACAGAACCACAGACGTCTCCACCGCCAATGGTGAGATGAAAGAAGGATGTGGGCGGCAGAATGGAATGAAGTTGTCTTTATTGACGAGTCACGCATCTGTCTGCAACACCAAGATGGTCAGATTCGAGTCTGGAGACACCGTGGAAAGAGGATTCTGAACAGCTGCGTAATGCACCGCCACACTGGTTCTGAACCGGGTATTATGGTATGGAGCGGTATTAGATATCACTCTCGCACTCCTCTAGTACGCATTGCTGGTCCTTTAAACAGCCAGCGCTACATCTCCGAGATGTTGGAGACAGTTGTCCTTCCTTACATTCAGAGCTTGCCCACAGCCATATTTCAACAGGATAATGCGTGAAAACACGTGGCACGTATTGTCCAAAGGTTCTTCGGCAATCACCAGATTGAATTGCTTTCCTGGCTGGCTCGCTTTCCGGATCTTTCGCTGATAGAAAACATGCGGTCCATGGTTGCTCAACGATTGACCCAGATTACACCCCGAGCTGCTCAACTTTTGCAACGTGTGGAAGCTTTTTGGTCTGCTGTACCCCAAGAACACATCCAAAGTCTCTTTGAATCAATGCCGAAGCGTGTGGCAGCGGTGATCTCCAACAATGGCGGCTACTCTGGCTACTGATTCTGGCAGGAGCCACGCTTCACAGAAGTCTATAAATTTAATCATTTGATACTTGGTCAGCATGTTATCTACAAAATAAATTTTGTGTGCTATCTCTTGTCTTTCTTGGTGTTGCATTTACGGTGGACAGCAGTATATATATATATATATACACTGGTGTGCAAAAATTAAGGACGAGACGGTTTTTTCAATATAACTTTGTACAAAAGCTTTCCAAATCAATACATTTAATACCGTAAGATCCCCAATACGTAAGGACATGTGTAATGTAAGCAACACTTACTAAAAGAGAAATCAGAGGGATAAAAAGAAGTTTGATTGAAAAAGTAGCATGGAGCGCAATGAGACTGAAGGCCGAAACATCCCTGTGATGGGTGTCCAGCAAGAAACATCCGGTCTTTAGTAGGGGATATGATCTCCCCTGACTGCTAGGCAGGTTTCACAGTGTCTGCCCATGCTGAGAATGAGAGTGTCAATGAGTTGTTGAGGCATTGCTGCCCATTCGTCTTGCAGCGCCAATCGAAGTTCCCGAATCGTTACTGGTGGTAAGGTACGAGCTGCCAAGCGTCTGCCTAGAAAATTCCATACATGCTCGATGGGATTGAGATCCGGAGATCGTGCCGGCCAATCCATACGTTCAATATCCTCACTCTCTAAGAGCTGTTCGGCAGCTACTGTGCGATGACATGGTGCATTGTCGTCCATGAAAAGGAACTGCAGACCCATAGCGCCTCTAAAAAGACGCACATATGGAAGAAGAATCTCGTTACAATAATGGGTCCCGTTGACTGAACCTGCGTCGAAGAGGTGAAGGTCTGTACGACTACCAAGCATGATGAAAAAAAACAGTTTTCTAAACGGTTATTTTAGAATAACTTTCTTTCTTTTGCTCTCACGATCCTAATCTTTGCACGGAATGGAAGAGATTAAAAAGCTGAACAGTTCGGTATATGGTTCGAAGAAATCGGTCGGTAACTTTTTTCTTTATTCCTCAATAATAAAAAAAAGGCCTCAATTTTTTTTTTAAAGTCCCCCATTTTGAAACCTTAATCCGGGAATAACTTCCGTCCTAATGCACCTGATACAAAACGTATTATATCGGCAGAAAGCTCTTTTGATTCTACACATTTCCATGTATTACACGATTCAGTGGCGTGACGAGTTCTGTTTTTATGCGTTGAAAAAGAATGAAAAAAAAAAACAGTTTTCTAAACGGTTATTTTAGAATACCTTTCTTTCTTTTGCTCTCACGATCCTAATCTTTGCACCTAATGAAAGGTATAATGATTCTGAACACTTTGATGTATTATAGGATTCAGTGGCGTTAACGAGAACACCGCGACCTCCATACCTGTCCCTTTCAATGATGTTCGAGGGATGATTGCGGCTTCCCCGCTCTCTCCAGATGAGTATGCGATGAGAATCGCTACTCAAACTGAATCTGCTCTCATCTGTAAAGAGTACTCGTCCCCATTCATTGTCTCTCCAATTCCAGTGTTCCCGACACCACAGAGAACGCCTTCTCCGATGGGCAGGCGTTAAAGGTACACACCGTACAGGGCGTCGTGCAATCAGACCACCACCGTGCAGTCTTCTGGCCACGGTAAAACGCGATATCGGTCATCCAGTCGCCTGTGTCGTGTGTCTAGCGATTTCTCCCGCTGTCTGCCGCCTGTTTCTTTTGGCCTGTAAGACAATGTACCGGTCATCTGCCGGGTGTCGTTCCTCGTGGACGACCACTACTGAACCCCCGGATAGCTGTTCCTGTAGTTTGAAATTGTCTCCAAAGTCGTGAAACGATGTTGTGAGCAATTCCGAACTCTGCAGCCACACTTGTCACACTGCGGCCTTCCTCCAACTTCCCAATGATTCGACCTCGGGTAAAAGCATCCAGATGTCGTCTAACAGATTGATTATTCGCCATTTCTCGCTGAGGCAGCAACTCGGTGTGATTTTAACTGCTATACGGCGTGCAATCTCTTTGCCAGAAATACTGATCTTACACCGACAACATGCTTTATACTACTCAGACACTCCCCCATTACGTCTACCTACATATCTGCGCATGTGCTACCGTACATCACCTTACTTAATCTTCTGATTGGTCTTTCTGTCCGCTCTGCCTCTTCGTTCAGTTGATATGCTAATTTTTCGACTTCGTCCTTAATTTTTGCACACCAGTATATATATATATATATATATATATAATAAAACTTGATTTTAGGAAATTACTCAAAAGTTATTACAGTAAGTAAATTTCCAATACTTACAGAAAGAACATTTAATCGTGACATGGACAGATCTTTATTTTTTAATTACAATTTGACTCATATTACACAAACAAAGAGAAAAAATATTTTTTATAATTGGCTATATTACTAATAAAATAATTAACGCTCTAAATGAGTCCTTTTCTAATCCCCCCCTTAAGAATCAAACTGCTCCCTTGTGGGACGTGGGCCCGATGTAGAGAAACACTGGCCAAGAATAAGCTGATATCCAACTACTTTCGGGACCGTTATTTAAAAAAAAGGTTTAAATGGACACTTTTCATGATATTTAGCATCTTTTGGATTTTGAATATAAGTATAAAATTTTTAAAGAATATTTTTAGAATAAAAATTATTTAAATGCAATATTTTGACAAAAAAGGAACTCAGAATTACCTATTTTCAAAACATTCTGCTTTGATGAAAAATGCTTGTATAATAATAATAATATTTTGCTTATATAAAGCAGATTTCTCCAGAGAGCCTGAACTAGGGTTTTTAAAAATTCACATTATTTTCAGAGTTACTACCAATTAAAAAATTATCGGTGTTTTTTTTTCTTAAAATTTCTCCACTCTGTTGTATTAAAATATAGTAAATCCAGTTCTAAATTTTATATTATAATTCAAAACTCCTAGTTCAGTCTCTGCATAGAGATCTGAGCTATATATAGGTAAAATATTATTATTGTATTATTGAAGCATTTAACGTAAAACTAGAATGCTTTGAAAATAGGTAAACTGTAATTAAATTTATTGTGATATGAATAAGAATTTAGTAATTTAAAGTTGTTTGCTGAAAAAAGCAAACAATTAGAAGTTAGTCACTTTAAGAAAAATCTCATATATATTTTTTATTACACCAATAAAAATAAAATCTTGTTAGGATCTCATCAGCGAATTTTAAGGATAAACACTTGTTTCAATAGAAAGCATAATAATTCTGTCAAAAATGAACTCGAAATACTTATATAATGAATGATAAAATACACCATTAAAAACAAGATCATGTATAATCTTTCATCAATTCTAAAAAACATAGCATATTCTTTCAAAATATATTTCTGGAATACTCGTAAAAATAATTAATTGCCACAAACAGCTGCAAGAGAAATGTTACACTATATGAGTAATCGAAATTATGATTGCATCGAAACTGGAAAATGTTTAGGAATGGAAAGCATTAATCTCTTAGTTCAAGGTCGATGACGTAACCACCAAAGGAAATGAAAGCTTTTCGTACACACATGAATGCAATTCAATTCGCTATTAAATTAGATACAAATAAAAAACTTGAATATTACGTACGACTTTCTTAATATTTTAAAAGATATACTTGTAGAAAATTTTAATTGATACGATTTCTATACACAAATAGAAAAATAGTATTTAAAAAAAAAACATGATATTTAAAAATATAAATTACTTCATGAAATCGACTACAACAATTTTTTTTAAACAAATTGACGGTGGCTCACGTATTCTTTTCTGAAGATTCCCTTTTTTTCTGTCCCAAGGAAAACGAGAAAAAAACAACAACACAGTACCTGATTCACTGGACGACGTGTTCACTGATAATCTTGAAATAGACACTTGACTTATGAAGCTCTTGAAGTTGTATACATCAGAAATAGCGTGTTTTCGGCAAAGTTGCAAGATCTTTACTTGTGAGATGACTCCGGGAGTCGTTTTATTCACCAAAATGTTAGTATGTTATGAGAGGCAATCCGCGCATTTTCGATTCAGTCCGTTTGTAATTTAGGCGTGCAGCCAAAAATGTTTTTTTTAAAGAAGAAGGTTAGGAGTTCACCAAACTAATTATTTAGATAAGAGTTTTGAAATTAAATCCCAGGCGATACCCCAATTATTTCTGTGGGAGTCCGAATAAATCTTCGAATAAAAATCAAACTCTTCAGAAGGCGGGATTTAAGATTGGCGAGGTGGTTGTCTAGGGGTAAGTATTTAAGGGTGAGTGATGAATTAATTGAATCAAAGTCATTTAAACACAGATACTTCATTTAAGTAAAAAAGAATTTATTTAAAGTCAAAGGGAAATATTTACAAAGGGGAATATTTACAAAGAGAAAGACATGCAGGAATTAGGTTAATTGAAAGTTGAGTTACACCTTTAGAAGACGGGGAAATATTAATTACCTTTTTCATGCTTGGACGTTAGGACTGGTATCGCGCTGAGCGCGAAATGCGCTAGAGACGTGACGTGTTGAATCGGCGGTGGTTAGTAGGCCTATGCCGAAAAATTATTCAAGCCGGAGCTACGAAAGCTCACTAGACGGCGCTGTTTCGGAATGTAGTAATAATTAAAATTGACATTAATGGTCCTCAGAAAAGGATATGACTCAACATTTTAACAAAATTTTTCAAAGAGAAAATCCTACATATATATATATATATATATATATATATATATATATATATATATATATATATATATATATATATATATATCTGTTCAAATTTTCAATTGTTAATAAAATACTTCCTTTTCATCTATTGGAAGTTCAAATACATTCAAATACATGGATGACACTTGATGTTAATACAGTTTTTCAAATAATAATTCATTAATTAAATTAAAAATGTATAAAAAGTAACACACACAAATAATAGTCCAATAATATATATAGAAAGGAATGTCATCTGTTGTGTCCCTGTAGCACAATGGATAGCGCGTTGTACCTCTAATCCAAATGCCATGAGTTTGAATCCCACCTGGGATGGCCTAATTTTTGAGAACGTGATTTCTTTTTTACTAAACTATTTTGTTAGAATAGCTAAATTTAATTGATGTTATTAGTTACCAACAAAAAATAGTCCAACACCATTTATAGAATTGAAAATGGAAAATCGCTTTCTAATTTGTCACTTAATATTGTGATGCTGTCATATGTATATACATATTTATATTAAGTGTAACTATTTAATAAAAAGTAACTAAAATTAAATTTTCTGTGTTGATCTAAGTAGGAATTGATTTAAAATTTATTTTATATAGCTTATATATATATATATATATATATATATATATATATATATATATATATATTTTAAAAAAAATATAATAAACTTATTTTATGTAACATGAGTAACATATTACAATTGTTCAGAGATTTTACATTTAACATAATTTACAAACTACATTGAGGTTGTGGATAAGAATTGCTTACAAATGCGTCTGGATATGTTCTAATATACTATCTACATCTAAAATCTAAGTTTTCTCGCAAGAGCCACAATATGAGTGTCTCCGTTTCCTTTATATTTTCTTCATTCATTTCGTCATAGATTCAATATAAAATTAAAACCACAGTGTGTGGGTGTGTGTGAGCATATATTCAAATGCAAATATACTCTTTAAGTTCGTGCCGGTATGTTCTATGCGTATCGCTTGAACTCGAATGCAAATAAGAGTTCCCAAACAGCAAAAGAATGACTCCATTTTTTTTTTGAGTCAGAAGAAAATCCGAGAAAGATTCAAGTAACAACTCACCACATATTATTTGGTGCGGTATTTCAATTTCTCCATTGTGGAACTATTCTAAAATTCGAATAACAATCTCTACAGGTAGCAATAATATTTCAGTTTATTTTCAAGCGAATTGTCTAACTAATCTAAACAGAGACTGAATATGAGATGACATTTCCATTTTATTAAATAAATTTCTTCCTTCTTAGAAATAATCATTTTTTTTCTTATCAAATATCGCTTTTTCGTCGAACATTTTGCAATAAATTCCTTATTTCTGTATATATTTCCTGAAATACCTGTAAAAAGCTTCCGTTAGAATCCTTTAAATGCACAGAGATTGTTGCATACACGGTTTTCTTATTTTTCAATCAAATAGAAACCCTTGTCTTTTATATTGAATATCTGAAAAAATATTATACTTAATTATTAAAAAATGCTGCATCATTATTTACTGTAATTTCAGCGTACTTTTAGCTGCTGTTACCCTATCCATTTGAATGTTCCCTTAGTTCTTAAATATGGCCATTGTACTTTTACTATTTTATATATTAAATCAATGGTTTTTAAACTATGGTTCGAGAAAATCGGGGGTTCCCAGCCCCTTTCAGGAGGGGGTGGGGGGAGGTCCACACAGGTCAGTTGTATAATGTTAAGATATCTTTCTTTTACAGATTTTAAAAAGCACCCGAAAAAAATTGAAAGACGTTTCTCCCTAGACTAGTCATTAAATTGCTCAATGAAAAAATTTTAAATTGCATTATTTCAATAAAAACATTTCAGTTGGTATTAAATTTGTGTATTGTAATATTTTTAAATTTCTACTATTTGTTCTTTTTCTCCATATATATATATATATATATATATATATATATCTTGTTCAAATTTTCAATGGTTAATAACATACTTTCTGTTCATCCATTCAAAAACATTTTTTTAAACTTGTAGTGGATAACACTTGGTGTTAATGCATTTTTTTCAAATATTAATTCAATAATTAAATTAAAAAATGAATAAACACTAACAAACAAAAATAATAGTCCAGCGGCAGATATAAAGAGTGTTTTTTTTCAGGTATAGAAGTTTAAGTTGGCATTACTTTCCAAGATGGCGACCGATTTAACAGCTGTCAAGTGATTTATTCTCAGTTTGGTTTGGCAATTCATCAAAACGATCATCAAGCGAGGCGTAGATTCGTCGAATGGGCCCAAAACGAGATTGTCGTTGTTCCCGATTTTCATAAGCGAATTTTGTTTAGCGATGAAGCGCACTTCTGGTGGAATGGCTACGTCAACAAACAAAACTGCCGCATTTGGAGTGAAGCTAATCCCCAAGTGTATGTCGAAACACCGTTACATCCAGAAAAACTGACTGTTTGGTGCGCTTTATGGGCTGGTGGAATCATTGGTCCGTACTTCTTCAAAAATGATGAAGGCCTCAACGTTACAGTCAATGGTGATCGGTATAGAGCCATGATTACTAACTTTTTCATTCCTGAATTGATCAATCATGATGTCCAGGAGCTGTGGTTCCAACAAGACGGCGCAACATGTCACACAGCTCGTGCCACAATCTATTTATTGAAAGACACGTTTGGTGACCGCCTAATTTCACGTTTTGGACCTGTGAATTGGCCTCCAAGATCTTGTGATTTAACACCGCTAGACTATTTTCTGTGGGGCTATGTAAAGTCATTGGTCTATGCGGATAAGCCACAAACGCTTGACCATTTGGAAGACAACATTCGCCGTGTTATTGCCGAAATACGGCCACAAATGTTGGAAAAAGTCATCGAAAATTGGACGTCCAGATTGGACTACATCCGAGCCAGCCATATGCCAGAAATCATATTTAAAATGTAATGCCACAAGACTATCTTTCGAATAAAAAAAAATAATGTCAATCGAATAATACATCGTTGTTTTATTGCAATTTAAAGTTCTATACCTCTAAAAAAACACCCTTTACTAAAGAGAATCGTTCATTGTGTGCCTGTAGCGCAGCGGATAGCCTTCTAATCCATAGGTCGTTGGATACAATCCCACCTGAGGTGGCCCAATTTCTAAAAATGTGAATACTTTTTTACTATACTATTTTTATTAGAATAATTATATTTAATTAATGAATAAACAGTAAGAAACAAACAAAAATAGTCCAACACCATATATACTAAGGAAAATATAAAAATTACATGGAAAATCGCTTTCTATTTTGTCACTCAATATTGTGTCTCTTCATATGTATATGCATATTTATATTAATTGTATAATTATTTAGTAAAAAGTAACGAAAATAAAAGTTTTCTTTGTCAACCTAAGTAGGACTTTTGTACTACATGTTAATCAGATGTTTACTGTTTTATTTAAGGGAAAAAGTGTTAAAAAAATCTGTAGAAATAGCAGAAGTAGTATTAGGATTATAGAAAAACCTTTAAATCACTCAGCTTTGTTTTAGGAATTAGGAAAGGGTGTTCAAAATCTTAGGGGTCCAGGATGTCAGGCTGAAGCATGAAGGGATCGCAGTGATAAAAAGTTTAAGGACGTTATATTAAGGTATCCGAACACAAGGAAAATGGCCAAATTTGCTCAAGACAGATATTTTTGTTTTTTATACTATTGAATAAAGCTATCGTTTAGCTTTACAAAACATACTTTATTTTGTTTCTTCACTACCTAGAGGCCAAGTTACAATCAATTTTATAAAGTTAGAAAACTGGAAGTGGGTCTTTGATCTACCAGAAGTGGGCATTTAAATTGCTTAAAATCTATCATAGCGAGTCTGATAACTCAAAAAGTTACAAATGTATTTCTATAAAACTTTTTAAACCTGATATTTATGCTATTTTTTAGAGAATGTACTAAAATATTTCTTATTGTATGAATAGTTTTTGAGTTATGGCTTGTTATTTAAATAATGGTCTCATAAAGAATGTCACATTTCTTATTATGTTTACTCAATCACAGCTCTAAAATGTTCAAGTTTAAATAAAACATTAAAATTTTAGTTCATTCCCTAGATAAATGCATCTAATTTATTTTAGTAATACTCTTACTAATATATGGTTATTACATTTTTCTCTAACTGCTTTGAAGTTTTTCAAAAATATTGCTAAAATTTCACTTATAACTGTGATTTTTCTAAAATTTAATTAATTTATTTTAAATATTGTTAGTTAAATATTAGTATTCATAGGTATTGAGTCAGAAAAAAGCATTTATAATGTTTAAGTATGCTATTTTGTTAAAATGTACTCCGAGCGTGTTCAGAATGAAAACTTTTATTTCAAAATACATTACCTAGAGCTGCCTACTAGGAAAAATTGTGAATGTTAAATCTACCATCTCGCATTATTAAAATATAAGTGGCTGTAATTATGTATTATTGTGTTGTATTGCAAACAATGAATTTCAGTTTCATGAATTTATACGATTTGACTTAGAAGAAACATCAAGTGTTTATATATAAATGCTCACATTTACAATATTTTGCTTTCTACCTCTATACACTGAATTGTTGATATCGTACAAATAATATTAAAAAAAATTAAGTTAATTCCTACTTAAGTCAACAAAGAAAAATTTTTCTTTGGTTACTTTTTGTTATATAAACAGCTACAAATAATATAAATTCGTATATACATATGATATAGAATCACAATAATATGTGACAAAATAGACAGTGAATTTCCTTTGCAATTTTCCATTTTTCTTTCTATATAGGGTGTTGGACTATTTTTTGTTACTATTTATTCATTCATTAAATTTAACGATTCTAATAAAATAATATAGTAAAAACGAAAACACATTCTCACAATTTAGGCCATCCTAGGTGGGATTCTAACCCACGACTTTGGATAAAAAGTCCTCTTGATTAGTTTGACGCTCTACAGGAATACCACGAACAATTCCTTTCTATATACGGTGTTGGACAATTACTATTTATTATTTTTTTAATGTAATTAATGAATTAATATTTGAAAAAACTGTCAAGTGTCATCCACTACAAGTTTAAAAAAATGTACTTGAACTTCAATGGAGGAATAGAAAGTATTTTATTAACTATTTAAAATTTGAACAAGATATATATAGGGAGTTAATAGTAGGAGTATTAACTCCCTACAGTTAAGTTGTGTGAATAAAAACCATTGTCCTATATAATTCTGAGTGTAAGTGTTTAAATATTGGAAGGGGAGCTCAATACATTTTTTATCACTCTCATAATATGATTATCTGATGTCAATTTTATAAAATATGTGAGAACGTTAACAATAACTTTGTAGAAGAGTGGATTTTAAGTATATTTAATTTAAGCCTTGAAATAATGTGCTGGATCAGATTTTTGAAGGAGAAAACTAATTAAATTTTTTTTATCCCATATATTTTGAGGGAAATTTACAAGTATCTCTTTGAGGTTAATAAAAATGCAGTTATGACAAAAAATATAGATATTCAATCTTTCGTTTTTAGAGCAGTGGCGTAGGTACCAATGGGGTAGGTGGTGCCATGCACCGGGGCCCCCAAACTCAGGGGGGCCCTCGGAGTCTGACTACTAAGCAAGACGAACTAGCAATAACTTCTCCCACATTTAAGTATAAATATAAACGGATCCAACATAACTATAATCAGGGCCACTCAGTTGAAAGAACAGTCGAACCTCCATATTACGAACCTCTATATTGCGAATTTTTCTATACAGCGAACTTTTTCTTGGAACCAAGAACATTTCACGATTTTCTTTGTAAAATACCCACCCAATAGGGCAATGCATTTTCTAAATAACGAGCTTTTTCTCTTGGGATTCAATTTTTTTATTCTCCCTTTTTTTAAAGTATTTCTTGACATTTAAAGTTGTTCTTTCTTTTAACTCATTTTATGGTGGTCATAAATCTTGAATTGGTTTTATTAGGTGCCCAACTCGCCGAGTGCAATAGAATTCTGGACGTTTCATCCAAGAAGTGGAACCTTTAACCCCCCTCATTGTCCAGTTCACCGAAAATAACTTTGATATCCCCTTAGTGGAGTTGTCTCCTATCTTTGAACTAGTCTCCATTTATTTGTAGTGTTGATCTGTCGAACTGGTAACCTCATTTTGTGTATCTGGAAAATGTCAAAACGTAAGTGCTTGAGCCTCAAGGGAAAATTTTAATTCTTCAGGAAGCGAATAAAGGCGCCACGAAACAAAATTATTGCATTTTTTTCTTTATTTATTGATAGGTAAGAAAAATCAAATAAATATACATTAATTTATAAAACGGTATGAATAATTACTTTTTTTTAAAGAAAATAGTTTAATGAATTTAAGATATGTTTTATGTGGTTTATAAAAATAATTGAAAGATGAACCTCTATCTATCGAGCTTTTTTCGGGATTTAGCAACTTCGTTATATAGAGGACAGACAGTATTTTCGAACTTGTAGGGAATTCCCCTAAATTCTTTCCATTGATTGTATGGTGTTGCGAGTCTTACTTATTAAAAAGTTTATACTATTTTTCAGTTTTTTTTATTTTTCTAACTGTTACTTGAAAATAAACTTCAAGCTCCATGAAAATTCTTACCATACTTCTTAAAAAACCTACACAGGAAGCTATTTTTTCTTGGTCATTTTATTTTTAATAACAATATGATTCACAATAAGCTATTTTCCTGTTTCAGTATTTCGGAATCTACTCCTATGCGCAAAAGACTGATGTACTTTTGTCCCCCCTCCTCCTCTGTTCTTTAGGAGAGAGGTGTTTTCTTTTAAAACACTAATAATAATATATTATTACCTTTTTCATACATATTTTTTGTATAATTTCCTGTCTATCACGTGTCAAATCAAACCTGGGTAATTACTAAAATTCACTTTAGAAAACTCATATACATACATATAAGTAATATGTAGCTTTGCTTTTTTCTATGTTCTGAAGAGAACGATAAAATTTTGAAGTTTAAGCAGCTTTATATATATTTAAAATACCAATATATTTATATTTCTACCTTTATACTCTTGATAAAGCCCAACCGAAATTAATCCCTCCGTTTTTTTCTTTGAATCAGGTCCTTTGGATACCTAGCTACGCCATTTTTTAGAGGCTAATATTCATTGGACGTAATTAAAATGAAACACTCCCAAGATTTTTTTTTAAAAAAGTACTTTTTACGATAAAAAATTTTCAACTTCTAAACAGTTTCAAGAAATGTAATATGATATACTTTCAAGTTTTGCAGCAGGGAAGCTGAAAAATATCTGGCGAAACTATAAAAATAGTAGAGAGGAAAAAATATTTTCCCTTATAAAACTTGTCACCTGGCTGTCTGAGTGAATGAGTGAATATTAACGTCGCCCTGTTCAGCTACACGAGGGCTTTTGGCGACGGACTTCGTAATTTTGAACCATGGTCAAGTACGAGGACGACACCTGAGCTGGCACCCCCTCTCCTAACTACCACACCACACGAACGGGAGAAAGTTTGAGCTCTCGACAGATTTAACGTGCATCGCTCCCCTACGATCTTCAGTGGTACTGGGCTCGAACTCATGACACGCCACCCACGATCTTGACCACTTGGCTTCCGCGGCCACTCACCTGGATGTCTATCCGTGGCATAACGTACACTCCCTCATTGTGGTAGGGCCTAGGATTCTAGGGGACTCAAAGCCTGACTGACTTCAAGTTCGTATTTATTCAATTTATAAAATATTAAAGGCAAGACCTGACTTAACAGGGGGACCCTAATATTCTTCGTTACGTCATTGCTGTCTATAGTTATATGAAGTGGTTGGTATATGCGAAGAAACTTTTTTAAATGTAACGCAATCCATACTCTAACAATGGGATGTCAATGATTATGATGGAGATTATTCTTTTCAACTGTAATTGTAAAAGTGGTTTGTAACATATCATTTGCTTTTACTGACATTTACCTTTCTAATACTTCGAAGCTGGTTAGTTTTTAAATGTGGTTTTTCAATGTATTTTTTATACAGGATAAAGTTCGCACATGATGCACATATCTTTTGGTAAAGTCGTCCTCGTCACTTGAATATGGTTCAAAATTACGAGGTCCGTCGCCAAAACCCCTCTTGTAGCTGAACCGTGCGACAATAATATCCACTCACTCATCCATTTGGTAAAAGACAAATCTTATATTAACAACATTGAATGATGACATAATTGTTTAATGAAAGTCCATTGTTAAATAAAAACCCAAAGTAACCACCTAACAGTTTTCATAAGGAATCATCAAAAATGAAAAGAAAAACACGAATTCCTTGTATTGATTCGAAACCATTGTAACGTCACTTCTCGAAAACATCAACATCTAGTCGGTTTTCTTTGTGGACCCGACACCCACACGTGCATCTGCAGGTGCAGCGCAACCCCTGTTTGACCCCCGAGGAATCTAGCTCGTCGACCGGAAGATGAGGGGAGAGATGCTTTGAACTTGCACGAGAGCGGTGACCAACGGATCCTCTTCTCACAAAATATTGGACTCTAACAATCTATAATTAAATTTAATAACTTTAATGTATCATTTAGTAAATAATTTTCAATAGTTGTGACGTAAATAAATTCCATATTTTAATTAACCAAGAATACGCTACCGTTATTCTTTCAAACGTTACAGCTTAGAGATTTGGTGGCAGCGCTTTGGGATAAAGAGTTAGCATTCAGGACCCGTGAGAGGAGGAAATTTTGGGTTTTTACGGACGGACCGCAACGCAGGGAGAGAGAAAAAGAGCGTCCTGCTTAAAGAAGATCAAACTGATCTATAGTGTTAACGGCGAGAGTGTCCGAAGGAAAAGCGATTTTCGGAAGCCGTGCTGCGATTGAATTCAGCTTCGGAGAAAAAGAGCGTCCTGCTCATAGAAGATCAAACTGATCTATAGTGTTAACGGCGAGAGTGTCCGAAGGAAAAGCGATTTTCGGAAGCCGTGCTGCGATTGAATTCAGCTTCGGAGAAAAAGAGCGTCCTGCTCAAAGAAGATCAAACTGATCTATAGTGTTAACGGCGAGAGAGTGTCCGAAGGAAAAGCGATTTTCGGAAGCCGTGCTGCGATCGATTTCATCTTTGAAGCCGTGCCACGAGTGAATTCGAGGCTGCTCAAACTAACCACACTTATTGTTAAGAGTGAAAGATTCAAGATTGGTCAAAAGGACCATTGTTTACACGGAAGAGTTCAAAACCACTAGTGCCATATTACTTCACATAATTTGCTTCTGACAGCAAGCTGAGTACTTCAAATGGGTGAGTACTATTATATTTTTGAGTTGCAAACTGCATATTGTGTATTAGGAATTTTGGTTAAAGTGTTCTTTACAAATTTTGAAATACTTAGTGTTTTTTCTTGCATGGGAACAGTGTTATTTTGTTTCTAGAGAATTGTAATTGTATTTCAAGCATTGTGTGCAATTTTAGCTTAAGATTTATTGTGTTTTAAGTCTCTTGAATGATTTTGATTATTTTTAGTGTTAAGTTTTTCTTTGTGTATTTCTGTGCATGCATGGGACCAGTGTTAATGTATTAATAGAGAATAGTAACAAAAAAAATAGTGCAAAATTTAGCGTGACATTTATTTGATATTGTTTAAAAAATGGCTTTCCTTGGTAAAGGGGAAAAGCAAGACATGTTGCAACTTACTGAGGAATTAGGAATAAATGCCACTTTAAATATGACTGTCCCTAGCATAAAAATTGCAATCACTAACAGTGAAGGTTATGAAGAGGAATTTGTTAAAAATCTGTATGAGACTATCATTGCAAACGGAAAAAGATTGGAAGAGTTAGAAAGGGCTGAAAAAATAAGATTGGAGGAGTTAGTAAAGGAGCAGGCACATTAAAAGAGAAAGAATTACAGCTGAAATTTGATTTAGAAAGGTTTAAAATAGAATCCGGATTTAGGGTAAACGATGAATCAAACGATTCTACAAATGCATGTTCTGTAACCTCTAATTTAAACTTAAAAAAATTGATCCCAGATTTCGATCCTCAGCAGTCAGATATTAGTTTATATCTAGTGATCTTTGAACGCCAGGCTAAAAGGGCGTCAATAGAAAAGAAAGAGTGGGTGGGGCAGTTATTGGGTCTGTTACCCCTAGAGATCGTGCAATTTATTGCTCGCGAACCGGAGGAACAAGCCGAAAATTACGATTATGTAAAGAAATTATTACTTAAAAGATTCAAGTTAAGTCCGGAGGTCTTTCGGCAAAAATTTGTCCAACACCAGAAAAAAATCCGATAGCACCTGGAAGGATTTCACTTTTGAAATTACGAATTATCTAGATGAGTGGCTGATTGGCTTAGAAATAAATACCTTTCAAGATCTTAAAGATCTAATGGTGGTAGATCAATTAAAAAAACGCGCCAATGCTAGTATGAAAGATCATTTTTTAGATAATTGGGCAAACCTTAAATCAGCTACTCAAATAGCAGAACTCTTTGATAATTATGAGGACGTCCGAAAGGTAAATTCGAAACCCATGGATAGGTGGGGCAGAAATGATAAAATTTTGACATACTCAGGGGTCAAGGAAAAAGAAAATAGATTTGGGAAAACTTCCCCCAGATTAGGAGCTTCTGTTCCGGAGAGTACTAGAGAGAGAACTTTTGAAAACGCGTGATACAAAGATGTTATCATTGCAATATGCCCGGACATATAAAAGCCGTTTGCCCTAAATTAATAAAAAACAAAACGACGGAAACTCTCAATAATATTGAAGGAAATGAAAACCCGGATTTTCTTAATTCATATACAACAAAGGGCTCTGTGAATGGTCACGAGATAGACATTCTTAGAGATACGGGAGTGACAATAGATTTAGTATGTGCAAAATACATAAATCCTTCTTCTTTCTCTGGTGAAAATGTTTGGGTAAAACAACCGTTATGCCCAGAATTAGTTTGTTTACCTTTGTCGGTCGTGGAAATTTCCGGAAATTTTGGAACGGTGTAAAACAAAGGCAGCGGTTTGTGGAAATCACATAAATCAACACGGTCGATATTTGCTTGGAAATAAAACGGCCGAGCTAATAAAAGGAAATTTAGGCTATAATTTCCTGCCAGTCGAAATATTGAATGCTGTACAAACAAGGTCTAAAGTCAAAGCGGCTAGAGAAGAAAGGGGAATAGATAGTGGTGATGCTAAAAAAGGGGAAGATGAGGTTATAATTGTTTCTTCGGATGCAGAGGACGAAATTTTAATACCTGCACTCCAGGAATATGTTCCGGAATTAGCGCTGCTAAGGGTTACGCGAGAAAATTTAATCAATGCTCAAAAAATAGCGAGGAGATTAAACCCTTATACGAACAGGCAGCCAGTCAAGTGCAGGTTACCAATCAGGTTTATTCGCTAGAGAAGGAATTATTGGTCAAAAATCGTGAAGATAAGTTAGGTAACGTGGTGAAGTTAATAGTAGTGCCGGAAGAGTTGCGCGACCCTATTAAATCATTGTGTCATGAGGGAACATCTGCACACCTGGGAATTACGAAATCCAAAGACAAATTAAACCGATATTTTTACTGGCCGAATTGCTATAGAGATATGGAACAGTTTGTAAAAACTTGCGATCAGTGTCAGAGGGCTGGGAAGCCCAATGATAAAAGAAAGCTCCACTAAAATTGGTCCCTGTTATTCAGGAGGTTTTTACTAAGCTAAATATTGATGCATGTGGGCCTCTCCCGATCACATCTAAAGGGAATCGATATCTTATCACGGCCATTTGCATGTCATCAAAATTCCCTGAAGCTATTCCGGTGTCTGATATTAGTTCCGTTAGTGTCACAGATGCGCTGTTAAACATCTTTAGTCGGATGGGGTTTCCCGTGAAATACAATGTGACCAGGGTACTTCTTTTACTAGTGCTCTGACTACCGAGTTTTTTGAAAGATTCGGAATACTTGTCAGGCATAGTTCTGTGTATCATCCACAGAGTAACCCTGTTGAGCGATTTCATCGAACGTTGAAACGACTCTTACGAGTCTTATGTTTAGATGCAGGCTCCGAATGGGACAAACATCTTCCGTCAATTCTTTTAGCGTTACGAACTGTATCTCACGAAAGTACAGGGTATACACCGTCAGAGTTGGTGTATGGGAAAAATTTGCGAACCCCAGAGACGTTAGTAATGGAACATTGGATGGAACCGGAAGAAGAGGGTGATCTCGTCACTGAATATATGTTTAAGTTAATAAATAGATTAAAAAGATGTCAAGAAGTAGCTATAAATAAAATGGAGGAAATGCAAGTTAAGCGGAAAACTTGGTATGATAAAAACGCAGTAAAACGTGAATTTAAGGATGGGATTTAGTCCTAGTGTTAGCTACATCCAGAGCAAATAAATTAGCAGTGCAGTGGATAGGTCCTGGGACAATTTTAAATAAAATTTCGGAAACGAACTATTTAGTCGAAATCCCCGGCAGACGCGAAACATCTCAAATCTATCATATAAATATGCTAAAACCATATTACAAAAGGCCAGAACACGTTAACGTAATTATTAATGATGAAAAAAAAACTCTCTCGCAGACCAGGAATTAGAAATCCCATACTTAGAAAACAATTCTCTCATTTATGATTTCGAGGACGTAATCCAGGCTAGCGAGTTGAACAAACACCTTCACGACAAACAAATGGATCGACTGCGCGAATTATTAAATAAATACTCTAAATGTTTTTCAAACAATCCCGGTTTAACTAATCTGGTTGAACACGAAATCCAGTTAGTTAGCGATCAACCAGTTAGGACGAAGCCCTATCGAATGTCGCACCGACAAAATGAAATCTTAAAAAACGAAATTAACCGAATGTTAAAATTAGGAATCATTGAGGTAGGAGAATCGGATTATGTCCCCTATGATTTTAGTTGAGGTAGCTGGGAAAGAACCTCGTCCATGTATAGATTACAGGAAATTAAACGGGATCATTAGAACGGAATATTTTCCTCTTCCGAATATCGAAGAACGCGTAGAAAAAGTATCGGCGGCTAAATTTATTACCGTCTTTGACTTATCTAAGGGATATTGGCAAATACCTTTGAGTAAAACAGCACAGCGATACGCAGCCTTCTGTACTAGCTTTGGTACATACAGACCCCTAAGGATGAGTTTCGGATTAAAGAATGCTCCATATTTCTTTAGTAAACTCATGGCTGAATTACTTAACGGACTAGAGGATTTCGTTGTCCCGTATCTAGACGATATCGCAATTTTCTCAGATACTTGGGAGTCGCACATTAAACATATGGAAACGGTTCTGCAGAGAATAAAGAGAGCTAAGTTAACGATAAAACCTTCAAAGTGTAAGTTTGCGCAACAAAATGTCAAATTTTTGGGTCACATTGTGGGTCAGGGTTTTCGCACCCCTTCCGAGATCAAAGTTCAGGCTGTTCTAGAGTTCCCTACCCCTCGCACGAAAACCCAAATACGTGCTTTCTTAGGTATAGCGGGTTATTACCAAAAATATATAAATCTGTTCTCGGTAATCGCTGCTCCGTTGACGGATGCGTTGAAGGGAAGAGCAAAGAAGGAGAAATTAAGTGGACGACCGAGTGTGAAAACGCATTTCGAGAACTAAAAGGGAAACTAATTGATAAGCCCGTCTTGTACGCGCCAAATTTTGAACGAAAATTCATTGTTCAAACGGACGCTTCAAACGCAGGTATGGGAGCAGTTTTAACCCAATTAACTGAACAAGGTGAGGAGCATCCAATCCTTTACCTGAGTAAGAAATTTTCAGAGGTAGAGAAGCGTTATTGTACGACGGAGAAGGAATGTGCTAGTATTGTTTTCGCAATTAAAAGGTTACATTATTACTTAGATGGAAATTCATTTTTAGTTATGACCGATCACAACCCGTTGGTGTGGTTGAATAGAAATGTTAGTTCTAACCCTAGATTGATGCGATGGGCTTTGGCTTTGCAACCATATAATTTTAGAATTGTACATCGGTCGGGTAAAAGTCACAAAAATGCAGATAGTCTCAGCAGATCGGTGATAGATAATTAGGGATTGTTAACAATGTTCTCTTGCTCATGAATAATAATTGTTGCTTATGTTTTTTTAGTTAAAGGTTAATAATTGTATTAATTTTATTTATTTACTAGTACTGTATATCATATCGAATGGAGATGCGTGTCAAAAGATAAAGCCATGAAAAGCAAATGTATTAATATGCTTAATTTTGTGTATAGGGTTTTAAAATATACATGAGTATTTAGTTTACGCAAGAGGCATATGGTGAAAAATATTTTGTGTGTAAGGTTGTACACTTCGCATATCATATCAACATGTCGTTAGTATAATTTTATTTAAGTATTGTGGCGAAGAATATTTTATGTGCAAGGTCTTACACTAGCATTTGATATAACATGTTGTTAGTATAATTGATACTAGGCATTGTGATAGGAGTGTTTGTATTTTTATTTAATGTTATAGTATGTTTTCTTACATTGCTTACATTGCTATTTCGTAATATGGATTTGTGTAAGTTCCCTAGCAAGAACACTCACTCACTAGAAATAAGTAATTCCAAATTTAGTTCAGCGTTTTCTTTAGTAATTAAAATTGCAGCTCAGAAATATAGTGGTGCTTGATGAAGGGATGTGTTGGTAATCTGTCAGTTGTCTCATCGTCATCCCATTAAACTTTTCTCAACGGAAAAGTTCCATAAGAGAGGGCGAGAGCTGTAACGTCACGTCTCGAAAACAACAACATCTGGTGTCGGTTTCTTTGTAGATTCGACGCCCACACGTGCAGCTTCCGATGCAGCGCAACCCCTGTTTGACCCCCCGAGGAATCTAGCGACCCGACCGGAAGATGAGGGGAGAGATGCTTTGAACTTGCACGCGAGCGGTGACCAACGAATCCTCCTCTCACAAAATAGTGGACTAACAATCTATAATTAATTTTAATAACTTTAATATGTATCATTTTGTAAATAATTTTCAATAGTTGTGACGTAAATAAATTCCATATTTTAATTAACCAAGAATACGCTACCGTTATTCTTTCAAACGTTACAGCTTAGAGATTTGGTGGCAGCGCTTTGGGATAAAGAGTTAGCATTCAGGACCCGTGAGAGGAGGAAATTTTGGGTTTTTACGGACGGACCGCAACGCAGGGAGAGAGAAAAAGAGCGTCCTGCTTAAAGAAGATCAAACTTATAGTGTTAACGGCGAGAGTGTCCGGAATAGCGATTTTCGGAAGCCGTGCTGCGATTGAATTCAGCTTCGGAGAAAAGAGCGTCCTGCTCATAGAAGATCAAACTGATCTACAGTGTTAACGGCGAGTGTCCGAAGGAAAAGCGATTTTCGGAAGCCGTGCTGCGATTCAATTCAGCTTCGGAGAAAAAGAGCGTCCTGCTCAAAGAAGATCAAACTGATCTATAGTGTTAACAGCGAGAGTGTCCGAAGGAATAGCGATTTTCGGAAGCCGTGCTGCGATTGAATTCAGCTTCGGAGAAAAAGAGCGTGCTGCTCAAAGATCAAACTGATCTATAGTGTTAACGGCGAGAGTGTCCGAAGGAAAAGCGATTTTCGGAAGCCGTGCTGCGATAGAATTCAGCTTAGGAGAAAAAGAGCGTCCTGCTCAAAGAAGATCAAACTGATCTATAGTGTTAACGGCGAGAGTGTCCGAAGGAAAAGCGATTTTCGGAAGCCGTGCTGCGATCGAATTCATCTTTGAAGCCGTGCCACGAGTGAATTCGAGGCTGCTCAAACTGACCACACTTATTGTTAAGAGTGAAAGATTCAAGATTGGTCAAAAGGACCATTGTTTACACGGAAGAGTTCAAAACCACTAGTGTCATATTACTGCACATAATTTGCTTCTGACAGCAAGCTGAGTACTTCAAATGGGTGAGTATTATTATATTTTTGAGTTGCAAACTGCATATTGTGTATTAGGAATTTTGGTTAAAGTGTTCTTTACAAATTTTGAAATACTTAGTGTTTTTTCTTGCATGGGAACAGTGTTATTTTGTTTCTAGAGAATTGTAATTGTATTTCAAGCATTGTGTGCAATTTTAGCTTAAGATTTATTGTGTTTTAAGTCTCTTGAATGATTTTGATTATTTTTAGTGTTAAGTTTTTCTTTGTGTATTTCTGTGTATGCATGGGACCAGTGTTATTGTATTAATAGAGAATAGTAACAAAAAAAAATAGTGCAAAATTTAGCGTGACATTTATTTGATATTGTTTAAAAAATGGCTTTCCTTGGTAAAGGGAAAAGCAAGACATGTTGCAACTTGCTGAGGAATTAGGAATAAATGCCACTTTAAATATGACTGTCCCTAGCATAAAAATTGCAATCACTAACAGTGAAGGTTATGAAGAGGAATTTGTTAAAAATCTGTATGAGACTATCATTGCAAACGGAAAAAGATTGGAAGAGTTAGAAAGGGCTGAAAAATGAGATAAGATTGGGGCTGAGAGATTGGAGGAGTTAGTAAAGGAGCAGGCATTAAAAGAGAAAGAATTACAGCTGAAATTTGATTTAGAAAGGTTTAAAATAGAATCCGGATTTAGGGTAAACGATGAATCAAACGATTCTACAAATGCATGTTCTGTAACCTCTAATTTAAACTTTAAAAAATTGATCCCAGATTTCGATCCTCAGCAGTCAGATATTAGTTTATATCTAGTGATCTTTGAACGCCAGGCTAAAAGGGCGTCAATAGAAAAGAAAGAGTGGGTGGGGCAATTATTGGGTTTGTTACCCCTAGAGATCGTGCAATTTATTGCTCGCGAACCGGAGGAACAAGCCGAAAATTACGATTATGTAAAGAAATTATTACTTAAAAGATTCAAGTTAAGTCCGGAGGTCTTTCGGCAAAAATTTGTCCAACACCAGAAAAAATCCGATAGCACCTGGAAGGATTTCACTTTTGAAATTACGAATTATCTAGATGAGTGGCTGATTGGCTTAGAAATAAATACCTTTCAAGATCTTAAAGATCTAATGGTGGTAGATCAATTAAAAAAACGCGCCAATGCTAGTATGAAAGATCATTTTTTAGATAATTGGGCAAACCTTAAATCAGCTACTCAAATAGCAGAACTCTTTGATAATTATGAGGACGTCCGAAAGGTAAATTCGAAACCCATGGATAGGTGGGGCAGAAATGATAAAATTTTGACATACTCAGGGGTCAAGGAAAAAGAAAATAGATTTGGGAAAACTTCCCCCAGATTAGGAGCTTCTGTTCCGGAGAATACTAGAGAGAGAACTTTTAAAAACGCGTGATACAAAGATGTTATCATTGCAATATGCCCGGACATATAAAAGCCGTTTGCCCTAAATTAATAAAAACAAAACGACGGAAACTCTCAATAATATTGAAGGAAATGAAAACCCGGATTTTCTTAATTCATATACAACAAAGGGCTCTGTGAATGGTCACGAGATAGACATTCTTAGAGATACGGGAGCGACAATAGATTTAGTATGTGCAAAATACATAAATCCTTCTTCTTTCTCTGGTGAAAATGTTTGGGTAAAACAACCGTTAAGCCCAGAATTAGTTTGTTTACCTTTGTCGGTCGTGGAAATTTCCGGAAATTTTGGAACGGTGTAAAACAAAGGCAGCGGTTTGTGGAAATCACATAAATCAACACGGTCGATATTTGCTTGGAAATAAAACGGCCGAGCTAATAAAAGGAAATTTAGGCTATAATTTCCTGCCAGTCGAAATATTGAATGCTGTCCAAACAAGGTCTCAAGTCAAAGCGGCTAGAGAAGAAAGGGGAATAGATAGTGGTGATGCTAAAAAAGGGGAAGATGAGGTTATAATTGTTTCTTCGGATGCAGAGGACGAAATTTTAATACCTGCACTCCAGGAATATGTTCCGGAATTAGCGCTGCTAAGGGTTACGCGAGAAAATTTAATCAATGCTCAAAAAAATAGCGAGGAGATTAAACCCTTATACGAACAGGCAGCCAGTCAAGTGCAGGTTACCAATCAGGTTTATTCGCTAGAGAAGGAATTATTGGTCAAAAATCGTGAAGATAAGTTAGGTAACGTGGTGAAGTTAATAGTAGTGCCGGAAGAGTTGCGCGACCCCATTAAATCCTTGTGTCATGAGGGAACATCTGCACACCTGGGAATTACGAAATCCAAAGACAAATTAAACCGATATTTTTACTGGCCGAATTGCTATAGAGATATGGAACAGTTTGTAAAAACTTGCGATCAGTGTCAGAGGGCTGGGAAGCCCAATGATAAAAAGAAGGCTCCACTAAAATTGGTCCCTGTTATTCAGGAGGTTTTTACTAAGCTAAATATTGATGCATGTGGGCCTCTCCCGATCACATCTAAAGGGAATCGATATCTTATCACGGCCATTTGCATGTCATCAAAATTCCCTGAAGCTATTCCGGTGTCTGATATTAGTTCCGTTAGTGTCACAGATGCGCTGTTAAACATCTTTAGTCGGATGGGGTTTCCCGTGAAATACAATGTGACCAGGGTACTTCTTTTACTAGTGCTCTGACTACCGAGTTTTTTGAAAGATTCGGAATACTTGTCAGGCATAGTTCTGTGTATCATCCACAGAGTAACCCTGTTGAGCGATTTCATCGAACGTTGAAACGACTCTTACGAGTCTTATGTTTAGATGCAGGCTCCGAATGAGACAAACATCTTCCGTCAATTCTTTTAGCGTTACGAACTGTATCTCACGAAAGTACAGGGTATACACCGTCAGAGTTGGTGTATGGGAAAAATTTGCGAACCCCAGAGACGTTAGTAATGGAACATTGGATGGAACCGGAAGAAGAGGGTGATCTCGTCACTGAATATATGTTTAAGTTAATAAATAGATTAAAAAGATGTCAAGAAGTAGCTATAAATAAAATGGAGGAAATGCAAGTTAAGCGGAAAACTTGATATGATAAAAATGCAGTAAAACGTGAATTTAAGGATGGGGATTTAGTCCTAGTGTTAGCTACATCCCAAACAAATAAATTAGCAGTGCAGTGGATAGGTCCTGGGACAATTTTAAATAAAATTTCGGAAACGAACTATTTAGTCGAAATCCCCGGCAGACGCGAAACATCTCAAATCTATCATATAAATATGCTAAAACCATATTACAAAAGGCCAGAACACGTTAACGTAATTATTAATGATGAAAAAAAAACTCTCTCGCAGACCAGGAATTAGAAATCCCATACTTAGAAAACAATTCTCTCGCGTTTATGATTTCGAGGACGTAATCCAGGCCAGCGAGTTGAACAAACACCCTCACGACAAACAAATGGATGGACTGCGCGAATTATTAAGTAAATACTCTAAATGTTTTTCAAACAATCCCGGTTTAACTAATCTGGTTGAACACGAAATCCAGTTAGTTAGCGATCAACCAGTTAGGACGAAGCCCTATCGAATGTCGCACCGACAAAATGAAATCTTAAAAAACGAAATTAACCGAATGTTAAAATTAGGAATCATTGAGGTAGGAGAATCGTATGACATGTCCCCTATGATTTTAGTTTAGGTAGCTGGGAAAGAACCTCGTCCATGTATAGATTACAGGAAATTAAACGGGATCATTAGAACGGAATATTTTCCTCTTCCGAATATCGAAGAACGTGTAGAAAAAGTATCGGCGGCTAAATTTATTACCGTCTTAGACCTATCTAAGGGATATTGGCAAATACCTTTGAGTAAAACTGCACAGCGATACGCAGCCTTCTGTACTAGCTTTGGTACATACAGACCCCTAAGGATGAGTTTCGGATTAAAGAATGCTCCATATTTCTTTAGTAAACTCATGGCTGAATTACTTAACGGACTAGAGGATTTTGTTGTCCCGTATCTAGACGATATCCCAATTTTCTCAGATACGTGGGAGTCGCACATTAAACATATGGAAACGGTTCTGCAGAGAATAAAGAGAGCTAAGTTAACGATAAGACCTTCAAAGTGTAAGTTTGCGCAGCAAAATGTCAAATTTTTGGGTCACATTGTGGGTCAGGGTTCTCGCACCCCTTCCGAGATCAAAGTTCAGGCTGTTCTAGAGTTCCCTACCCCTCGCACGAAAACCCAAATACGTGCTTTCTTAGGTATAGCGGGTTATCACCAGAAATATATAAATCTGTTCTCGGTAATCGCTGCTCCGTTGACGGATGCGTTGAAGGGAAGAGCAAAGAAGGAGAAATTAAGTGGACGACCGAGAGTGAAAACGCATTTCGAGAACTTAAAGGGAAACTAATTGATAAGCCCGTCTTGTACGCGCCAAATTTTGAACGAAAATTCATTGTTCAAACGGACGCTTCAAACGCAGGTATGGGAGCAGTTTTAACCCAATTAACTGAACAAGGTGAGGAGCATCCAATCCTTTACCTGAGTAAGAAATTTCCAGAGGTAGAGAAGCGTTATTGTACGACAGAGAAGGAATGTGCTAGTATTGTTTTCGCAATTAAAAGGTTACATTATTACTTAGATGGAAATTCATTTTTAGTTATGACCGATCACAACCCGTTGGTGTGGTTGAATAGAAATGTTAGTTCTAACCCTAGATTGATGCGATGGGCTTTGGCTTTGCAACCATATAATTTTAGAATTGTACATCGGTCGGGTAAAAGTCACAAAAATGCAGATAGTCTCAGCAGATCGGTGATAGATAATTAGGGATTGTTAACAATGTTCTCTTGCTCATGAATAATAATTGTTGCTTATGTTTTTTAGTTAAAGATTAATAATTGTATTAATTTTATTTATTTACTAGTACTGTATATCATATCGAATGGAGATGCGTGTCAAAAGGTAAAGCCATGAAAAGCAAATGTATTAATATGCTTAATTCTGTGTATAGGGTTTTAAAATATACATGAGTATTTAGTTTACGCAAGAGGCATATGGTGAAAAATATTGTGTGTGTAAGGTGGTACACTTCGCATATCATATCAGCATGTCGTTAGTATAATTTTTATTAAGTATCGTGGCGAAGAATATTTTATGTGTAAGGTCTTACACTAGCATTTGATATAACATGTTGTTAGTATAATTGATACTAGGCATTGTAATAGGAGTGTTTGTATTTTTTATTTAATGTTATAGTATGTTTTCTTACATTGCTTACATTGCTATTTCGTAATATGGATTTTTGTAAGTTCCCTAGCAAGAACACTCACTCACTAGAAATAAGTAATTCCAAATTTAGTTCAGCGTTTTCTTTAGTAATTAAAATTGCAGCTCAGAAATATAGTGGTGCTTGATGAAGGGATGTGTCGGTAATCTGTCAGTTGTCTCATCGTCATTCCATTAAACTTTTCTCAACGGAAAAGTTCTATAAGAGAGGGCGAGAGCTGTAACGTCACGTCTCGAAAACATCAACATCTAGTCGGCTTTCTTTGTGGACCCGACACCCACACGTGCATCTGCAGGTGCAGCGCAACCCCTGTTTGACCCCCGAGGAATCTAGCTCGTCGACCGGAAGATGAGGGGAGAGATGCTTTGAACTTGCACGAGAGCGGTGACCAACGGATCCTCCTCTCACAAAATATTGGACTCTAACAATCTATAATTAAATTTAATAACTTTAATGTATCATTTAGTAAATAATTTTCAATAGTTGTGACGTAAATAAATTCCATATTTTAATTAACCAAGAATACGCTACCGTTATTCTTTCAAACGTTACACCATGTATTTTTAAGTGGTTAGCGTATGCGACTTACAGCAATCGAAACTGGGTTCTATTCACCAATGTTTAAATCTTAATAAAATTCACAATTACTGACAATAAATGGATCATTAGCATCGAGATAAATATATTCCTGATATTAATTTCCACAAACCCAGATCAATTTTTCTTTAATTCCTAATTATGCTCTCTCTTTTACCTATATTATTTTTCTTTTAATTCTTAAATTATCTCTATTTACTACTCAATGATTGGTCGAGCTTCTCACCTAAAATTATATGCAAATATTGCTGACCTCTCTGATCACCCATCCATGGAAGAGTTCCACTCGATACCAACTAATTTTATGTTTTTACATTTCTTTTTCTCTCTCTTTAATTCGGATTGGCTCCTCCCCCTCCCATAACGGAGAAAAATTTAAATAAATAAAAATCTCTTTTATATAAGACAAGATTTTTTTCATCAATTTTTATCTTTATTTTATTTGTATTTGTAAGTTTATTCATATCAAAGTTATTACTCTTTTTACTATTTTTCTTTAGTTGTTTTTTTTTAATTTTAAAGTATCCGACAACGTTCGGAACCGTGATTAAAAAAAAACGATAAATTGATAATTTTCATGATATTAAGTGTCACTTAGATTTATAATATATGTATAAAATTGTTTTATGGACATTTATGACAAAAAATGATTTAAATACAATATTTTGGCAAAAAATTAGCTTAGAATAACTTTTTTTCAAAACGTTCTCCTTTTATAAAAAAAATGCTTCTATAATAATAAAATATTTTGCTTATATAAAGTAAAGACTTCTCCAGAGAGTCTGAACTAGAATTTTTTGAAAAATTCATATTAATTTCAGAGTTACCACCAATTTAAATAATTATTAGCGTTTTTTTCTTAAAATTTCTCCTCTCTGTTCTGTTAAAATATAGATAAATCCACTTCTAAGTTATATATTTTAAAAATTCTAGTTCAACCTCTGTACAGAGATCTGAGCTATATACAGGCAAAATATTATTATAATAGAAGCAGTTTTCATAAAAGGAGAATGTTTTGAAAATGGGTCATGCTTTGTTCATTTTTTGTCAAATATTGTACTTAAATAATTTTTTATTGTGATAATCTTCTTAAAACAATTTTATATACGTTTTCTAATCTAAGTGATACTAAATATCATAAATATTATCCATTTATACGCTTTTGCAAAATCATGGTTCCGAACGTAGTCGGATACCTTAAATATTATTTGAAAGATCAATTTGAAAGCGTTTTAATGTCATATAAAATGTCCTGAATGGAGATGAAGGTTCTGAAGAACTTCCCCCTCCCTCCACCAAATTGCAACAACACACGTATTTTTAAATTCACCATTTTTCTATTCGAGGAAATAGTTGGAATGAAATTTTTCTTTTTCTACACAGAAAACTTATATTATAAAAGATGTAATTTTCCCTTCATTTTTTTAAATGCTTATTTCTTTTTCGTGAAAAGAAAGTTTGAAAATGAAACTCTTTTGTGCTAAACTTAAAAAGGATTTGCTTATATAGAAGTATTTGCATCCAAACTTCAAAAATTTGTATGATAATACTGTAATATATTTTTTACAAATAACATTCAAAATATTAAGTTGTTTTTCATTAATAATAAAAATGTATACCAGTGGATTCCAATAACAGATACATGCAATAACATTTTTATTATTAAAGCATTAATATATTTGTATTTATTTCCATAAAGATTGGAAATATTAAACATATTAATGTATTTAATCAGTTTAATTTCAAACTTAATTTTATTATAAAAATTTTAACTATTTTATTTCATTAGTGTTATTTATTTTTTTCAATTAAGAAAGCTAATTTTTCACTTTAATTTTTCAGTTATTAAAAATTAGAAGAAATATTGGAATTCTAAGTCCATGAGGCGAATGCCATTTTTTTTTTCAAAATGCTCTTTGACTAAATTCAAAAGATATTAAAAGGAAAAAATCAACACCACTCTTTCATGGTCCATTTTCATTTTTTAGTGCAATCAGGGATTTGTACATCAGAATAAAAAAAATAAATAAATGAGTTACATTTTTTTCATAAAAAAATGCTAAGCTTCTTTAGTTCGTTTTTCAATTAAACAAATCCCTTCTGGTAAACCATATTTCTATGTGTTTCCAATCCACGATATCTCAGATTTCCCATTAAAACTTGAGACATAAAAACTCTAACTGAAACGATGTTATTGAAGAAATTATTCATAAAAAGCTCTTTAAGCTAATAACTTTTGAACAAGTCAATAGCTTGTTCTCTTGGAAGAGATAATTAATTTTAAATATATTAATATATATATATTTTTCTGCTTCTTTGAAATTGAAAATTCAAAATACGGATTTTTTACTAAGCATTCTAATATGGAATTGAATAAGTGGAAAATTAATTTATTTCATCTCGTTTCTTGAAGCAATAGGTTTTAATTTTCAAAAAGTAATCATTCTCTGTCCATTCTTATTTATTTGCAATAATAATAAAATGATGTTCTATAAATTTAAGATGAAAATCATGCATTGATGTTTTGATCATTATTTTTGAAATTTAATATCATTCCTTCCGACGAAAACATGTTTGTAATAAAATTTAATTCATTTTCCTGAAATCATTTCCAAGATCTAAGGTTTTTTTTCAGAATAGAATTTTTTTATCAGCGTTTTTGAAACTTAATATCGTTTAAATTATTATTACGGCGTAAATATGTTTTTTTTTAATAAGTGATTTTAATTATCTCTTCAAGTAATTTTCAAATATTTTGGTTTTTTAAGAATATTAAATTTTTGCGGAGCCATTGTGATGCCGCCTACATGCCGTTATTTATTAAAATTAATTAATTACAGGTATTCAGATTACCTTAAGTTGCAGGCATTTCTTATTATTTATTGAGGTAATAAGGTTTTCCATCGACTGGTTCAACAAATAGAGTTCTGTAAAAGTTATTTCATTAGTGTAAATTATTGACATGAAACTTTAGAGGTAGGATAACAATTAATTTCTCTTAAAAAATGGAAAAAGAAGGATCATTGTAAAAAAGTCTATAGCTTGTTTACTGATTTCAAAAAAGTAATCTAAAATCGTCCTTTAAAATATTTTCAGACAATTTTTGAAGTCTTCTTGCTTATTACATCTAAAAAACGAAATAAAAATTTCACAATGCGCAAACATGGAATAAAAATACATATATAAATATAAGTTATAGAAAAATTAATTTTTACGTATAAAGTAAATTTTATAATATCTTGTAAACGAAATATAATATATTATCAGTGATAAATCATTCAACTAACAAGTTTTCATAGATCAAAATGA
The DNA here is from genome assembly GCA_019973935.1 of Trichonephila clavipes. Classification (NCBI taxonomy): domain Eukaryota; kingdom Metazoa; phylum Arthropoda; class Arachnida; order Araneae; family Nephilidae; genus Trichonephila; species Trichonephila clavipes. Next base: position 246,181 of record BMAU01000599.1, on the reverse strand, counting down.
ATGAAAACTTTTGAAATGAGAGTTTGTTTGAGTAGTTCTACTGCTGCATGTTCTGAGGTGTGAAGTATTTCTGGGAAGAAAACCGTTCTAGAATATCAGTAATCCGTAAGGCCTATTTAATATTTTTTTAAAAAAAGAGCACGTACTAGCTTATCAAAAATTAAATAAATCTAAACTAATCAAACAATTTTACATAAACCGTCACATATACACATCACAAGTTTAAAAAAATCGGAATTATTTGTCTTATATTATTTACTTGCATTATTCTTTTCAGTTATTTAATTTTAATTACATATCTTGTATTAAAAAAGTACACTACTCTAAAACTAAATAATAAATCTACATGACATTGTGATAATAAAAAAATTCATAAATATAAAAATATATAATTCATTTAATAATAATTAATAATATAAATTAACAAAAAAATGAAAGGAAATGGAAATAATTTCAAATATATAGTTTTAATTGAATATTCATGTAATTTTAATTTAAAAACACCTCACTTATACTTAATTATAACTAAACAAAGCCACACACACACATTTATATTTCTGTGCGTGTGTGTGTTGCTTTGTTTAATTTTAATTAAATAAGTTTGAATTTATTTATATTTATTATAAATACGGCTTAATTATTCATCTTTTTTTTTCTTTGAATACAGATTTTATACAATAGCTATTTTATTTTTGAATATTCAAACAGTTTTTGTCTCTCAAATAGGGTTTATTAAAAATGTTATATATACAGTGGGCCGCAAAAAGTGTTCCTACACTTGCAGTTTCTAATAAAATGTAATGTTTTCGACTAATAAAAATTAATACATTGTAATTGTAATTTTTTATGATATCTGCATCTTATTCTTAATAGAATGACACAATTAATTTTTTAAAAATAGTATAACTAATTTTTAAAATAATTAATTATCAAAAAGCTACTAAAAAATTACGCCACAAAAGTCTTCGTACACTTAACAAAAATCTCAACTTAGCTTTAAATATTGCATTTCTTGCTTAATTTAGTACTTAGTAGGATATATTTTAGTGTCCGCAACAACTTTTAAGCGTCTTGGTATGGATTTAATCAGTTTTTTTGTAATTTCTGTATCGATTTTCCTCCATTCTCTTCTGTGATTATTGATTTTTCTTCACATTATGCGTTTATATGTCGCGTTTTCTTTATTTTTACACAAACTCTCACCAAATATGTTCTACTGGGCTGAATAAAGTGATTGAGGAGGTGTTTTCATAATTTGGGGACAGTTATTGAGACACCATTGGCGTACATTGAGAGAAGTGCGCTTGGCGTCATTACCCTGTTAAAAATTAAGTCGTCTCCAATATCCAAATTTCTGACAGATAATTTAAAATTTCTCTTTTAAATATTTAAATAGAGCTCAAGATTCACAATCCCATAAAAAAATACCAAATTACATAATTCTAAGCCAATTTACATCCCCACGCCAGAACACCTTCACTTCAATGCTGAAGCATGGATGTGGAGGAGTTGTACCAGATAAATTCATGGGATTAAACTCCTTATTTTTTCATTTACAAGCTATTATAGGCCCATCAGAACCAAAAATGTTTAATTATCTGCTATCCCAATCAATTCGTTGTCAATTTTGAATTTTCTGAAACTTAATCCCAAGCATCTAGTTGGATCAATGAACTATGGAGGTGGAAGTGTTCTTGCGTGGAGGTGTAAATCGGCCTCAGAATTAGATAATTTTGTATTTTTTGATGGTATTGTGAATCATGAGCTCTATTTAAATATTTTAAAGAGAAATTTTAATTCATTCGCCCAAAACTTGGATATTGGAGACTACTTAATTTTTAACAGGATAATGACGCCAAGCGCACTGCTCTCCATGTACGCTGCTAGTGCCTCTATAACTGTCCCCAAATTGTGAAATACCTCTTCAATCACTTTATTTAGCCCAGTAGAACATATTTGGAGAGAATTTGATTTTTTAAAAAAGAAAACATGACACATATAAACACATAATGTGAAGTAAAAACAATAATCATAGAAGTATGGTCGAAAATCGATGCAGAAATTACAACAGACTGATAAAATCCATACCAAGACGCTTAAAAGTTGTTGTGGACACTAAAATATATCCTACTAAGTACTAAATTAAGCAAGAAACGCAATATTAAAGCTAAGTTGAGATTTTTGTTAAGTGTACGAAGACTTTTGTGGCATAATTTTTAGTAGCTTTTTGATTATTAATTTTTTTAAAAAATAGTTACACTCTATTTTTTAAAAAAATAATTATGTCATTCCATTAAGAACTAGTTGCAGATATCATAAAAAATTACAATTACAATATACTAATTTTTATTAGTCGAAAACATTAAATTTTATAAGAAATTGCAAGTGTACGAACACTTTTGTGGCCCACTGTATATGTAATATCATAAAGTTATATTATAATAAAATAAAACTAGATTTTAAAAAAGTACGATTTTCTTATTCAATTAAATATATGCATTACACCGGAAAAAATGAATAAACATTTCTTGGAAATAATTATATATATTGGGGGAAATGTTTTAATTATTTGATACTGCGGGCAAATTTTGCAGAGAAGCATAGCACACGTAAATAGAACGTTTTCAGTCGATTTTTTTTTGCTTCTTTTTTATTTTTATCGCTTAACTTTCGTTTCTTTTTCAATTCCTGTTATTATATATAGCTCACACTTTTCCTATATATAAATAAATATATATTTATTTATATGCATAATTTTTTTCAGTTTCAAATTTTCAGTCGTTAACAAAATACTTTTTATTCACCCACTCAAGATCAAATACATTTTTTTAGACTTGTAGAGGATGGCACTTGATGTTAATATAGTTTTTTCAAATATTAATTCATTAGTTCTATTTAATTAATGAATAAATAGTTACAAACAAAAATAATAGTCCAACAACATACATAAAAAGGAAAATCGTTCGTTGTGACACTTTGAGATGGACTTGTACTCAAAAGTTCGTGAGTTCAAATCCCACTTGGGATGGCCTAGTTTCTGAGAATGTGATTGTTTTATACTATGCTATTTTATTAGAATAATTCAATTTAATAAATGAATAATTTGTAACAAACAAAAAAATAGTCCAACACCATATATAAAAAGGAAAATGGAAAATTGCGAGGAAAATCGCTTTCTATTTTGTCACTTAATACTGTGATTCTGTCATTGTATATTTCTACATATTTGTAATAATTGTAACTATTTAATAAAAAGTAATAAAAATAAAATTTTTCCTTTGTTGACCTAAGTAGGAATTGATTAAATTTTTTAAATTTTATTTGTGTCTTCTTTAGTCTCCGAGTTCATTCAGATAAAAAGTTCCCATTTCAAAATCGAATGATCTATTTCCGTTGCCAGTTCACTTAATTACAAATACCGTTAAGGATCACTTCAAAAGATATTTGCTGTTGCCACCAATAAAACTCTTAACTTAATCAAATACAAAAGTCTCTTTGATGGCGAAACCGATGAATATTCCCAATCGCCACCACTAATTGCAAGAAACATTCCTTGTAATTAGTTTCACTTCATGCAATATATATTTGTGTTTTCTGGAGAAGTGCGCTCTACTTTTATATAAATCCATCTCCTCTTCAGTTACTTTCATCAACTTCCTCAATTTATGTGAGTATACTTTTTTCGTCTGTCATTATATTAGTTTATCTCTAAATTTGAAAACTTTTTCTCTCTATTGCAACAGCTCGTTCATGCGGTTATAACCCTTATCAGCTGGAATTAATCAAAAAAAAAGGGTATTAAAAAGATTCAATTTAATCTTTTTATAAAGAAGGAAAGGTGATTTCGAAATCTATTAAATAAATAAGATTGCTTGATGAAAAATAATGTTGCTGAAAAAATACACTGAGGCTTTTGGTGAAAGGATTTCGTGATTTAGTACCTCAATCATATGTCAGTATATGGGTTGATATAGCGCTTCCGTAACTTTGGTACAGCTCTATTATTTAAAGCTTTATTCCAGTGATTCTTAACCTTTTTTTTATTGTGGTATACTTTCAACAATTTCAAAATTTGTGGTGATGCACTAACTATTAAATAAATCTGTAATATACTAAGTAAAATCGTTTTGATAAAAATTTTCAATGCTAAAACCCTTTATCTACCGACGGTACTTATAAGTACCACTCACTTTAAAATTACATAGAATAACCATTTTCATAAATATTCTGACGATACTTAGCTGGGATATTCCTTTGAAATCCACTCTTCCAAGGTACATGGCAGCACGGGTTCTATGATGAATATTTTAGCGGGGCAGTTAGTTTTATAGCAGAAAGTGCGGTTTCAGCTTACGGCGTTTGCAACGGATTGCGAAGATTGTCCCTTTTGTCCCAAAAAAACAGCAAATGTCAAAATTTAAGTGTCTTATTTTTTTTGTATGTTAATGAAGATCGTAGAAGACGATTTGACTATTTGTTTTAAGTGAACGTTGTATTTAATTAATTTTACAGAAGAATACCTTTAATTAATTAATTAGCACTAATTGAATAAATTTCGCAAATAGGAGTATTTTGTTTATGTATATCCCTTAATTTTCATTGTAGTGATCCAAAAAAATATTGCACGGAAAAAACTGCAGTAAATCATAATGCGGTAGATAAAGGGTTAAATAAAATAATATGTACGGCAAAGACAACAAAATGCTTATTTAGTAATCCATTACAAATTACCGTAAAATCCGGCGTATAACGCGCACCTATATTTCAAGCTGAATTTTTAAATTTTAGGTATGTTCGCCGTATAACGCGCATCTCCTTTTTAACGAAGAAATCTGAAATATTAGTATACATTGTTTTTATGTTTTGAAGTCATTTGTTCGTGGTATTATCCCAGACTTTTGAAAAAAATGGTATATTTCTCGAATTACAACTCTTTTTGTTCAAAAGGAAAGCCGTTTTCTTTAAATAAACAGTGTTTCGATACATCAAGAAGTAAATTTTTTTTTATGCTCATCCTTTTTGTTATTTTTAAAGCTATCGTTTTTATAACTGGCGTATAACACGCAACCTTAATTTTCGATCTTATTTTTGGTGTTCAAAGTGTGCGTTATACGACGGATTTTACGGTACGAATAAGAATACATTTATTACAAAATTTGAGCTTGCTGGTTTTTGATCATTTCGTTTATATTTGATCATAAAAATGATAATGCCACCCTCATTTCGTCATCTACATTTTAAAGTCTCTCTTTATCTTTCTTCCATATTTTTTTTATGTTTATGCTGAAAATCCGAATTCACGCAAACAAGATATAGAAAATTCTACCAATATTTGTAAAGCTTTTCTTTGGGCTATTATGAGATAATTGTCTCTAATTTTATTCCAAATGAATTAATTGACTCAACCGATTGCTTTTTAAATTAAATCTCGATTATTACAGAGTGAAATTGGTTCTCTTTCTTCATACAAATGTAATTCATATACAGATGTATTCGTAAAGTGAAAAGGAGGACGAAAATTTTAAGAAAAAATCTCGACGTAAATATATGAAACAATTTATAATTCAAAGCAAAGATGCACGAAAAACTAAAATAACCCTTTTAGTTCTTTACTTAAACGAGTATTTTTTCCATTCAGTGATTTCTTTTCTTTTTTTTTTTGTCATTATAACATTTTCTAATACATCGGAATATAGAGTAAGAAATATCTTTCATCCATATATATTCGAAAGTATCAACATTTAGTCTTGATTTCTCTCTTGTTCAAAAATCATTACCAATTGAAAAAACTCTTTCAACTAACTGCTGCATTCGTTCCAGGGCAGTGTAACGTAAATTCAACAAGAATAACTAAATTTTCGTATGGGAAGTGTTCATTTTTGAAATGGTTAAATATTTCCAACCATCTTTAATCAGTTCCCATATTAATTTCTCCATTGTTCAAATTTATCAGAATTTAATTTAATTCAATTTATATTTGAATTTATATTAATTCAGACTATATTGCCATCGATTTTATAACATCAAGCATTTTTTTCTTTCGACAAAAACTCAATACACTTTTCTTTGAGTGGTTGACTGTACCGGTGGCATCTGACACGTAATAGTTCGGTCCAGCATCTCTGAATACAGGTATAAACATATTAATTTTAAAGTTTTGTAAAGGAAAACAAGTAGAAAAGTAGGGTTTGCAGCCCCGGGATCCCAGTGTTTTTTCCAATCCCGGAATTAAAATAATAAAACCCGGGATTTAAATTTTTGTCTGAATTATATTTTTAAAATTTTTTTTCGCAGCAAAATTTTCTATGGATTTAATTCTCAGAAAATTTAAATTTTGTCTTTGAAATATGTACGTAGAATTTTTTTGTGCAATTATAAGTGCTAAAAGTAAAAAATATATATATGCAGCTCTCATTTCTCGTAGGGGAGAACGTCGCACAAATCTAAGTGGATCACGTAAACAATATAAGAACATTCAAGAATAGATTTTGCCACAGTTCCTTCTTCAATTAAATTCCGTTAATAAAAGACCTTCTTGAAAGACTTGAGACACTTCAAATCCCATTGCATTACTAACAGCTAATGCAACTGTTCTTCTTTTTGAAATAAGGTAACACTTGAAATTGATTCACATTATGATTCAATAACTAAATCAATTTATACACAAAAATTATTAAGTGTAGCAGAAGAACTAGATAAATTTATCAAAGAGGTATGCACCAATGCAGTCTATTAGATTTGAGGCGCCGTCATCCAAAACTCAAAAAGAAATGTCTCTTTTTTTGAAAACGGATAGAGATGTGGTGACTACTTGAAAAGAACATACTTCTATTGAATGACCATAGCACCTTCTAGAATATAAACCGAACGAGCATTTTCTACGGCAGGACAATTTCTAACAAAAATAAGAACCTGTTTAAATGATGAAACGCTGGACGAGCTGTGTTTCTTAAAAGCTTATTTACAGAAACATAAGAAATGAAGAAATGATTGTTTTTAAATTTCATTATGTACTATTTTTATTTGTTTTTATGATGAATTACCTTAAAATCTGGCGCATAACGCGCAACCATTCTTTCAAGGTGCAATTTTTAATTTTTAGGTATATTCACCGTATAACGCACACCCCATTTTTCATGAAGAAACCTGAAATGTACGTGCGCAATGCTCTTATGTTTTGAAGCCATTTTTTCCAGGTATTACTCCAAGCTTTAGAAAAAAATAGATTTCTAGAACTACAACCCTTTTTAAGTTCATAAGGAATGTAATTTCTTTTTAAATAAACAATATTTCGATATTTGTAGAGCTCTAATTTTTTTCTATGCTCATCTTTATTTATTTTTTAAGCTCACATGTTTATACTCGGCGTATAACACGCACCCTTTAATTTTGATCTTATTTTTTGTGTTCAAAGTGCGCGTTATACACCGGAGATTTTACACGGTTTTATTATTTTTTTCAATAAATTAATATTAAACCGATTTTTAATTATGTGTGTGTGCATGTGTGTTTTCAGTTTTATTATGCAATTTCAACTATGCTAATGTGTAAGCATTTTTAATAAATAGTCTAATCCTAATCCCGGGAACAATTTCAGAATTTGGATAATGTAACCCCGAAATCCTGGTATTGAAAGGGATTGCAAACCTTAAGCAGAAGAACAATTTTCGAAGAAGGACAGAACCTATAAAGAAGTAACTGTTATCATTAAAGGAAGACGATTGATCACCATAACATTGTGTACATTTTTAAATTGATTAAAACACATTATTTTATCGTTTATACTAAATTCTCCGTTGGAAAAAACTCTGTATCATTAATACGCAACACGAGTAGAAATGCACGGTTTTGCTTGACAGTTTCTCAAGAGATATAGAAATATCTATTTATCTAAGGTGATTGATTCTTCCTTTCGGTTTGTACATTAGAAGTGTCGTGATCTCTTTTGATCTCAATACATTTGATCTGCAAGACTAATTCAAAATTTAATTCCGTCTGTGATTGCAATAGGTATAAACAACATAAAACTAAAACCTACCTATGGTATTTTGTTTAAAGCACATATTTGGACGAATTTTGATTTGATTATTTACAAGTCACAATCTAATCAAAATTGCATTAGTCATTAACAAATTGCGTCTGATTCTTTTGGGAAGTTCAATAAATAGAACAAACACTTAATTAGTTTGACAGTTTAAGACAGTAAAAGGTCAAAGTTTGTTTATTTTTAGTCACTTTTGCAGTTACAATAGAATAGTTTCGAAAATAATTTACGTAATTGATGTCTTTTATGTATCTTTTAGAAATAACGAATGGTATGTTCCCATGGGTGATTTAAGAATCAGATGTTCTAACTAGGATTTCTTTGCTTATGTTCAGAAAAATACAATGAAATGCACTTAACGCGAAAACGCTTAAGACTTAATATCGGTCAACACGAAATGATACAACAGTTTTGACAAATTACTATGTATTTTTATGCATTTTTCTCTTAACACGAAACGAAAATCGCTCATCACGGAAAGATTTCCTTTCTGGGAATGAACAAAATACGGAAAACACTAGTTGGATTAGACTGCCCTATTGTATTATCGAAATAATTCATTACAATAGAAGATGATAATGCGTGTACAGCCCCAATTATGACAGACAAAGACATTTTGGAATTTGTTCAAAGCTCAAAGAATATTATTGATGCAGATTCCGGTGACGAAATTGAAATTAATAATGTAGTTTCTATTCCCGCGTCATCCGAAATGTTAAACGTCATGAAAAGTATGGGCTGTTGGACGCTCATTCCGATGGTGAAATGAATAACAAAATGGACGATATCGAACAATTTGTTGACTATTTAATGCTAAAAAAAACAATACAAAGAAAAATATCACATTTTCCAAAAATTCAATAAATGTTTTGTTTTTCAAAAGAGTATGAAGTTTTGTATTTTAAATTTCTTTAAATTCTTGTGAATGCTTTTGTTTCATTGATTGTTAAATATATAATATACACAAATCTGTGTAAAAATAAAATGAACTGTAACAAAATTAATTTTGTTGAATATTTTTTTTTTGCAATATCCTTTAACACGAAAAAATATTTCATTCCCTTCAGTTTCATGTTAAGCGATTTTCACTGTATCTGCGAAAATCTCCACAGTACTGCGGCGAAATCGAAACCCTCGGTGCTTTTAATTAAGGAACCTGTTTTAAGTTTAAATCATATTTCAAATCTAAAATAATAATAAAGTCACCCATTTCGCCTAACCAGGTTATATCTCTGCATGTGCAATATTCAATTACCATCAAGGATGGTGATGTGAAGAAATGAGGATGTGATATGTTGCAATGGTAGCGATAACTGAGTGTCGATGAACTTGTGTTTGACGTTGCTTCTGTTGATTCGTTAGTTCGAATTGTTGTGTCACTGAAAATAAGTCAGGATGCGGCAACTTGGTCAAAAGTAATCCCTAAGGAAGACATACTGAACCTTTTTCTCCTGCGGTACAGTTTTAAAATTTTCAAAATTTGACGGCACGCTAACAATAAAATAAGTTTAAAAGAATTTTACTTATCTGTAATACACTACGTAAAATAGTTCATGATAAAGTTGTCAATGTTAAATAAAATATGCACGAAAAAGACAACAATGTTTTTTTTTCAATTCCTAATATTAGTTCACTCTCTTCCCTATGTATATATCTTGTTCAAATTTTCAATCGTTAATAAAATACCTTCTGTTCTTCCATTCATGTTCAAATACATTTTTTTAACTTGTAGTGGATGACATTTGATGTTAATACAGTTTTCACAAATATAATTTCATTAATTAAATTAAAAAAATGAATAAATAGTTAAAAACATACAAATAATAATCCAACACTATATACAGAAATAGAAAATTAGCAGGAAAATCGCTTTCTATTTCGTCACTTAATATTGTGACTCTGTCATATGAATATACATATTTATATCAACTGTATTTATTTAATTAAAAGTATATACAAAAATTTTCTTTGTTGACTGAAGTAGGAATTGACGAAAAAAATTATGTTATAAAAATATATTAAAAATTTATTTTAATATATTTAATGCGAAAGTTTTGAGCTGGATGATTTCGTTTTCATTTGCTCGCAAAAAGGATAATATCACTTTCATTTCGTTATTTACATTTAAAAATTGCGAAAGTTTTTTCCTTTTTTGTCAATGCTGAAAACCCGAATTCACACAAATAAGATGTAGAAAATTGTAACAATATTTTTAAAGCTTTTTTTTGGCTATTATGGAATAATCGCCTCTAATTTTAATCCAAGATGAATTAATTGACTCTTCCGAATCATTTGAAATTAAATCTCAATTATTACACAGCAAAATTATAGTTTTTCCTCTTCGTTCAAAGTTAATTCACATACAAATGTACCCGTAATCACAAATGGGATTACGAACCCAATAAGTTTTTTTTATATCTAGATAAAAAAAAATTGCACCACATTTCAAGAATTTGGAGGCACACGAAAATATCGCGGCACAGAGGCTGAGAATCACTGCTCTAAAAGGAAATTTGCTTTAAGATTCCCTAACCGATTGGGTATTTAATCAGTCTGTTAACAATTTGGCTCCAACCATCCTGTATAGTGGTTAGTGACGCGGATTGCTGTGCCATTGGGCCTGGGTTCAAATCCCAGAGAAGGCATGGATGTTTCTCAAAGTATAGTGCTTTCGCGGCATGGGTGTACTCTAAATAGTCGTTACGCCGCAAGTCCACTCATGAGGCTGGTGAAAATGGAAGAGAGGTGGGAGGTCTCTGACTACCCCTACCTCCCTAAAAATAGGGTGGAATCGAGCCAAATAGAGCTGTCACCTGAATGATGCTCAAAGCTACGGGTAACTACAGGCGTAAATGTAGCCCTTTGCCGAGATGAATTTAGCGGGACTTGATCTGATGTTATTGTCATTTAGGTGGCATAACTAACAACAACACAATTTTAGCCGATTGCGGAATCCCGAAATCGATGGTGGTCCTACCCATAAAATAGAAATTTGTTCTCGAATATTTAATTTTTGTGTGTGTCTTCGTGTCGTAACGTATCGTAATAATAAATATTTCAAAACTGAAATGAAAGGATTGATATTTGAACTGTGGATTCGCAAATAATTTCGAGACAGAAGATATGGAGCATATTAAATCTGTTGAGGCTCAAAGTTCTCACGTTCGTGTGGCATGGAAATTTGGAGAGTGAGGTGACAGTTCAGGTGCACTATATCAAGATTCAAAATTTATTAGGATATTTTTCTGTTCTTTATAACTGTTCATTCTTCAGGAATGAAACAAAAATGTTATCATTTACTTTTTTCAAGGAATAAAAGTCTTATATAAGTCCCTTCTTGGGCTATTCCTGAAGTATAAATATTTGAGCAATTATGTTAAATCGTTTTAAAATAACATAGAATCAATTTAACGTTAAACTGTGATACATAGATAGATAGGTAGGTAGGTAGGTAGATAGATAGGTAGATTTTTTTCAAACAAAATAATGTAAGAATTTAGAAAGCTGCAGATATAAAGGCTTTTTAATTGTATCAATGCGATAGCGTTGACGGGTTAAAGTGTAACAAAAGTAGTTTTATGGGGTTTTTTTTGTCTTCGTTAATTTGTTTCTTAAGGACCCAAGACCTACAAAAAACATTTTTTTAGACTCAAGAAAAGATGCTCTGTAGGCATTTTTTGATCTTCCGTTTGGCTTAGATTATTTTACACAAGATAGTTTTGGTAGAAAAATTAAATGTTAACGAACAACCTATTAATTTACTTTATAACATTGTAACGAATAACGAAATAATTATGCTTATGTATAACTTATCAGATATCGCCCCTATCCTAGTGATTAAAGATACTTACATATTTTCTAATTATTATATCATAATAAGAGTATCTCGGGTGTTTTGTCTTTTTTTAATTTCTTTAATGAGGTTAATCATTAAACGAGATAAGGATTTTGCGATATTCAGGAAGTGTTTTCTAATAAAAATGATATCAGATTCTACAGTTTTTCTTATTTTACAGGGTTTTTTTTTTTTTTTTTCATTTCCCATCTTTCATTCCCTATTTAAGAGATTAACACTCTAGTTTTACACCCTGTCTTTCAAATCGATATCACAGAAAACTTGATGTAATATGGAAATTATTGCTTAAAACTAAGAGTTATATTATTAAAAAAATGACATGAGAGGAAATATTTCTTTATTCTATTTTCTTTTTATTTTTCTTTGAAGATATAAATCTCAATTTGCCCAAATGCTTCCTTTCTTGATGCAAAAATGAATTTTTTCAAAGAATACCGTTCTTAAGAACTGAAATCCTCTGATGAATGCGCCGCTTATTTATTTTTTTTAAATGCTTCTAAGGTAAGTCACAACTTTTGAAATGTTAAGAGATAAGATTCAAATGGTTTTGCCTTAAGTCATTTGAACTTGAGTATTTGTCACAAATTCGGATGTTTATTGGTAATAACCTTTATAATTTTAAACTACAATCAAAAGATGAACTTATTGATAGAATGTGTCAGCCACTAAACGTTTAAAAAAATTTTCTCTGTCGTATGTTCAACTTTTTTATACTTGATCTTCTAAAAACGCTAGAATTTGGGATAATGAATTTTTCACAATGTAGTTAAAAGACAGATAACGAAAGTGCACCTAAGTTATTCAATAACCTAGCAAGATAGCATTTAAAAAAATTTGACAGACAAATTTACTTATATTTAAATATAAAACAAAAAAATGCCACATGGATTTTCAAATTGATTTATTAATATAAAAAAGCGGGGTTTTTTTAAAACAAATTAAAGATAGGGATTTTTTCTTGAAAAAATACCCGATTCAGATGTTTATTTCTGTTGTGTGATTTTAATGTAAAACATCAAAACAGTTAAAATACGACACATGTGCAAGTTTCCTACGATTCAATTTTTGAATTATTAATATTTTTAAGCAAAATTAAAATCAAAAGAAACATTTTTAAGTAAAATTCGCATTTTGAGAAAAACGAAGAGCAATGGATTGAGTGGCAATATGACACAGAAAAAAAAATTAAATGATTGAAAAACAATTCGATAAATAATTTTTGATGTTAATGGTGGATATTTTTTTTAAAATTTGGAATATCTATGTACAATGTCCTTGATTTTTTTTTCTTTTTTTGTGTAATTTTCGTAGAAGGTGAGAAATGAATGATTTGACAAAACTTTTTTTAAGTCCGAAATGAAATGAAGCAAAGTATTAATACAAAACACATATTCCAATATGAAATAATATAATTTATTTTCTTATTATGTGAAACTATAGATCTGAAATTCCCTCTTATTTTATATTTTATTTCTTTTTAATACAAAGATTAAGAGTATTTGCTTGTGAATGACATCACTTTGTGTCCTGAAACCTTTGGCATTTAATCTTAGCAAGAGGAAATGTTAGTCTGAACAAAATAAAATTTCTATTGGAAAAATATTTCACTTTCAAACAATAGCAATATACTTTGGTTTTTTCTGTTACACATAAAATTTAAATATATTCGAGTTCAAGTAGCTGGAAGAATCCTTGTACATCCATCCATAAGAGAAAATAAATTGGAAAGAAAATCCTTAGATAAAATTGGATACATAATACGATAAGATATTTTAGAAGATCTTAAGGGAAGGAAATGAGAAAAGAATATTATTGTTTTGTGTTCAGGCATCTAAATCGAAAAACTGGATTTTAGAAAATATCTATTCGTCCTTTGAATAAACACCAAAGAGAATGTTTATGAAAAAAAAATTTCCAAGATTGAAATAATTTTTTACACAGATTGTTTTTTAGGATATAAGAATAAGAGAGCTTGATGCGCGGGAAAGAATTATTGCACCTAAATTTTAAAACGTTCTCAATTGCATCGAAGCTAGTTTTTTTTATCACGAAAAGTCTTTTTTTTTTGTGATTATTTGTCCATTTTTGAAAAGATTTTAATTTGATTTTTTTTCACAAAAAATTGCAGAAATTAAAAAGAACCATGTTATTATCTTGGATTCCCGTAATTATAGTTATGAGAATCATAACAGTAAAAAAAATGGAAAATCAAAGATTAATTTTCAGCCATTTATACTATTTTGCAATACCGGTATTCACAAGTTTAAATACCGGTTTTTCGGTATTTACTAGAAATTTTTGAAATTTCCACTTTTATGTCTCCCGAAAGGTTTTAAAACGTTCTCAATTGCATCGAAGCTAGTTTTTTTTATCACGAAAAGTCTTTTTTTGTGTGATTATTTGTCCATTTTTGAAAAGATTTTAATTTGATTTTTTTTCACAAAAAATTGCAGAAATTAAAAAGAACCATGTTATTATCTTGGATTCCCGTAATTATAGTTATGGGAATCATAACAGTAAAAGAAATGGAAAATCAAAGATGAATTTTCAGCCATTTATACTATTTTGCAATACCGGTATTCACAAGTTTAAATACCGGTTTTTCGGTATTTACTAGAAATTTTTGAAATTTCCACTTTTTATGTCTCCCGAAAGGTTTTAAAACGTTCTCAATTGCATCGAAGCTAGTTTTTTTTATCACGAAAAGTCTTTTTTTTTGTGATTATTTGTCCATTTTTGAAAAGATTTTAATTTGATTTTTTTTCACAAAAAATTGCAGAAATTAAAAAGAACCATGTTATTATCTTGGATTCCCGTAATTATAGTTATGAGAATCATAACAGTAAAAAAAATGGAAAATCAAAGATGAATTTTCAGCCATTTATACTATTTTGCAATACCGGTATTCACAAGTTTAAATACCGGTTTTTCGGTATTTACTAGAAATTTTTGAAATTTCCACTTTTTATGTCTCCCGAAAGGGAGAAATTAATTAGACTGTGAATATAAAGCTGCATTGTACAATCAAGAGAAATGATAAAATATGTGGATTATCCAAGAAGGCGAGTAAAAACTAGCTTATTACAGCTCAGAGCTATACTGCATGCACGCAGGACGCGTAGTCTAATATTCGTATCTGTGAAAACAAGGTTGTAAAGGGTGTTTTTTAGAGGTGTAGAACTTTAAATTGCAATAAAACAACGATGTATTATTCGATTGACATGAATTTTTTTATTCGAAAGATAATCTTGTGGCATTACATTTTAAATATGATTTCTGGCATATGACTGCCACGGCTGGCTCGGATGTAGTCCAATCTGGACGTCCAATTTTCGATGACTTTTTCCAACATTTGTGGCCGTATATCGGCAATAACACGGCGAATGTTGTCTTCCAAATGGTAGAGCGTTTGTGGCTTATCCGCATAGACCAATGACTTTACATAGCCCCACAGAAAATAGTCTAGCGGTGTTAAATCACAAGATCTTGGAGGCCAATTCACAGGTCCAAAACGTGAAATGAGGCGGTCACCAAACGTGTCTTTCAATAAATCAATTGTGGCACGAGCTGTGTGACATGTTGCGCCGTCTTGTTGGAACCACAGCTCCTGGACATCTTGATTGTTCAATTCAGGAATGAAAAAGTTAGTAATCATGGCTCTATACCGATCACCATTGACTGTAGCGTTGTGGCCTTCATCGTTTTTGAAGAAGGATTCCACCAGCCCATAAAGCGCACCAAACAGTCAGTGTTTCTGGATGTAACGGTGTTTCGACATACACTTGTGGATTAGCTTCACTCCAAATGCGGCAGTTTTGTTTGTTGACGTAGCCATTCAACCAGAAGTGCGCTTCATTGCTAAACAAAATTCGCTTATGAAAATCGGGAACAACGGCAATCTCGTTTTGGGCCCATTCGACGAATCTACGCCTTGCTTGATCATATTTAAAATGTAATGCCACAAGATTATCTTTCGAATAAAAAAAAATTCATGTCAATCGAATAATACATCGTTGTTTTATTGCAATTTAAAGTTCTATACCTCTAAAAAAACACCCTATAGTTGTGAAGAAAGTGCGGAACAGTTCGATTTTTTTTTAATTTGGAGAGTTTGTTATTCACATTGCATTTGTATATCATACTTAAACGTTCAAAATATTTTTTTCAAATTCATTACATATGTATACCATAAATAATAACCCAGAATAATGAATAAGAAAAACTAATCGCACAGAAAAATAAAAAAGAAGAAAAGAGACTAACTAATTCAATTTTGCTCACGTTTATGGTAAATTTTCTTAAAGTTATTAACACACAAACCTATCCATCTTCATAAAAATTCGACACAGTTATCGAAGATGATGGTGACACTAATGTCGCTAGTGAAACAAAAATTAGGTTTAGTGATAACTAAAAAAATTTCAATAAACCAAAGCACAATGCAGGAATCAGACATATCCTAAAGCAGACGAGAGAGAGAAATCGATTTATTTGAAGATGGGGGATTTAGAGATAAATAGTTGGATATATTTACACACTTTCTTGTGATTAAAATAAATAAGATGTTCCCCTTGTGATTCCTTATATACTCTTATAATTTATAAGTTACAAATTATTTTTTGTGATACTTACACTCTCAAATAAACTGGCAAATAAAAGAAACCTCTGAATTTTCTTTCTTTTTTCTAAAATTTCTACTACCGGTATTAAAACCGGTATCCCGGTATTAAGATCTAAAAAATACCGAATACCGGTATTGAACTTTTTGTCCGATATTGCAATGCCTAGGCGTAACGAAGAATACTAGGGTCCCCCAGCAAAGTCAGATTTTGGGTTCCAAACCCAAATACGTACATGATATCAGTCAGGGTTTGGGCTCCCTAGACTCCCCCCACAATGCGGGGTGTACGTTCTCCCTCTCTTGGTGTCATTTCTTCCTATTCTCAAAAATTCCACTTAAGAATCGGGTTCTATGTGGAGTGAAGAGGTTTGATGTTTATGACTATTGGGCTGTCAGAAAAATGTCAGATGAATAGGTACTTATAGGTATTTATGATTCTTGTAATGTCAAGTGAAGTGTTTCTGTGATTTTTCACGAGATCATTTAGTCATATGGAAGGAAATAATTTTATCCTCACATAGAGAAGCCGCTTTATAATGCTTATGGAGCCTCGGAAGAAAATTTTTGTACCATCTTCAGGCAATTCTTGATCAGTCGTTATTTGCAGCTTCTATAGCGATAGTACCAAGTTTGAATTCATAAGACAAGCACGTACTATATTGTGCTCAACACACATTTTTACAGGTTGCATAATATTTTAACCCTTTATCTACCGCATTATGATTTATTGCAATTTTTTTCGTGCAGTATTTTTTGTGACGGTGTGCTCGCGCATCGTAAAAATTTACTCTCATCAAAAAGAATAATAATGGCACCTTTAAAACCTCCTATTATTGTGAAATCTCAGTTACGCATGAAGAAATTAAAATGTTGTCAATTTTTTTAATAAAGAATAGACAATTTTGTGGCAAAATAACAAGCTCAGATTTAGAGTTCAAAAGTTGTTGAAAACATTAAAATAAAACAATAAAAAAGCAAAATAAATAAGTTGAACTAAAAATAAATGTCACAAAAGCATAACTCTATTTCATTTTAATAATGACGCTAAACGCAACGAAGAACAATAATAAGCTACACGGACGAAAAAAAACAAAGTTTTTGTTCTAACACCAGTGGGCTGCAGGTACCACAAAGTGATTCAACTGTACAATTAATTATATACACTATTCTCTCAAAATAAAAAGTCAAATTATTTTCTAAGGGCTTAATTAACATACAAAATAAAAGACACATTTTGAAATTAGCTACTTTTTCGGAACAAAAATGACAATCTTCGTAATCCGATCAAAATGTCGGCGAAAGTGCAACTTCTGTTTTAAAACTATTCGCCTTCCCCGCTAAAATACTCATCATAGAACCCGTGCTGCCATATATCCTGGAAGAGTGAGTATCGTCAGAGTATTCGTAAAAATGGTTATTTTATGTCATTTTAAAATGAGAGATACTTTTAAGTATCGGGTGTAGTAAATAAAGGGGTGAATTAAAGTAAGTTATTCGAAAATCAGTCGATAAATAAGAGTAATACACATGCTAACACAGCAGATAAACCGTTCTTAAAATTGTGTCCAATAAAAAGTGTAAGGAGTCCTCAAAATTGTGGTACATTGCTATGTAATATAAATTGTTTCGCTAAAATTATAATTTTGTTCCAAATATTTGTTTTTTCTCAATAGTTGTTTCGGAAGCAACAGATATTTCACAATTCATAACTTACTCAAATTGATTTTGATCTTTAAATCAACGCTTAAATTATGTGTGAATTACATTAACCTCAAATTATTATTCAATTCAATTTTGTAACTTTAGATAAATATTCATTGCCTTACATTTTTAACTGTCGATATATTTATCCATGGGAAAAATTTCTGCACATAATAAAAATATTTCTATTACCGAATTTCACTTAAAAAGTTAATTACAAGACAAAATATATCAGCTTCAAAAAAAGGTTTGAATATCTTATATCATTTGATTATATTTTCAACAACATTTCCGATTCCAGTTTTTTTTTATCGATTGAAATAAAATAAATGTCAACTACAAATCAGCACGGACATAATTTTTGCTTCATGCCATCAAATATTTTTAAATAAGTAATTTTAGAATGAAATGGCAAAACTTTAAAGAGGATAAAAGCTTCAGCAAATTGCCTCCCATTTGTTCTATCCAGAAAGTTTTAAAAATTTATCAACGAAGATTCATGATTGTTAAAAATTTTTAACAAGCTCTCCTAAAATGCAAGTATTTTTATCTTTTATTCTTGTGTTTTAAGGGGTATTTTAACAGAAAACTCCCTTTTTGTTCACCTCATTCACTCTTACATAAATCAGCAACTCAATACGTAAGGATGTGTGAAACAAGATAGAAAAAAAAATTCGATAAATCTTTTCTCAACTTCTTATCATTAACCAGATGAACAGAAGAAAAAATACTGAATTAGGCGTACTTGTTTATGATTAATTTCTTCGTGTTGAATATCACTGGAAATGATTTGACTTGTTTATATGAAAAGAAGATTCTAAAAATATATATATTCTTCGCAGAATTCTGTTTTCGGCGGAAGATTTACATCGGATTTCTTTGATCAAATAATTGATTCCTTGAAAATCGAAATCATTTTTTTACGTGTGTCTGCCAGGAAAATTAATTTCAACATAGAAGTATTTAAAAGCAGTTTGTGAAGAATGCGTATCAGAAGTAAAAGTTTACTGATGACTTTTGCGACTGAAATTTGAAAATTCAATAAATCGTTAATACCTCAAGTTAATTAAATGAACTGTAATTACTGAAAACCAAAACCGTGAATTTCACACATTGAACAGTATTCTTCAAATAATTTGAGTGATTAAAGAGAAACTTTCTCATTATTTCACTTTTTTAGTTTTCAGCTTCACACATTTCCATTTGCGTGTCATTGAAACGCATAAAAATTAAATCAGTGAAATTTTCTTGGAGGGCTGAAATTATTCACCGATTCAGCTTCTCAATATATGCATAGATATGTATTAAATACATTACATGGATATATGACAAGAAATAATAAATCTTCACTGAAAATAGCAAAACTTTTCAATTTTTTTTAAAGCAGCGGCTTTTAAGCAATGCACAGAGAAATTTTTCAATAATAAATGAAATTATTTTAAGAAATTAAATTCAAGCCACTATAAGGTGATTTGTAAAAACTATAACTGTTGGAAATGAATTTATTAAAAAATGTATGTTGTAATGAATAAATATTACTAATTTCTTAAACACATTAACTGTAGTCATAAAATACCCATAAAGTTGTTGAATTTTCATTAAAGAACATGATAGTTGTTGCTAGTTGGGTGAGGTCGATAGCTCTGATTTTAACCACAAATGGTGTGGTTATTCTAGAAATGTCTAGAACGGATTATGAGCAGACTTTGAGTTATGTATAACTTGACTGCTCAAGCAAAAGGCGTGGACTGTATACTTTAAAAATTGTTTGTTTATTGAGGACGGTAGGTACGTCCGCTCCGAGGATGCATTACAAGCATACTGACGAAAATGTAAACAAGGAGGACTACTAGCGCCCTCTGCACATGCGGGTCGTAACAGAGTCCCCGCCATTGAAATGAAATTTCAATACAAATACATAATGCAATTCACGATACTTACATACAAAATACACAATATTTACAAAGCAAAAAGGCATGCACAATATTTACAGTACTTAAATGAAAAATACACAATACATTTTATGATACTTAAATACGATTGAAGTTAATTTATACACATACAATAATTACTAATAACAAAATTCATACAGGTAATATACAAAGATTTCTGATTGTCCTTTTTAATATATTTCCGTTTGGCATACGCAGGTTCACAACTCGCACCTTACCATCGGTGCCAGGAAAAATTTCACTTATTCTTCCGGTACTCCATTTCGTACTAGGAAGATTTTCATCTTTGATTAAAACTAAGGTTCCTACAGAAACATTATTTTTGTTAAATTTCCACTTGTGACGTTCTTGTAAATTATTCAAATAATCGCGTTTCCAAAGCTTATATATATGTTGGGTAATTTTTTTTACTCTTTCCCATCTCGACAACTGATTCTCGTTTATATTAGTTATTTGCGGTTCAACTATGGATGTTAGGGGTCTACCTACTAAGAAGTGTCCAGGGGTCAGTGTTTCGAAATCATCGAAATTTGACGTCAAAGGAGTGAGTGGTCGGGAATTTAGCACAGCCTCAATTTCACAAAGTATTGTGATGAACTCTTCGAGAGTTAAATGTGCGTTCCCCACGACTCTTTTTAAGTGGAATTTAAATGCCTTTACTCCTGCTTCCCATAGCCCTCCATGGTTTGGGGACCTGGGTGGGATAAAATTCCACTCTATCGATTCATTTGTCAAAAATTCTGCTAATGTGTGATCAGGTAATTTAATCATTTTGAACAATTTTTTAATTTCGGCATTTGCGCCAACAAATGTTTTAGCGTTGTCGGTGGTGATTTTTGCACACTTTCCTCTCCTACCAAAAAACGTTTTAAACTTGCAATGAATGCTTGGGATGTGAGATCTGTCACAAAATCTAAATGAATTGCTTTTGTACATAAACATACATAGACTACTACATAAATTTTATTTAATGCCCCTTTTCTTTGATTTTTAAACTTAATGAAGAATGGGCCTGCAAAATCAACGCCCGTGACATTAAAGGGATAATTCGGTGTTACACGATCTCTCGGTAGGTTAGCCATGATTTGATTCATAGTGATGGGCTTGTTCTTAAAGCAATTCACACATTCATGAATAATTCTACGACAGTTATTTCTGCCATTGAGTGGCCAGAATTTTTGACGAACAAGATATAAAAGTGAGTGGGGTCCTGCATGCAAATATTTTTTATGATAATGGCTCAATATAATATCAGTTAAAACGTTTCTACTAGGTAAAATTATGGGAAATTTAGCTTTCTCATTTAAATTTGAATTGGCAAGTCTGCCTCCTACTCTAATGATGTTGCTCTCATCAAGAAAAACATTAAGTGGAGTTAATTTGCTTTTCATAGGAATAGGCTCACCTGCCAACAATTTGCGCATTTCTTCATAGAACTCCCTTTCATGCAATGAGTGGATCAGCCAGTTCTCAGCATGACTTACCTCCTGTGAAGTAAGGGGTCCCTTTATCTTTGTAATTCTGGTTCTGCAGTTGTGTATGAATCTGTAAAGAAAACTTACAACACGAATTAATTTTACATAGTTGTTTGAAATATCAATAATGTTTTCAAGGAAATTGTTTTTAGTCACTGTCAATGTCAAGGAAATGTCCTCTTTTGGATTTGAGTTCTTTCTCATTTCCGTTAAATACACCCTTTCTGGGATCGCTTCATCTAGTCCTTTGGTCTGGAAGTCAATTTGACGTAGAAACGAGGATCCATTCCACCACTTGGAGTTGGTTGTAAGAGCGTCTACGCTGATTCCTCTCGTAAGTAGATCTGCTGGGTTGTCCTTGCCGGAACAGTGGAACCACGAGTTAGGATCGGTGAGGGATTGGATTTCGCGAACCCTGTTCGCAACAAAGGGTTTCCATCTATGGCTTGGACCTTTGATCCAATGTAAGGTGACCTGAGAGTCCGTCCAGAAAAAGGCTCTGGTTGAACACTTCTGATCTAGGATTTTCTTGACTTCCTTCGCTAAGCGTGCAGCAAGCAGAGCGCCCATCAGTTCCAATCTAGGCAGGGGATAATCTTTTCAGAGGTGCAACACGGCTCTTGGATATTACAAGATCAACGCTGACTCTGTCCTTGTGCTTGACTCTCAAGAAGGCGGCTGCTCCATATGCTTTTTGACTGGCATCAGAAAAGGTATGGATTTGGACTTCACTTGAATCTCCACTGGAATCGAGGATCTTTCGTGGAATCTTCAACTCTGATAAAAATGGAAGTTCTAAC
Organism: Trichonephila clavipes; assembly: GCA_019973935.1. Classification (NCBI taxonomy): domain Eukaryota; kingdom Metazoa; phylum Arthropoda; class Arachnida; order Araneae; family Nephilidae; genus Trichonephila; species Trichonephila clavipes. The sequence continues at coordinate 223,732 of BMAU01000599.1, read as the reverse complement.
CACCATTGTGACCATACTGCATGAATATCTGGCGGTAGCTCGTCAAACCAGGATAACTTCCGTAGCCAAAGTTCTTGTAATAGGCATTTGAGCCTAATTGTGTAGGGTGACAAGAACCCAACTGGATCGTATATTTTCCCAGCTGATTGAAGCACAATTCTTTTTGTGATGGGTTTTGACGTGTCCAATTGCAGAAGTCCTTTAACATCCATTGTAAAATAGTCGTGGACAACATCCCATGGTATCCCTAAAACCTTTGACGAAGGGATTTTAGAACTGTCGTCCGGGTGACGAGGATGTGTCTCAAGGCCTTCCTTTTCCCAAGTTCTCATCAATGCTTGATCATTTGAATTCCATTTGCGTAATTTCATGCTGGCATTCTTCATGATTGTTTCAGCATCCTTTGATACTTTTAAGGCTTGGGAGATGTCATCAGCACCACTGATTACGTCATCAACATAGAGACAAGTGTCAAGCATTTCAGTTGCTGCTGGATATTGCTCACGGTAATTCTCGATGTGATGCTTAATTGTTGCGGAGAGCAAGAAGGGGCTTACGTTGACTCCAAACATCACACGCTTAAATCTATACACTTGAAACTTGTAGGGGTCTGTTTGATTTGATCTAATGTCTGGAAACAAAAATCTAACTGCATCTCTGTCCTCGTCACGTAATGAGATTTGCAAGAATGCACGTTCTATATCTGCGGTGATAGCAATCGTGTTCAAGCGAAAAGAAATTATCAGGTGGAATATGTTTGGGTTTAAATTCTCACCTGACCATATACAGTCATTAAGAGATGGTTGTCCATCTTCATGGGAACTTGCATCGAAAACAATGCGCATTTTTGTAGTTAGGCTTTCTTGGCGAAAGACCGCTTGGTGCGGTAAATAGAATACTGCTCTATCAGTTGGTTTTTCAGTTTCTAGAACCCTTTCAATTATTCCTTGAGATTCATATTCTTTCAAAATTTCGGAATATTGTATGTACAGAGTTGGATCACGAATGAATCTTCTTGTTAAGGATTTTACACGTTTTTCTGCTACGGAAAAATTGTCATTTAACTCTTGTGTATGGCCCTTCCAAGGAAACCCAACTTCATAACGACCACTATTGAAACGTACTGAAGATTTAAAATGTTGCATGGCTTGGTCGTCTGGGTCACAACTAGACTCTGCTTTAATTCCTATTGCTTCTAAATCCCAAAATTTTGTTAAATTTCTATCAACCTGATCTTGGATGAAATTGCAAAAATAATAGTTCGATGGTTCGTTTTGAATGGAACCTGTTACAATGTAACCAAATACGGAGTCCTGCAATATTATTGAATTGTCATGTAATTTTATTTGTTTACTTTTTAATAATTCATAAAATATTTCACCTCCCAGGAGAATATCAATTCGTTTGGGAATATTAAAATCCGCATCTGCATATGTTATATTTGGAGGCAATTTTATTTTTGTTAAATCCAATGGCTGTGTAGGAACGCAACCAGTAATTTTAGGGACTATGAGAAAGTTAAGTTTTCTTTTAAATGAACTTCCGTTCGAAATTTCAGCGGAAATTCTTTTCCTCACTGAAATGCAAGCTCCATTCAAGCCTACAATAGTTGAATTCATAGAGTATTTTTCCAACCCGAGGAAATTTGACGCTTCCAAGCTACAAAGGCATTTCTGGCTCCCTGAATCGAGGATCGCGTTCATTAAAAGCCAACCCCCTGTCGCACTCTGAACTTTGACCTTCGCGGTCGAAAGCAAAATAGATTTCTCCCCACTCTCATTGTAAAGACACGTCGCGGCTGGACTCGGGTCATAAATGACCCCTGATGAACTCTGTAGAGAGGGGATATTTCTGTTTATCGCTCGGGGGACACTTGTTTTGCAAAGAAGAGAGTTGTGGTTCGCATTACAAACCCTACATTTCCTGTTCAGTTTCAAACAGTTCTTAATAAGGTGATATCCTAGACAATTAAAGCATAGGTTTAAGGATCTCACTTTGTTGCTTCTTTCTTCAACAGACATCTCGTGAAACATTTTACACTTAAAAATTGGGTGTGTCTCTGAAGGACATAACGGACAGGTTTTTTCATTGCTTTTCACGACAAATGATCTGAATTTTGGAGAATATTCGTTCTTGTTTTTCAACGAAGAATTTCTTTGTACGTTTTCTAAGGCTTGGCTCCTTTTTATTAAAAAGTCTAAAAAATTATTCCACTTAGGCAAATCATTAGAATGTAATTCCATTTCATATTGTTTACGCGATTCATCATCTAGACGTTGAGTTATAACAAAAATTAACATTGATTCACACAAAGCGTTAGGTTCTAATTCTAGTTGTTTTAAGGCTCTAAGATGACTCTGAATTGAATCTATTAAACTTCTGAAATGAAAAGCAGATTCAAACTTTATTTTGTTAGGATTTAAAAGTTCAGCAATATGACTATTTACAATTAATCTTTTATTTTCGTATCTACCTTCTAAAGCTTCAAATAAAGATGAGTAAGAATCGTTTACAGTTTGCAATTGTTTTGCATGGCCTTTCAGGGCAGATTGCAAATAATATAGTTTTTGCGAGTCTGATAAACAAGCGTTATCATGAATTAATGACACAAATTGGGATTTAAAATGCAACCAATCTATATATTGTCCCGAAAATTCCGGTAAATTAATGGGTGGCAGTTTCACAATGTAATTAGCGAAATCATTTTTCACAGATAATTCAGAGGTATCCACATTAGAAGATTCAAGTAAGGTATTGAGACTCACCTCTAAATTATCTGCGTCCACTTCCATCGTGTCCAAACTGGTCTCGAAATCCATGAGCTCTTCATCCGAAAGAATCCTGTAGCTTTCGGTCCGAAGTTTGTCTATTTTTGCTTTCACTTCAGAAAGCGATGCGAGTTTAGTTCTTATTTCAACTTGATTCAATGGTGAATCCACATTTTCCAAGGAGTTTCTAATGCGTGTGATCTGACCGAGCAGATGTGCTTTCCTTCTGTTAAACACGGTGAGTTCTGATAGTTCCTTTGGAGCCATTTTGAATTTTGGCTCGGGCTCGACACCGACCACAAAACTGGCTGAGGTCGATAGCTCTGATTTTAACCACAAATGGTGTTGTTATTCTAGAAATGTCTATAACGGATTATGAGCAGACTTTGAGTTATGTATAACTTGACTGCTCAAGCAAAAGGCGTGGACTGTATACTTTAAAAATTGTTTGTTTATTGAGGACGGTAGGTACGTCCGCTCCGAGGATGCATTACAAGCATACTGACGAAAATGTAAACAAGGAGGACTACTAGCGCCCTCTGCACATGCGGGTCGTAACACTAGTGATCTAAATAATTCATTTTTGTGGTATTATTGGTATGCAAAGATTATACAAAGACTTTTTCAAACATTTTTTGAGTACATCTATCTTAAGTATAATTAATAATATTAAAAAATGCACTAACACACACATACGCGCCCTCCATGTATATATATATATATATATATATATATATATATATATATATATATATATATATATGTGTGTGTATAGATAAGATTTTAGCTAGTATCCGTAATAATATTTTAGAATGTGTCTGTTAAAAATACGAAATCACAACGAATCTATTCTAAAAAACACCAAAAGAAAATATCTAATTAATTGTTAAATTACATTACACATGGATATGTGACAAGAAAAAAAAATAAAATTTCACAGAAAATAGCACAATTTTTTTCAATTTTTTTTAAAGCAGTGACTTTTAAATAATGCACTGATAAAATTCTTAATAATAAATTAAAGTATTTTAAGAAATATAAATTAAAGCCACATTAAGGCGATTTGAAAAACTATAACTGTTGGAAATGAATTTATTAAAAAATATATGTTTTAATGAATAAGTACCAGTAATTTTTAAACACATTAAATGCAGTCATAAAATTGCTTAATTTTCATTACAGAACATAAAAGTTGTTGATTGTGGTCAAAATGATAAATCATTTTTGTGGTATTATTGGTATGTAAAGATCATACGACAGGGGTGGTGAACCTTTATGTATCAATGTGCCATTATTTCTAAAGAAATGCTTAATGAGGTAAAGACGTGCCGTCAAATAATTTTGAATTGTGAGAGTATTGGGAAAATAATAAAACTAAATACTTATAAAAAAAACACACAAACTCTTTATTTACTACAGAAAAATACATTTTGTATTTTATATTAGTAAATGTTTTAGTTAAATGTATAATTCAAATTATACAAAGTAACATTAGTGTGATTCCTGCTGTTGCAGATAAGATGACAAATTATATTAGGATTGAGTAAAATGTTACTTTTAGCAGAATGCATACCGAATTAGAGTAATCTGCCAAATGGTTTCTAAGAGATTACTTAATGTTATTCATCTATGAAAAAAATGACTGGTAGGCATAGGTCGATTAAAATATGGTTAAAATAGCATGAGCCAGCTTCTTCAAACAGTTAAACGTATCTGGAATAGAATTTAATGTTCCCAAAATTTCGTTTCTGGGATTTTTACTTATGTTGCTTGTTAATCTTTCTGTTTCAATCAATTCTAATTTTTCCTTGTTTCAATAAATTTTTGAATCCATATTGAACGAGACTAAAAATAGACAAGTTGTTATTTCAAATTTTTCAATTTCCAACCATTCGAATTGGGACAAGTTTAGTTTATCAAATGATGTCACAGAAATGATGATACAGAAAAAACTGGAGCATTTTTGAAAATTCTTTGAATTGAGAAAATCTCACTGAAAATTCCTTGATTTAAGAAGCAATCTCGGTTGATCGTTTTGATCGGTGGCGTGCCCAAAATATTGTGCCGCGTGACATCAATGGCATGCGTGCCAATGGTTCGCCACCCCTGTCATACGAGGACTTTATCAAAAAATTTTTGAGTAAATCTAGCTTAAGTATAATGAATAATATTAAAAATTACACAAACACACACATACAAGCCTCCCATATATATGTTTTACAGTATATACATTTTTAATTTTGTTTGAAAAAAAATATTGGAATTTTATTATTTTTTTTTATTCACCATCGATATTTTGAAATTAGATTTAGTTTTCTGGGATTCATATAATGTAAATGTTTGCTTAATTGTGTAATTGTGATTTATTTATGTATATTTAAATATATATATATAAGATTTCAGCTAGTATCCGTAATAATATATTAGAATATACCTTTTCAAAATTCGAAAAAAACATCAAACGAAGACATCTAATTGATTGTTAAACGACATTATGGCAAAGAAAAATATTTCAAAATGGATGTAAATGCTTATTAAAGAAAAAGAAATTTTATTTATATTTTTATCTCTATCACAAGAAACTGAAATAAATTTTTCCGTTTCAATATACACACAAACAGAGAACAATGGAGGCTGAAATCCCCAGCTCAAAAGATTATTGCAATTAAAATTCTCCAACACTTTTAACTCCTTTTAATATCTCCCCTTTTAAGTTTGTTTTAGATGTAGCTTAATGAATAGAAAATAAGGTTCTCAATTGCTTATAAAAAGTACTGTCATTCAACCAAATTATAAAGTAAAGTTTCTTCATCCTGTTTATATATATATCTTTAAAAATAACCGAATTCTTCTGTTTGATATGCAAATTTGCTTTATTATCTGCTCAAATATTATACAATTTGTTCTAAATTTTCTATATATTTGCTTAGTATTAATTTATTTATTTTGTAATCGACTATGAATGCTACGTGTTTGAAGTATGCAAATATTGATAACATAACTTTTTTCTTTTAAATCTGTTGGAAGAAAAAGAAACATACAATGCTGAGAATAGTGTTGTGTTGCATTTACCGCAAAATCGGGGGTACAAAGCACACTTGTAACTCAAATAACAAGATCGAAATAAACAGGTGCGCGTTATTAGCCTGGCATATAAATGAGAACTATAAAAATAAAAACAAAAAGATGAGCATAGCAATAATTAGACTTTACGTATATCGAGAAATACTGTTTATTTAAAATAAATGACTTTCCTCATGAACTTATAGGGTTGTAGTTTTAGAAGTATGCTATTTTTATAAAGCTTGGAAAAATACCTCGAATAAATGACTTCAAATACGACGGATTATACAGTAATATATACAAAAATTATACATTAAATTTGAAAATTAAGTAATTTTTCTTAAATATTTCGAAGAAAGGCTACTCTAGGACGTAATCTGAGACTTTCATAAGGTTCATGTCTACCGGTTATTTCGATTTCTTGATGTGACGCAATCATATTGAAATTCTATGTTTCATCTAAAATCTATAAGGATTTGAATACAAAAAAGTGTATCTGACAGAGCTAAATATGATAGCCTTGTGTTACATTTAACAAGCACGAAAAAATTATACATTAAACATAAAAATAAAATAATTTTCTAAATTAAATATTTTGGAGAAAGGCAATTACGTAATGTGAGATATAAAATAAATGTTCCTCTGAAATATTTTTTTTTTGCCGATTTGTGAAAATATTTTATATTGTCTATTTTGTATTAAATGTGTTCCTTACACTTTTAAAAAACGTTTTAAAATTGTTTTCAGAAATTGGAGGATAAATGTTATTTTAGAGAAAAACCTCCATTGTGTGTTTTTTTCTGCTTTTATGGATGCACTTTATTGCAATTAAATTCCTGCCCTACTTAAGATTCGAAGAGGAAGTTAGAATTTCATCAGGAACAAAATTATGTTCTTTGATTAAAAATGGACGTCAGAAGGAAACTTTCAATAAAGAGAACTGTGTCAAAGCGTGGGAATTAAAAGTAAAAGAGAAGTTGAAGAATTATAAAAGCTATTTCTTTTGGAATATCTGAAATGCTGATATTTTACAATCTACTATGAAACTTTAACACATGTAGCCTACTATAAATGTGCTAAACTCGACTTTGAACAAATAAATTTTTAAAAGTAGATATGCTATATAACACCTAAATATATTTGCTTTCATTATTTTTTTGGGATCTCAAGATGCTGTATTTGGGCTACACGAATCCTACGTGCATCTAAATTTTAGAAGCATGACACACAATTATAACTTGGTTCAATATCCCAAAGTTTTAAGATCATTAATTTTGCTACACGACTCACATTGAACTGTGCAAAAGTCATATTTATGCCTAATTTTAGAGTTTTTAATTCCACAGATGTTGATCTTGGTATCACTGACTATAACACCATATGTGCACTCATAAACTTTTGGATAAACTCAATACACTCTTAATTTTTCCACTTGAATATGATATGGATTCACGTTCATCAGCATCAAATTAAGGAGAAACACTGGTGCTCATAGTAGAGCTCATTTGATGTACGCCCCAAGGAGTTGCTTCAATTAAAAAATAAACAAAATACTTCAAATTATTGCATTTTCTCATATCATATATCATTTTAAGCAAAAATGTTTGAACTTTTAGAAAATATAAAAAGTGAAAAAATCGATAATTTCTCAAAAATTCACATTCTGGATCTGCTTAAAATATATATTGACAAACTCAAGTCCAGAAAATTATAACAAATCCTTCCCCTCAATTACTTTAAAGTTTTTCGAAAGAATAATTATAAATAAACAGGTGAAGAGTATATAGTCGCATTTAATGGCACGTTCTTTTAGCCTAAGAGCGTTGTAACGTCACTTCTCGAAAACAACAACATCTGGTGTCAGTTTCTTTGTAGATCCGACGCCCACACGTGCAGCTTCAGGTGCAGCGCAACCCCTGTTTGACCCCCGAGGAATCTAGCGACCCGACCGGAAGATGAGGGGAGAGATGCTTTGAACTTGCACGCGAGCGGTGACCAACGAATCCTCCTCTCACAAAATAGTGGACTCTAACAATCTATAATTAATTTTAATAACTTTAATATGTATCATTTTGTAAATAAGTTTCAATAGTTGTGACGTAAATAAATTCCATATTTTAATTAACCAAGAATATCACCGTTATTTTTTTTCAAACGTTACAGCTTAGAGTTTTGGTGGCAGCGCTTTGGGATAAAAGTTAGCATTCAGGACCCGTGAGAGGAGGAAAATTTTGGATTTTTACGGACGGACCGCAACGCAGGGAGAAAAAAGAGATCTTCGGAAGAGCCGTGCTGCGATGCAATTCAGCTTCGGAGAAAGAGAGCGTACTGCTCATAGAAGATCAAACTGATCTATAGTGTTAACGGCTAGTGTCCGAAGGGAAAGCGATTTTTGGAAGCCGTGCTGCGATTCAATTCAGCTTCGGAGAAAAAGAGCGTCCTGCTCAAAGATCAAACTGATCTATAGTGTTAACGGCAAGAGTGTCCGAAGGAAAGCGATTTTCGGAAGCCGTGCTGCGATTCAATTCAGCTTCGGAGAAAAAGAGCGTCCTGCTCATAGAAGATCAAACTGATCTACAGTGTTAACGGCGAGAGTGTCCGAAGGAAAAGCGATTTTCGGAAGCCGTACCACGAGTGAATTCAAGGCTGGTCAAACTGATCACACTTATTGTTAAGAGTTCAAAACAAACTAGTGCACATAATTTGCTTCTGACAGCAAGCTGAGTACTTCAAATGGGTGAGTACTGTTATATTTTTGAGTTGCAAACTGCATATTGTATTAGGAATTTTGGTTAAAGTGTTCTTTAGAAATTTTGAAATACTTAGTGTTTTTTCTTGCATGGGAACAGTGTTATTTTGTTTCTAGAGAATTGTAATGGTATTTCAAGCATTGTGTGGAATTTTAGTTTAAGATTTATTGTGTTTTAAGTCTCTTGAATGATTTTGATTATTTTTAGTGTTAAGTTTTTTTTTTGTGTATTTCTGTGTATGCATGGGACCAGTGTTATTGTATTAATAGAGAATAGTAACAATAGTGCAAAATTTAGCGTGACATTTATTTGATATTGTTTAAAAAATGGCTTTCCTTGGTAAAGGGAAAAAGCAAGACATGTTGCAACTTGCTGAGGAATTAGGAATAAATGCCACTTTAAATATGACTGTCCCTAGCATAAAAATTGCAATCACTAACAGTGAAGGTTATGAAGAGGAATTTGTTAAAAATCTGTATGAGACTATCATTGCAAACGGAAAAAGATTGGAAGAGTTAGAAAGGGCTGAAAAATGAGATTGGAAGAGTTAGAAAGGGCTGAAAAATGAGATTGGAAGAGTTAGAAAGGGCTAAAAAATGAGATTAGAGGAGTTAGAAAGGGCTGAAAAATGAGATTAGAGGAGTTAGAAAGGGCTGAAAAAAAAATGAGATTGGAGGAGTTAGTAAAGGAGCAGGCATTAAAAAAGAGAAAGAATTACAGCTGAAATATAATTTAGAAAGGTTTAAAATAGAATCCGGATTTAGGGTAAACGATGAATCAAACGATTCTACAAATACATGTTCTGTAACCTCTAATTTAAACTTAAAAAAAAATTGATCCCAGATTTCGATCATAAGCAGTCAGATATTAGTTTATATCTAGTGATCTTTGAACGCCAGGCTAAAAGGGCGTCAATAGAAAAGAAAGAGTGGGTGGGGCAATTATTGGGTTTGTTACCCCTAGAGATCGTGCAATTTATTGCTCGCGAACCGGAGGAACAAGCCGAAAATTACGATTATGTAAAGAAATTATTACTTAAAAGATTCAAGTTAAGTCCGGAGGTCTTTCGGCAAAAATTTGTCCAACACCAGAAAAAAAAAAAAATCCGATAGCACCTGGAAGGATTTCACTTTTGAAATTACGAATTATCTAGATGAGTGGCTGATTGGCTTAGAAATAAATATCTTTCAAGATCTTAAAGATCTAATGGTGGTAGATCAATTAAAAAAAAAAAAAAAACGCGCCAATGCTAGTATGAAAGATCATTTTTTAGATAATTGGGCAAACCTTAAATCAGCTACTCAAATAGCAGAACTCTTTGATAATTATGAGGACGTCCGAAAGGTAAATTCGAAACCCATGGATAGGTGGGGCAGAAATGATAAAATTTTGACATACTCAGGGATCAAGGAAAAAGAAAATAGATTTGGGAAAACTTCCCCCAGATTAGGAGCTTCTGTTCCGGAGAGTACTAGAGAGAGAACTTTTGAAAAACGCGTGATACAAAGATGTTATCATTGCAATATGCCTGGACATATAAAAGCCGGTTGCCCTAAATTAATAAAAATCAAAACGACGGAAACTCTCAATAATATTGAAGGAAATGAAAACCCGGATTTTCTTAATTCATGTACAACAAAGGGCTCTGTGAATGGTCACGAGATAGACATTCTTAGAGATACGGGAGCGACAATAGATTTAGTATGTGCAAAATACATAAATCCTTCTTCTTTCTCTGGTGAAAATGTTTGGGTAAAACAACCGTTAAGCCCAGAATTAGTTTGTTTACCTTTGGCGGTCGTGGAAATTTCCGGAAATTTTGGAACGGTGTAAAACAAAGGCAGCGGTTTGTGGAAATCACTTAAATCAACACGGTCGATATTTGCTTGGAAATAAAACGGCCGAGCTAATAAAAGGAAATTTAGGCTATAATTTCCTGCCAGTCGAAATATTGAATGCTGTCCAAACAAGGTCTCAAGTCAAAGCGGCTAGAGAAGAAAGGGGAATAGATAGTGGTGATGCTAAAAAAGGGGAAGTTGAGGTTATAATTGTTTCTTCGGATGCAGAGGACGAAATTTTAATACCTGCACTCCAGGAATATGTTCCGGAATTAGCGCTGCTAAGGGTTACGCGAGAAAATTTAATCAATGCTCAAAAAAAATAGCGAGGAGATTAAACCCTTATACGAACAGGCAGCCAGTCAAGTGCAGGTTACCAATCAGGTTTATTCGCTAGAGAAGGAATTATTGGTCAAAAATCGTGAAGATAAGTTAGGTAACGTGGTGAAGCTAATAGTAGTGCCGCAAGGGTTGCGCGACCCTATTAAATCATTGTGTCATGAGGGAACATCTGCACACCTGGGAATTACGAAATCCAAAGACAAATTAAACCGATATTTTTACTGGCCGAATTGCTATAGAGATATGGAACAGTTTGTAAAAACTTGCGATCAGTGTCAGAAGGCTGGGAAGCCCAATGATAAAAAGAAAGCTCCACTAAAATTGGTCCCTGTTATTCAGGAGGTTTTTACTAAGCTAAATATTGATGCATGTGGGCCTCTTCCGATCACATCTAAAGAGAATCGATATCTTATCACGGCCATTTGCATGTCATCAAAATTCCCTGAAGCTATTCCGGTGTCTGATATTAGTTCCGTTAGTGTCACAGATGCGCTGTTAAACATCTTTAGTCGGATGGGGTTTCCCCGTGAAGTACAATGTGACCAGGGTACTTCTTTTACTAGTGCTCTGACTACCAAGTTTTTTGAAAGATTCCGAATACTTGTCAGGCATAGTTCTGTGTATCATCCACAGAGTAACCCTGTTGAGCGATTTCATCGAACGTTGAAACGACTCTTACGAGTCTTATGTTTAGATGCAGGTTCCGAATGGGACAAACATCTTCCGTCAATTCTTTTAGCGTTACGAACTGTATCTCACGAAAGTACGGGGTATACACCGTCAGAGTTGGTGTATGGGAAAAATTTGCGAACGCCAGAGACGTTAGTAATGGAACATTGGATGGAACCGGAAGAAGAGGGTGATCTCGTCACTGAATATATGTTTAAGTTAATAAATAGATTAAAAAGATGTCAAGAAGTAGCTATAAATAAAATGGAGGAAATGCAAGTTAAGCGGAAAACTTGGTATGACAAAAACGCAGTAAAACGTGAATTTAAGGATGGAGATTTAGTCCTAGTGTTAGCTACATCCAGAGCAAATAAATTAGCAGTGCAGTGGATAGGTCCTGGGACAATTTTAAATAAAATTTCGGAAACGAACTATTTAGTCGAAATCCCCGGCAGACGCGAAACATCTCAAATCTATCATATAAATATGCTAAAACCATATTACAAAAGGCCAGAACACGTTAACGTAATTATTAATGATGAAACAAAAAACTCTCTCGCAGACCAGGAGTTAGAAATCCCATACTTAGAAAACAATTCTCGTTTATGATTTCGAGGACGTAATCCAGGCTAGCGAGTTGAACAAACACCTTCACGACAAAAAAATGGATCGACTGCGCGAATTATTAAATAAATACTCTAAATGTTTTCAAACAATCCCGGTTTAACTAATCTGGTTGAACACGAAATCCAGTTAGTTAGCGATCAACCAGTTAGGACGAAGCCCTATCGAATGTCGCACCGGCAAAATGAAATCTTAAAAAACGAAATTAACCGAATGTTAAAATTAGGAATCATTGAGTTAGGAGAATCGGATTACATGTCCCCTATGATTTTAGTTGAGGTAGCTGGGAAAGAACCTCGTCCATGTATAGATTACAGGAAATTAAACGGGATCATTAGAACGGAATATTTTCCTCTTCCGAATATCGAAGAACGCGTAGAAAAAGTATCGGCGGCTAAATTTATTACCGTCTTTGACTTATCTAAGGGATATTGGCAAATACCTTTGAGTAAAACAGCACAGCGATACGCAGCCTTCTGTACTAGCTTTGGTACATACCGACCCCTAAGGATGAGTTTCAGATTAAAGAATGCTCCATATTTCTTTAGTAAACTCATGGCTGAATTACTTAACGGACTAGAGGATTTCGTTGTCCCCTATCTAGACGATATCGCAATTTTCTCAGATACTTGGGAGTCGCATATTAAACATATAGAAACGGTTCTGCAGAGAATAAAGAGAGCTAAGTTAACGATAAAACCTTCAAAGTGTAAGTTTGCGCAACAAAATGTCAAATTTTTGGGTCACATTGTGGGTCAGGGTTTCCGCACTCCTTCCGAGATCAAAGTTCAGGCTGTTCTAGAGTTCCCTACCCCTCGCACGAAAACCCAAATACGTGCTTTCTTAGGTATAGCGGGTTATTACCAAAAATATATAAATCTGTTCTCGGTAATCGCTGCTCCGTTGACGGATGCGTTGAAGGGAAGAGCAAAAAAGGGAGAAATTAAGTGGACGACCGAGTGTGAAAACGCATTTCGAGAACTAAAAGGGAAACTAATTGATAAGCCCGTCTTGTACGCGCCAAATTTTGAACGAGAATTCATTGTTCAAACGGACGCTTCGAACGCAGGTATGGGAGCAGTTTTAACCCAATTAACTGAACAAGGTGAGGAGCATCCAATCCTTTACTTGAGTAAGAAATTTTCAGAGGTAGAGAAAGCGTTATTGTACGACGGAGAAGGAATGTGCTAGTATTGTTTTCGCAATTAAAAGGTTACATTATTACTTAGATGGAAATTCATTTTTAGTTATGACCGATCACAACCCGTTGGTGTGGTTGAATAGAAATGTTAGTTCTAACCCTAGATTGATGCGATGGGCTTTGGCTTTGCAACCATATAATTTTAGAATTGTACATCGGTCGGGTAAAAGTCACAAAAATGCAGATAGTCTCAGCAGATCGGTGATAGATAATTAGGGATTGTTAACAATGTTCTCTTGCTCATGAATAATAATTGTTGCTTATGTTTTTTAGTTAAAGGTTAATAATTGTATTAAATTTTATTTATTTACTAGTACTGTATATCATATCGAATGGAGATGCGTGTCAAAAGATAAAGCCATGAAAAGCAAATGTATTAATATGCTTAATTTTGTGTATAGGGTTTTAAAATATACATGAGTATTTAGTTTACGCAAGAGGCATATTGTGAAAAATACTTTGTGTGTAAGGTTGTACACTTCGCATATCATATCAACACATGTCGTTAGTATAATTTTATTTAAGTATTGTGGCAAGAATATTTTATGTGTGCAAGGTCTTACACTAGCATTTGATATAACATGTTGTTAGTATAATTTATACTAGGCATTGTGATAGGAGTGTTTGTATTTTTATTTAATGTATAGTATGTTTTCTTACATTGATTACATTGCTATTTCGTAATATGGATTTGTGTAAGTTCCCTAGCAAGAACACTCACTCACTAGAAATAAGTAATTCCAAATTTAGTTCAGCGTTTTCTTTAGTAATTAAAATTGCAGCTCAGAAATATAGTGGTGCTTGATGAAGGGATGTGTCGGTAATCTGTCAGTTGTCTCATCGTCATCCCATTAAACTTTTCTCAACGGAAAAGTTCCATAAGAGAGGGCGAGAGCTGTAACGTCACTTTTTGAAAACAACAACATCTGGTGTCGGTTTCTTTGTAGATCCGACGCCCACACGTGCAGCTTCAGGTGCAGCGCAACCCCTGTTTGACCCCCCCCGAGGAATCTAGCGACCCGACCGGAAGATGAGGGGAGAGATGCTTTGAACTTGCACGCGAGCGGTGACCAACGAATCCTCCTCTCACAAAATAGTGGACTCTATCAATCTATAATTAATTTTAATAACTTTAATATGTATCATTTTGTAAATAAGTTTCAATAGTTGTGACGTAAATAAATTCCATATTTTAATTAACCAAGAATATCACCGTTATTTTTTTCAAACGTTACAGCGTCAATGCATGAGAAAAATTCAATCGATAAGGATCAAATCGTTCCTCTAGAGTCGAAATAAAGTGATATAGTACTAACGTAAATAAACAAATTACCAGCAAGTAAAATAAAGAATTTTCGCTAACTTCGTTATCCTTCATTAAATATAACTTTTACGTTTGACCGATATGTGAGCTCGAGATAAACAGTTAAGTTGTTTGCTAATTTTTAGAACTAGAAGCCGCAATAGTAGTTTTAGGACAATTTCTGCTCGTTAGATGAAGTTATTCCTTATTTTCAAAACTAACTGCATTCACAGATGCTGGTTAGAATTTCACCTAACTCCAAATTTTCTTTCAAAATGATCTTGATCAAGTAAAGTTACATTTAAAATCATTTTGAATCTACCGTGAGGAAAAATAAGTAATTAGAAATGCTTTAAAATTAAAGTGCATTTGTTTAATGAAAGTAATATTTAAATAATGATTATGAAATGTGATTATATATTGTGTTTGTTCTTATCAAAACGAGAACCTTTACCATAAATAAATTAGCGATTGAGAATTAAATACCTTTTAATTTGCTTTGTACAAGCTTTGTTGAGTTGTTATGTATTCACTCTTTTAACATAAAACGTTATACGGTTTCAGCATGCGTTTCAGTTACAGTTGAAAGTTTTGTGGGATATGGCACAACAAAGGTTATTATCCCCTTGAAATTATTATATGTTTTTCTATTCTTACTTAATATTTTTCAATGAATTTCATCCTCTGCAAATATACTTAAAAAGTTGTTTATTAACTGCCACATTTTCCAAAAGTTCTCTGAAGGGGATATGATAGCAGTGGCGTAACGTACACCCCAGCACCACGGGGACCCAAAGCCTAAGCGATGCCATGTACGTAAGATCCGGCTTGAGGCCCAAACCCTGATTTCGCGCGGGGGAGCTAATATTTTCCGTTGGTATGATAGTATGAGAGGTATATGTATGAGACTATACGAGAAGTATATTTGTCACAAAATAAAATAATATTTTCCAAATCATTATTTTCTTTGCAGGTGTTTCATTTAGGATTATTCATAATTGATATTTATGCAGGAACCCTGGAGTCAGTGGCGTAACGTACCCCTATTACTCCCTATTAACGTACCCCAGATTACCAAAAGAGTTTCATTTTCAAACTTTCTTTTCACGACAAAGAAATAAGTATTTAAAAAAATGAAGGGAAAATTACATCTTTTATAATAAGAAAATTATTACAATAAAAAATTATTTAAGTACAATATTTTGACAAAAATGAACATAGAATTACCCGTTTTCAAAATATTCTCCTTTTTTGAAAAATGCTTCTATTATAACAATATTTTTCCTGTATATAGCTCAGACCTCCGTACAGAGGCTCAAGTAGAATTTTTGAAATATATAACTTAGAAGTGGGTTTATCCATGTTTTACGGCACTACTGAGGGGAGAAATTTAAAGAACAAAACGCCAATAATTGTTTCAAATGGTTGTAACTCTGAAAATAATGTGAATTTTTCAAAACTGACGATTGAGGTTCTGTACAGTGGTCTGAGCTATATACAGGCAAAATATTATTACAATAGAAGCATTTTTCAGAAAAGGAGAACATTTTAAAAAAGATTATTCTAAGTTAATTTTTTACCGAAATATTGTATTTGAATAAATTTTTTTTTGTTAAAATGTCGTTAAAACAATTTTATACGTGTATTCCTGTATATTTTCCTGTATATATTTCCTGTAACAATATTTTTTCCTCAGACCTCTGTACAGAGGAAGAACCAGAATTTTTGAAATATATAACTTGGAAGTGGATTTATCCATATTTTACTACAGCAGAGGGGAGCAATTTTAAGAAAAAAACGCCGATAATTATTTCAATTGGTTGTTACTCTGAAAGTAATGTGAATTTTTCAAAACTCCTAGTTCAGACTCTCTGGAGAAGTATTTACTTTATATAAGCAAAATATTATTATAGAAACATTTTTTATAAGAGGAGAACGTTTTGAAAAAAGGTTATTCTAAGTTAATTTTTTGCCAAAATATTGTATTTAAATAATTTTTTGTCATAATGTCCTTAAAACAACTTTATACACGTATATACAAGTGACGCTAAATATGAAAACTATCCATTCATGCGCTTTTTAAAATCACGGTTCCAAACGTAGTCGGATACCAAAAATTTATGAATATATTTATTTCATATTTTGTGTACGTGTTATTTAAAGTATGATAAATACAATAAACTAAGGATTTACCCCTAAATTGTTTTTTTATTTTTAGTTTATTGTTACGAAAGCTATGCATTTTGTAAAATTTTCTAAGAAAATGTGCAATTAGCTTTATTGGTAGTTGCAAATATATTTAAGTTTATAATTCATTGCTTTTACATCTGTGATAAATATGTTATGTAAAAATATAATTTAAATATATGGCTTTAAATTTTATTATAATTTTATTATAATTTTCTCATCAAATTTTAACCAAAAACATATTTTAATAAACTTAAATTGTCATATAATTTTCTGATTGGTGTTTTTCATTAATTTAAGTCATAAGCATCAACTAAATAACATAAAATTACTCATACTAATCGCATGGCATGTTAGAAAAATTGCTTAACATCTTAAGGCAGATGATACCTTAAAATGTGTTAATTGGAGGCGAAGTTGAGTTTCACCGGCTGTGATTTCGAATCCTGATTTTGCCATAATTCTTGACTTAGCGCAGCGTGAAAGTTTGGAGAGCGAGATATTTTCCACTGAATGATTTTTTTAGATATTTCCGCTCTCCCGAAAAAATAAGTTTTATATTTTTCTCCTAAAATTTAAAATACATTACAGATATTTTTCATATTTCAAACAAGTTCCAACTCCGATTTTTCATCATCGAACATACTGAAGAGAAAACAACCTTTCAAAACGAAGATTCCACATACTCTATTCGAAGTGAAATAAAAATTTTATTTCATGCGTTAAGTTCTTGAACTGGTGACATTTTATAAGAAGCCGATCTGATTTTATTGTGCGGAGTTTATTTTTAGAACATAAATGGAAGAAATAAAGTCTGCTAAGAGTGAAGGGGAAAGAAGTAGTTCTATTTCGTTTTTGAGTATTTCGCAAACAGGCAGCTTTTTTTTCACAATTTCGTATGACATTTTATCGAGAAATAGGAATTTTCAATTATTTATACATAAAAGACACCGAATTATTAAAAGATTTTTCTTCGAATTTCTTTATTGCCATCTTGAGTGAAAAGGATTTCCAGGAAATGTTTTTTTAAACCTAACAGAAAAAAAATATATAAATTCTCACTTTAAAATTGTATTTCCTAGGAAAAGTAGGCTAATAAATTAACTGGCTTTGATGCTGAAATTGAAAATTGAGTTAAAATGGGGGTTTGCAATTTAATTTAAAGGCATATTAAAATCAGAACATTAAAAAAAGACTAATAAAAAGCTAGGCTTTTAAAAATAAAGCAAAAAAAGCTAAATAAATAAGAGATGAAAAGAAGGTGTTGGATACGTGGTATTTTCAAATATGTGCTGGGTTTCTTTTAATATTCTTCAAAAAGAGATAGACAATTATTTTATTAGCAATGCATTCTAAAGCAGTGGAGTAACGGAGAATATTAACCTCCCCCTGCAAAGTCAGGTTTTGGGCCCCTAGTCGGATCTTACAAAGGATTGCAAAACCATAACCTTTGCCCCCGTGATGTGTGGGTGTACGTTACGTCACTTTTCTAAGGAGAAACTTTAAAAAAAAATGAGCTTATAACTGAACAATTTATTAGTTTCTTAAGTAAGTTAGGAGTAGTAGTCTGCGCGTTAAGCGTTATTCTTCAGAAATAATAAAACTTGTCAGACATCTGAAAATAAGGATTAGTAGTTTACTTAAATAATAAAATAGTTAATTATAAATCAAAAATTCTGTATACTTGGATCTGGCGGGAAAAGATCTCAGTGATATAACAAAAGATTGAAATTCAAACCTATTGTTAAAAGTGGCTTTTAGAGGTGAAATTATTTCAGTTCTAGCAAGAGTGCTGTAAGATGTATTTATAAAAGTGCATAAATATTCTAAATGTGAACTTAAAAACGTGTTTAAATTTCATTAGGGCGACTCTTCTGAAATGTTTCTATAAACGTTATTATTCGTTTTTTCATAAAATAATCATATATATATATATATATATATATATATATATATATATATATATATATGGGAGACAACAAGGGGTCCAAAACATTTGTCTTTCTTCAGATTTATTTAAACTTAACAAAAATTAATTAAAAAAAAGGTAGCTATTCTACAATTAGATTTCCATGATGTGACGACGGGAACGCCTGCTCGCGCACCTCCGTCTCTTTCTCCGCTTTTTCTTTCAATGGTCAAAGTTTTTTTTCACTTTGGATCAGCTGCGCCTGCGCGCGAAGACAGCGTGCTTTGTTTCGTTGAGAGATTCAATTGGATGACGACTCCACAACCGATTCCACATATATCAGATATCAGTGGCGCGCACAAGGGGGGTCATGGGGGTCGAACCCTCCCCAAGCCCTTGATTTTTTTCCGATTGATTATAATTCTAAGTGTATAGTACGTAAAATTTTATTAAATATTTGTTATTAATGATTAATTTTATTAATTAATGCTAATTATTTATTCAATAATTAGTTTTTTACTATATTTTGTTCCCGAAAATCGACAAAATCAAAAGGATCATGATACAAGAATGGTGAACTTTCGACCCCTCTCCCCTTGAAAAATTCCTGTGTGCGCTACTGATATATATATATATATATATATATATATATATATAAAACTGCCATTGTGCACATGTATAGGATAATTTAAAAACAGAGCTAGAAAGTAAAGCAATTCTTCAAAATCAAATGAAAATTATTTCTTAGAAGAATAAAACAAAACAAAGCAGATGTTTATTTTTTTTTAGTACAATTAGTTGAAACTGTACAAAATCGCATAGGAAAAAAATTGACTTTAAGATGATTTATTTAAAATTAAATGCTTTTATTTATAACTACCGTAAAATCCGGTGCATATCGGTGCACCACCGTTTTACGCGTCCCAATACTTTCAAGCTGCAATTTTTTAATTTTTAGATATATTCAACGAAAAAAACTCACCCTCTTTTCTACGAGGACACTGAAATGTACATGCGCAATGCTTTTTATGTTTTGAAGTCTTTTATTCGAGGTACTATTCCAAGCTTCAGAAAAAAAATAGTATACTTTTAGAAATACAACACGAGTTCATAAAACATTTCACTTCTTTTAAATAAACAGTGTTGTTTTACAAGTGTTCGTTGTCAAATGCTGGTTCGTGTTTTAACTAAAACGTTGCGACTTTTGGACTGTAAATTAGTTTATTTCGAGATGGAGCTATTCGCACACTGTTCCAAGATGGAAGCTACAACTGAAGCGGAGGGTCACATCAAACAATGGCGGAGGTGCTCAGTCGGCGGATGGCATTCGCGACAAAAAATGGATACAATTACGGACTGAACAAACAGTATTCCTAATTATGAAGAAGTCTAATTTTTTATGCCCATCTCTTCACATAATCAGCTATTAAAACATTTTTTTTTATGTAAACACTTATTTTGCATACTGTGGAGTGATTTGTGGAACAGGGTCCTCACCCCTCACTCTAGAAACTGTGCTTTAAATATAATATTTAATGCACAGGCTAATGGTTCCACACACATTAATTTGTTTTTCTAAACAAGTTAGTTTTAAATGTTAAAAAACAAATAAATAAATGAACACTTATAAATTTCATTTGTCATGTTTTACGTTTATGTTATCGATGCACCTATGAGTTCGCATTTTTTGATTATGAAAAGCATGCAATATTTCTTAAAACTGCAATAGACCGTGCAACGCAAAGAAATTTCGAAAAAGTATATTTTACTGAAGCTTTTACTTATAAAAGTAGTATAGAGAAAGCCCGAGCAAACGCAGAGCCATACAGCCATATTATTTTTGGGGGTAACAGAGTGCATTATACGCCAGATTTTACGTTAGTTAAATCAGTACAAAAACGCATTTGAAAGGGAGGGGAGTAGAATTTTGGCTTAAAGATGATGTATTGAAAATTAAATGATTTGCTATTCGCGCCTTATGTTTATTTATAACTACATTGTGTGTGATTTAAATAAGTCCAAATACTTATGTGAGTTTATTTCCTTCATTTCTCGAATAAGTGATTTCATTTCTTCAAAAATAGAAGCATCTATTTTTGAATATATTTATTATGAAGAAAATGCATTATAGAACATGTGGAGAAACAATGAAGCCAATCTTATTGTCTGTATATATTTTAAGCCACTGAATGCCAAAGAATGAAAATGTTTGAAACGAAATTGAAGTCGCTATAAGTTAATAGGTACTTATACCGTCGATCAATTTCGTCAACCCAAAAGTCGTCACAAAATGCCACGATATGCTGCAAATAAAAAGGCTAATCCTGTGCATGTTCAAACACAATAATCTTAATCAAGCATGCTCGAAAATAAAAACTGTTTATAAATTTAAATATTCTGCACTTATTTTCGTATAAAAAATGATTGCAGTTTGGGATCTATTTTCTATAGAAGAGCAAGTGAGTGAGTGAATATTAACGTCACACTGCTCAGTTACTCGAGTGCTTTTTCTGTAGAAGAAACCGTAGCGAAGTATTTCCGAAAATTGTGGCCCAAAACCTAAGTACCCCAAATACTATTTTGTGTTCAGCGAAACATCAAATTAACAAACATTGCGCAACACCAAGATAACATTTGGATTCGTACTAATGTGAATTTAAGTGGTGTCATTTTTCGGAAATCTGAATGTTATTTCGGCGCTTTAAGCGTCTTAGTTGTTATTAATGGTTTTGTTTGTTTCACGTCAGTGGCGTAACGTACACCCCCGTATCGCATGGGGGCAAGCCTGACTGACGCCAAGTACGTATTAGGACATAGGGCCTCAAACTTGATTTTGCAGGGGGAACCTAATATTCTCCGTTTCGCAACTATGTGTGTGTGTGTTTCACAATATCTAGTATTTTTTATAATACAGTATTTAATTCTTCTAAATCTTTTCCAATTTATTTGTCGATGGGCTAACATGGAAGGAGCATGCGCGGAAAGCTGTTTTCGCGCATGTGCGGAAACAATGACGGCATTGTAATCAAAAGAATAGTTCTTGCTAAGTGAAAATCTGACTTCTTACCAAATTCGAAACAAAACAGTTGCAAAAATTGCGTCCAACCTTACTAGTAAATGAATTTTTAACCTTCATAAGCAAATCATTTGTTTAAATTTCTTTAATAATAGTACTGTAATACTAAGAATCTTTTGGGAAAGTATTTATATTTTACAGTTTCCCGAATGTTTTTAATGAAATAACATTATCATATATCATCCCTTTCGAGTCACTTCAATAACCTGAAGCGTGCATGCACCATAGAATTCGTTAAAAATGTGTAATCAAAGATTACTTGGGCTGTGAGTAGCCTAGTGGTTAGAGCATCGGACTCCAGACCGGAAGGCCTGGGTTCGATGCCTATGTCACCAAATACCCTCAGACATGGAGTACGTGCTCGTTAAATCACTGTGTCCGAATGTCTTGTGTACTGAATCACGTGTGCAGGGAACTGAAGAATATTTCCCTCCCATTCAGTTCCATGCCTAAATTGGTGTCACCATCTATCTTTTTTTCGAGATGGAGATAGAGGTGCTGCTGTCAGCGACTGATTGATTGATTGATTGAATTTAACGTCGCACTGTTCAGCTTTTTGGCGACGGACCACGTAATTTCACCGGTCAGCTGGACGTACTGGGAGGACGTCACTCTCGACAGATGCGTGCTGCTTCAAGGCGGGTCAGCGGTACTGGGCTCGAACCTGTGACAAAGGCGTACTCGGCTACCGCGGCCACTCAGCCCGACTTGCCACGATGAATTGCGTGGGCCTCGATCTGACTACGTCAGACAGGTGGCATGAGCAACAACAACAACAGATTGTTTACACTAATATATTTTCTCCAAAATTGATGTTTTCGTTATATGTATTTGTTTTAATTTAAGATAAAAATCTATATATTGTACCATGTTGAGATAGAACGTAAATGGTGGTGTAAAACTCCTAATTGCATTCATTTACACGACTATGGCTAGAATTTTAAGTAGAAACTGCAGGAGTTTTATTAGACGAAGAAAACCGTAAGCACCCCAGTCACTTTCTTGACAGATCAATCGAGTTTTGCCTGAAATCTCTCCATTGAGGGGGCTTTTATTTTTATTCAAACTCAAAATTCTCCTTGAGAAATAGACTGTTGAATGATGTCAAGAGGCTTGGAGTTTATTATTGAGCTGTCAAAATATTCTTAGATGAAAAGGGTTTTGCGAAAGTACTTGGCTATTTATGAGTTCTGTAATGTCAAATGAAGTGTTTCTGCTGTTTTTTACGACTCCATTTAGTCCTTTGAAAGAATCAATGCCTTAAGTAAATACAAGGAATAACATCTATGATGATGAGGATGAATGAGAAGTGCTTCAAAATCAAATACAGTTGCGTTCGAATTCCTAACTCAGTGCTGCGAAAAAAATTGAATTTTTTGTACTTCCTTCCCCCTCCCCTTCTAACGGAGAAAGAGAGAGAAAGTCACCTCGCCGAAACTGGTTTCCTCATCCCTTCATCGTGGAAAAAATGATTGTCTCCCTGCCTCCTCCCTTCCTGAGCGGCCGGGGGCCGCTACCAGCTTTATTTTCTCTCTCTTTTTTTATCTCTTTTCAGATACGCATGCGGGGAGAAAGTGCTTCTAACCGCTTCCTCGACCTAGTCACCTTTTTATAATTAGCCTCTCGATCGAATTTCTCATCCAATTTTCATCTTATTCAAAAATAAAAAACATTATTGACATTTCTTCATTGAATTCCTTATGAACTATATTTGCTTTTTATTTATGTATTCTCCATGTGCTCACTCTAATTTTTATATTGTATAATTTTTCTTTTAATCAAAATTTTATTATAAAATTTAATCATATATCTTAGTTGATAAGAACTAGTTACATTTGAATTAAATTGTTTCCCAGTCAGTGGCGTAACGTACACCCCGCACCGCGGAGGAGGGCCAGAGTTTTGGGAGGTCCAAAGCGTGACTGAACCCAATAAATAGGGTTTTACACTCCTTTGTAAGATCTACCTTGGGGACCACACCTGACTTTGCAGGGGGGCCCTAATGTTCTCCGTTACGTCACTCCTCAAAGTATTCAGTGATTTTATAATGTGAAGACGTTGCAGTTCTGCATAGGTACTGGTCTTTACTGGGTTTTTCTTAATGTTGAAAAAAACATAGTCACAAACATTTTAATTCAAACTATAGAAGCAATGAAATAAAACTAATATCGATTTTGTCTTTCCAACGTGTATGAACAATGTAAACATAGTAAGAGGTGTTTTTGAAAAACATATTCAAATTGTTTTAGAATCAAATTTTGAAGATGAAAAATTTAATAGTCAAAATAAATTCCATTTTGAGTCCCCCCTCCCATTTTTTACTTAAAAACTCAATGTTATAAAAATATTTTTAACATCCATAGTATTTCATAAATTATTTGCTTCTGTTGACATTTTATTCAATTAAAAAAAACACATCTTTAGAATTTTCCTTATTTTTTCTTTTTTGAATTTATTAAAATACAGTAATACTCCGAAGTTACGCAATAGGTAGAACCTAGTGATAACCGCCTAAGTCGAGCTCGCGTAGGTCGGGGTATAATTTCGCATATAAATAGACATAAATTATCTTTAGTTAGGGTCAGAGACGAAAGAAAATAATAATTTAGAAAAAAAATGTTAAATAAAATTTTAGGTAACTCAAATACAAAATTGTAAACCAAAATTATTTTGATGTAGAAGTTTTCATAAAATCTAACGAAGTAGTCGGCCGACTGAAAGATTTGTTTTTCTTCCACAAAATTTTCTCGTATCATGCTAATAATTTTTTTATGCCTTGTTTTGTTAAAAAAACACGTTGGAGTCTTACATTTTCTACAATTTGGAATCCTTTTTCAAGTAAACTGAGGCCTTCTGTCAAATTCCCAACCATCATTCAATCTTCTGATTGAACTGGGTCTAGAGCACCGATTCTCAATTAGCGGCCCACCGGGCCTTTTTAAGTGGCCCGGCCATGGCCCATTGCTCTGAGAAATTAATTTATTTATAAAAATTTGGCGGGCATTTTTTTTAAGAAATCAAATATTTTAATTTTGCTTCCTTCTGTCGATGTCGTATGGGTGCGAATAGATTTTTTTTTCTGATTAGTGATAATAGACTACAGTTGAGTAGCAACTATTTTATAAGTTGAACTAATTTTTAACTATCTTTCATATCTTGCAAACGAAAAATATTCGAAGAAAATAGGTTGTTTCAAGACTATTGACAAGTTGACTATTTTGTAGTGAAAAACAAGCATGGATCAGTAATTGTTTGATTTGTCATGAAAGTGTTGTATTTAAAAAGTACCCATAAACTGGAATCGTTCGATGACACTTTTCCTCGAAGGTCTCTTTCAAGAGGTGATAAATAGGCTTTCTTGAATAATCTTTACAACAGCAAAAAAAGTGTTTTGTCAGTGGTAGTATCACAGCGGTAACAAAGATGTCCTATTAGGTTTTTTATACTATTGGTAATCATATGAAACCGTTTACTTATGCAGAAATTGTGAAGGAGTGTTTCATAAATGCTTCTTCTTTAGTTTTAGTGGCAAAAAAATGAAAATAATAATAATAAAATGCAAGACTTATAATATTTTAAATAATTTTCCACATTTTCAATTTCCAATGTTATCTTGGTCTTAAAGCACACACACACACACACACACATTTCTCCCCTCCCCCCACCCTCTCTCCATTTAATCTTCATGTGTTGGCGCGCATAAAATAGCCATCATATATATGCGACCCGCGTGAAATAGCTAACATATATGTATGCGGCCAGGCCTAAAAAAAAGGGTTGAGTCCCTGGTCTACAGACTCAAGTTTTTCAATGTCTTGCTCATGCATTTCTGCGAACTCATCAATTTTCAGCTCCTGACTGAGGGAATCCAGTAGTTCTTGAACGTTATCTGTATCAACTTCTAAATTTATTTGCATGCTGAAATCGGCAACTTCTTCAATCACATTTCCAAGTCCACTAATTTTTTTCTGAAACAAAAGACAAACTGAAGAGATCTGAAAATCGTGTAACTCCGGGTTCGCGTAAGTCGGGATAGTGTTGAGATCGAGGTATTACTATATAAGGAAAAAAAAACATTCTTACCTAAAAAAAATCTTTTTATAATATTTGGAAATATTAATTTGCTTCGAAACTCGAGACACGTCAAGAGTTTTCATGAAATAAAAAAAACTTGTTCGTTTAATCTTTTAATTACATCATCAATTTATTTATATTAAAAAAATGATTCTTAGAAGAAAAAAATGATCTAAAATCTATTCAAAGTAACGTTCCATATCTGGTTTATACAGAATACAGATAAATTTAATTTAGAAAATAACGCAAAACTGATAATTAAAAAGCAGTCCAAAGGAATGTAATCCATCTTCTAAACCAGGAGTAGGCAACCGTTTGCCGCCCACCAAGTCATTCAGGAAATCCGCCTTGAACTGAGATCTCTTTCCAAGGAGCTGGTGATATTGATACAGCACCTGAGGAACTGTAGATAGAGCATATTGATTTACAGTTAGATCACAGTGTAAAGGAAATATTTAATGCTTTGACATTAATTGACTTAAACAAATATTTGTCGAACGAAAAATTTTCATCTAAGAAGGGATTTGCTGGGAACATGTTCTTTATATTTGGGTTGACTTGTATTTGTGAGCAAAGTTTTTCATGCATAAAGATCAAAATGAGTAAATATAGAAGCAAATTGATCAACGTTAATTTGCAGGTTGCGATGAGAATTTAAACAAGCCATCTCAAGCCTGATTTTAAAAAATTGCATAAAAGTGTTATTGTGTCATTTGTCCCATTAAGGTATCCTACGTTCGGAACCGTGGTTATAAAAAAGCGCATGAATGGATAATTTTTATGATATTTAGTGTCACTGAGATTACAACAGATGTATAAAATTGTTTTAAGGATATTTTGACAACAAAAATATTTAAATATAATATTTTGGCAAAAAAAAATTAACTTAGAATAATCTTTTTTCCAAATGTTCTCCTTTTATAAAAGATGCTTCTAAAATAATAATATTTCGCTTATATAAAGTAAAGACTTCTCCAGAGAGTCTGAACTAGGATTTTTGAAAGATTCGCATTATTTTCAGAGTTATCACGAATTGAAATAATTATCGGCGTTTTTTTTCTTAAAATTTCTCCCCTCTGTTGTCGTAAAATATGGATAAACCCACATCTAAGATATATATTTCAAAAATTCTAGTTGAGCCTCTGTACAGAGGTCTGAGCTATATATAGGCAAAATATTATTATATTAGAAGCATTTTTCACAAAGGGAGAATATTTTGAAAATGGGTCATTCTATGTTCATTTTTTTGTCAAAATAGTGTACTTAAATAATTTTTTTATTATAATACTATTCTTAAAACAATTTTATATACATTTTCTAATCTAATTGACACTAAATATCATAAATATTGTCCATGTATACGCTTTTGCAAAATCACGGATCCGAACGTAGTCGGATACCTTAAACTGATGCGGAAATTAAATGTACTTGCAGCTCCAGATAATATGAAGTAGCATAATAAAGAAACTGAATAAACTGACACTATTTTATTTAACTTATATTCATAGATTTTTATGGTACAATTTATGCGGGTTTTTTCGGAGATGCAAAGTTAACTAATGAATGTAAACAATTTAAAAAAGAGAGGTCCACCACTTCCGCAATATGGCCCCGGAGCCGAAACAATTTTCCATCCTTGGTCTAATTAATTGAGCCAATAATTTTTTTCTTCTTCTGCGAATGCTACCTTTCTTGGGGCTGTAATTTTCTGGTTAGTTACTGAGTTTCAATTTTCCTGAAGTTATTCAGCTGTAGCAAGCTAAGGTTTTCAAGGTAAGTTCGTAACAAAATTTTGTCAAGTGTAGGCAAAAACATATATTTCTGCTAAACAGCAGGTGTGGGCAACATTTTCGGCTCGTGGGTCACATTGTAGCTGCTAAGGTTACTGGAGAGTCACATCTTTTAAAAATCTTTGCATTCCTTATAAAAATAACAAATTTTATTTAAATAGTGGTAGCTTTTATAAATTTATTTTTTGCGCAAATTTCATAACATCTATAGCAATGGTTCTTAAACTCTCGATCACCCTCCCCCCTCTTTATGTATCAGTGTGTTATCGCAGTCCCGCAAGATCTTGAAAGTCCTTCCTCGACTTAATAGTCTTGATCAAAATACAAGTTCTAATTGAGTTTTTCCATTGGGGAAAATTTAGGGATCTAGTCTAGTACGGCACATCTTTCTATTTTTCCACGAGGCATTTTCAGAAGCAGTTAAAGAGGGGAAATTTAACATTAAATGAGAGACTCCATGAACCCCCCAGAGCAGTGTTCCGTAACCCTCGGTCCGCGGACCGGTGTCGGTCCGTGAATCAAATACTACCGGTCCGCACAAGAAACATTAAATTATTTCTCTTTTTTTTACTGTGGTACAGTTTTTTTAGGTTTGGGATACTTTTTATGAAAATCGCTTGATATCCCTTGTTAAATCACTTTATATTCATTTTTTGATGTAGCTATACTTTATTTAAAAGTCACGATTAAATACAATTAAATTAAAATTATTAAATCAAAACAGTCTAAAATATAAACAATCAACATCCTCCCCCTCAGAGGGCCGCGGTAGCCGAGTGGTATAGGTATCGGATCGAGGCTTGCCTTGTCACGAGTTCGACCCCAGTACCACTAAAGACCCGCCGTGTAGGGCAGAGATACACGTTAAATCTGTAGAGAGCTGAAACGTCCTCCTATTGGTGTGGTGTGGTAGTTAGGAGAGAGAGTGTTCTAGCTCAGGTGTCGTCCACTTCATTTGACCATGGTTCAAAATTACGTGGTCCGTCGCCAAAAGCCCTCGTGTGGCTGAACAGTGCGACGTTAATAATCAATCAATCAAACTCAGAGGACTGCGGTGATGAAATCCGTGATGAATCCTCCGGTCCGTGGATCAAATGGTGCCGGGCCGCCTAAAGAACATTAAACTATTGCCATTTTATTTAAAGTGGTGCATTTCTCTCGGATTTGCGCAACTTTCCACGGAAATCACTTTACATTCCACGTTAAATCACTTTTATTCATTTTTTGTGTAACTATATTTTATTCTGAAGGCATATTTAAATGTAACTAAATTAAAATTGTTAAAGCTAAACAATCTAAAATATAAACATCTACGTGTCCCACTCTCAGCGGGCCGCGGTAAAATTATCAAACGTTGACCGGTCCGCAGCGATAAAAAGGTTGCGGAACACTGCCCTAGAGCAGCAGTGGCCAACCAGCGGCACGCGTGCCACGGGGGATTTGTAACAGTGGGACGCGACGATTTACTGAGAATTTTTAAAACTTTTGAAAAGATAATAAATAACCATTTATTGTGGTTGTCTCAGTGTGGGGCTGCCTCAGACAAAAAAAACTCAAAATTTAGATCAAGATATGTTTGTGTGTGTGAATAAATGTTTTCAGCTATGAACATAATAAAATAAGTATCCCTTAAAACTAGCTGATGTGCTCCTATAGTAGCCTTATTTTGTAGGCATCTGTAAGAGCTAATTCTAATATAGATGCCTTGGTAAAAAAAAGTAGTAATTCAAAAGTCACATTAAGTAAATACTGAGCTTTTAATAATTATTTTGTAATAAAAAGACACTCATTTTTAATTTATACGCATCCTAATTGATTGAAATTTAAAAAGTTAAATATCAATAAAACCTATAAGTTTGTACGTTCGTCTTATTTATTACACTATTTTTAAGTTTTTACTACATAGGCGTATTAAAAATGTGCTATTTGCGTAAAAATCTCATAATAATCTTATAAGTAACATTTTTTTTTACTTTTACACGTTTGTTTGTTGTAAAAGTTGGAAGTGGCACGTATAATTATTTTTTATCATATAGTGGCACTCTCCCCAAAGCGTTTGACCATCCTGGTGTCGAGAAACACTGCGGACATCTCTCTAAGAGACCGTGGACCACAATTTCCGAATGGCTGCTCTATAGCTCTAAGCACATCTAATGAGGCAAATGTGTGTGTAGTAAACTTATCATACTTTTCTACAATTTCTTTTTTTAAATCAGGAGTAAGATTGCTTCTTCAAATTCTCATTACAGTCCGCATATTTATGTCATCTTGTTGTACTTGTATATTTACTTTTGTTGATTTTCATGCAAGAAAACATTGCTCATAAATATATGTGGACTTAAATATAACAAACAATTTCTTTCATACTTGGAAATTTTTCAGCTGACAAACATTTGTGAAAGTCAATGTCATAGAATAAAACATTTTCCTCATACTGTGATCTGAATTCAAGTCAGTAAGTTCAATTTGTATCATCTTAGGTTCTCTAGCGATATCAACAGTAATGTTAGCATAGTGAATTTAGGCTCAATTTTCATAAAATCCTAAAACCTTCTTGTGATCTAATCCTCCAAACTCTACAGATGGTCTCTTAATAAAAACACTCTTCTAATAAAAGAATTCTGTTTTCCTAATAGTAAAAAGTAAAGAGTGTTTTTTTTCCAGGTATAGTAGTTTAAGTTGGCATTACTTTCCAAGATAGCGACCGATTTAACAGCTGTCAAGTGATTTATTCTCAGTTTTTGGTTTGGCAATTCATCAAAACGATCATCAAGCAAGGCGTAGATTCGTCGAATGGGCCCAAAACGAGATTGCCGTTTTTCCCGATTTTCATAAGGGAATTTTGTTTAGCGATGAAGCGCACTTCTGGTTGAATGGCTATGTCAACAAACAAAACTGCCGCATTTGGAGTGAAGCTAACCCACAAGTGTATGTCGAAACACCGTTACATCCAGAAAAACTGACTGTTTGGTGCGCTTTATGGGCTGGTGGAATCATTGGTCCGTACTTCTTCAAAAACGATGAAGGCTACAAAGTTACAGTCAATGGTGATCGGTATAGAGCCATGATTAATAATTTTTTCATTCCTGAATTGAGCAATCATGATGTCCAGGAGCTGTTGTTCCAACAAGACGGCGCAACATGTCACACAGCTCGTGCCACAATCGATTTATTGAAAGACACGTTTGGTGACCGCCTAATTTCACGTTTTGGACCTCTGAATTGGCCTCCAAGATCTTGTGATTTAACACCGCTAGACTATTTTCTGTGGGGCTATGTAAAGTCATTGGTCTATGCGGATAAGCCACAAACGCTTGACCATTTGGAAGACAACATTCGCCGTGTTATTGCCGATATACGGCCACAAATGTTGGAAAAAGTCATCGAAAATTGGACGTCCAGATTGGACTACATCCGAGCCAGCCGTGACAGTCCTATGCCAGAAATCATATTTAGAATGTAATGCCACAAGATTATCTTTCGAATAAAAAAAATTCATGTCAATCGAATAATACATCGTTGTTTTATTGCAATTTAAAGTTCTATACCTCTCAAAAAAACATCCTTTACTACCTATATGGTCAGGAAGTACAAGGGCTCGACCCCCCAGGTGTCTCCCCCCTGGACAGCATTTTGCCAATGCAAATCCTGACTAGTTCATTTCATCATTTCACTGAAACAGTTCAGAGTTTTATAAAAGCACTTACTTTCATCATGGAAATGACCTTGAAGAGAGAGAGAGACGTTATTTTAACATCTCCCGTCAATTGATCCTATCCCTTAGGGATTTCACATCATCCCCATGGGATAGGATCAATTGATGGGGAACCTAACCTTCATTTAGTTTATATTCTTCCTGGATTTGGTATTTTGCTCATCAGCTGTGGCGGGGGAGGGGATAATCGAAATGTAAGCAAACAGCTCGTAAATTGTCCACTTGATATAAAACATTCACGTTTCTAATAACTCTCCCAATGCTTTTTTATTTTCTTTTTCTTAACAGTAGGGAGTGTTTTAGGGTTTTAGCATCAGTTCGGTTACAGTTTTTGTTGCTTTCAGATATATTTCGCGTATTTTTCTTATTTAAAAAACCTTGACTTCAGGTTATTATTTGACTGTTTTGAAGACATTTTCTCAACCTTAATATGAACAAAAAGTGTGAAAAAAGCCAAAGTGTATAGCCATAAACCGTGTGTAAATTAAAAAAAAAACGTAACAAACATTTTATGCTTACAAATCATACGATGTAGGACTTAGCGTTTCTCCATGCTTCGAGATTTTCCACATTTAATCTTCATTTTAATTTTGCTATTTCTTTTTGTAAATAATCTTTGACGTATTTTTTTATTAGTTTGAAAGTGTATTAATGTGTTTTGTCAATGAAATTTTTGGAAAAATATCAATAGTGCTTAAGGAAATTTATTTCCCAAGGTAAGTCATATATTTTTTTATATAATTTCATGTAAGTTAAAGGAAAAACTTTATTACATTCGAGAGAGAGAGAGTTTTAATGTAACTGACAACTTGTGTAATAATCTAAAGGGGTACCAAAGATTACGCCGTTAGGACTGAATTTATTTTTTTCCCTTTTTTTTTTCCTTATTAAGTTAGGCTTAGAGACGAAAACGCCCCTTCCTGAAGTGAGAAGTCCTTACCCCTTCACCCCGTCCCTAGCGAGCGGCTCGCAGATAATCGCCCCGTCCTGAACAGGTTTAACGAAAAGAAAAAACAGCTTGAATTGTAACCGGCCATTTCGTTGCGTGCGTTATTTCTTCCAGGCGATCGACAGTAAAAATTCCGTCGGATGCGGTAGTCATCAACAGCTGCTCAGCTACCGCCGACGGTAAATTTTCCGCCTAATGTGTAGGTTATTATTTACTTCATAGACCAAGGGGGAGGGGGGGCGAGGATATTGAAATGTCAAAAACAAAAGATTACTTTAAAAAATTACTAACTTACTGAAAGTAAACAAACAATATATATTCTGACGCAATAAAAAATAAAATACACATTTACTCTGAAATATTATACTTATATCTTAGTATCTTGGGGTTCTTCTTGATACTAAATTTTCTTGGAAGCAACACTTAAGTTACATATCCGAGAAATGTGACAAATTACAGCGTGGATTAAATCGGATTGCTCGCAACACGTTCGGAATAAATTTCAATGTACATTCTCTCATTTATAAGCAAGGAATCGAGCCTTTCATTTTGTATGGCTCTAGAGTTTGGGGCGAGGCACTTAAAAGAAAGATGAATTCTAAGTATCTGCGACGCATACAAAGAAGGATACTTTTACGGGTCATATGTGGTTATCGCACAATAAGTTACGACTCAGTTTATGCTACTTCTGGCTTCCCTCCAATCGACATTACTATTCTTCATGATATTGCTTTTAGGGAAAATCTCTCTGCTTCTTCCATCTCTAATTATGATTGTATTCTGTCTCCATTTTTTATCCCTCATCCTTCAGAGAGGAATGCCACCAATATTGTTCAATTTAGTGACAAGAGCACAGATTTCCCTGTTATTTGCTATACTGATGGCAATAAAATTGATGCAAAAGTTGGTTTCGCATTTGTTGTGTTCAGGAGTGGTGTTGAATCCGAGAACTTTCAATTTAGAATTCGTGATGAATGCACAGTTTTTGTAGCTGAAATTTTATGTTTATATAAATTTCGCCGTTAAGTGGATCACTGAGCAAAATAGTGTCATCTCAGAATATTTCATCTGTACTGACTCTCTTTAATCCTTGGATTCTCTTAAATGTATTTCTTCATCTAACAATATAATCGTCGAGATCCAGAAGCAACTTAAAAGCCTAAGAGATAAAAACATCTCAATAGATTTTGCATTTGTTAACGGACACACGGGCGTTCTTGGAAATGAGCGAGCCGATTGGCTTGCAAAAGCTGCAACCAAGCGCAAAATTGACATTGACGTTAATATTCCTAAATCGTTTTACAAGAAGATCACGAATGAAAGAATGATGAAGTGTTGAAACCAAGAATATCTCATTTCTAATAAGGGGAGCATAACAAAGAAATTTTTTCCCACCATTAATAAGAGACTATCATGTCATCATTTTTACACTAACTACAAATTAACCAATTTCTCACTGGTCATGGTAATTTCAAAAGCTACCTGAACAAATTTAATTTAGCTCCTTCATCTTTCTGTGACTGTAATATTGGTGGCGAGGAAAATGTAGAACATGTGATCCTTCTGTGTTCCAAGTATGTCAGAGAGAGAAAGATCATAAGACTGGCGTTCAAGAGACTCAACATTAATTGGCCACCGAATTTTCACCAACTTCTTTCCACCAGAAGTGCTTTCAAAAATTTCTGTAAATTTGTTGTAACTGTTTGTAATCCTTCTTAACTTCATTTTTTTTAAATTGTTTATTTCCCTTGAATGTGTGTTTAATACTTACTTCTGTAAGCCCCGTGTGATACTTTGTGGTGCACGGGGATTTTATAATTGTTTTCAATAAAAAAAAAATATCCCATGGGTTTGCCACATATAAAATTATTTACAAAAATTAAAACTTTTCTTTATAATTTGTACGGTTTATAATTAGTCCCTTAACTGCCGATCGCTTCCCTATGCCAACCATTTACCACATAATGTTATGTATTGGGGAGAAATAAAGAAGAAATAGTAAATTCTTCGTAAACATTCTCAAGGTCCTTTTGTTGCATTTCAAATAATTTTATCTATAGTAGTCCAGAATACATCGTACTTCGGAAGGACGTATATATACGTCCGGAGAAATTAACACTTAGATTGAGCAAGACGTTTATATACGCCGGTGGCGCTTAAGA
Source organism: Trichonephila clavipes (assembly GCA_019973935.1). NCBI lineage: Eukaryota > Metazoa > Arthropoda > Arachnida > Araneae > Nephilidae > Trichonephila > Trichonephila clavipes. Next base: position 189,312 of record BMAU01000599.1, on the reverse strand, counting down.
AGTTAAGGTCGTATCGTAGTTTTAGCATCGAAGTATAGTATTATTTAATTCAAAACATTGTTAGTGTATGAGGGAGGCACGATGAAAATGATGGTTGAATATTGAAACTTAGAGAAGCACTGTCATAGACTACTGTTCAAAACAACGGTGATGGAAAAGTCAGCGATAAATGTAACCAAGGAAAAATGTGCAATGGGTGTAACCAATCAACGTATTTTTTTCAATGAATCTTGACAGTGGCGCACACAAGGGGGGGGGTCCTGGGGGTCCGGACCCCCTCCAAAGCTCTTGATTTTTTTCCGATTTATTATAGTTCTAAGTATATTAGTACGTAAATTCACACAAAATTTTATAATGATGCAGCAAAGGGCTAAGAGATAAGCTGAACCCATGTAACCACCCAGTATTTCATGATAGGAGTTTGAGCTTCCCTGCGGGAAGCAGGTACTCCAATAATCCATCAACTATAATAGTACGTAAAATTTAATTAAGTATTTGTTATTAATGATTAATTTTATTAATTAATGCTAATTATTTATTCAATAATTAGTTTTTAACTGTGTTTTGTTCCCGAAGATCTACAAAATCAAAATGAGCACGATACAAGAATGATGAACTTTCGACAATGGACCCCCCTCCCTTGAAAAATTCCTGTGTGCGCTACTGAATCTTGATCGTATGTGGTAATTGTAATTGATACACTAAGAGGATTGTTTTAAGTCGTTGCATAAATTATCGCATTTCAACATTTTTCAAATTATAACAGTACAGTAGATGCTATCTCGGACAGATAAAGGTATCCATCCGACTAGGTTAGGAGATAAATTTTTCAAAAATTGATTTTCTGAATAATTTTATTGTTTTTAAGAACATAAATAGGATTAAAAAGTCATAACTATTAAATTACTAAGATGTATATTGGCCTTTTTTTTGAAAAAAGAAATATTTTTAGGAAAATTTAGCAAAATTTTTTAAGTTGAGAAAAACCTGATAAATAAAAATAAATTGAACATTATGCAATTTTAACTTCCTCCATATACTTCTTGATCCCTCTGAAGTGTCACAAACCGCAAGATAAAAAAATAGTTTAAGAAATAAATATTTTATTAGAATTTAAATTTGATGGTCCTGATTTTTCGTCAAAATTACTGCATGTTCTAAGATAAAAATGGCTGTAAAATGTGATTAAATGTAGCTGTCTTAAAACTTACGGTTTGTTACACTCTGAAGGGCCCATAACATATATGCTATAAATTTCATTGTATTTGATTGGATTATTTAGAAGATATCCCGTTTTTCGTGCACAAATTATCATGCAAAGTTCATTCTTCAAAAAACGAATTAAAAAAATACTTTTATTAGTTAGATGAAGTAAATGCTATAAAAAGAACTTAAAAAACTCTCTAGTTTTATGTATTAGTCCTTCTTCCTCAATATTTAATTTCTTTTTTCTCTAATGACCCAAACATCAAACACCGAAAAAGCACTTTTTCAACCTATTCGGATACCTTAATACTTTTTGGCCAGAACAGAAAAAGAATCTTCTTGTAAGCAGTAGATTTCGACGGGAAAGAGTACAGATGAGAGTGAGTTCTGAATTGAGGGGGATATTTCCTCTGCACAATACAAGGGATACTGTCATACTGTCTATCTGTGCAACTGAAATTGAGGAAAGATTTGATGTGTCGGAGACACACAATAAATAGCGATTCTGATGCAGAAATTGATAATGAAACTCCTATCAAAACTGTTAAATTTTCTAATGTTTGGAAACTAAAAACATACCTTATGGAGGAGGATGTAAATGGCGTAGCATTTTCTTCTTTGCATACAGTCGAAACAGAAGTCTTTCGAGTTAAGGATCAGAAAGATTGTCAAAAAACTATTAATCAGTATTTTAAAATTTCCATTTATATAACTTTAGCTTAGTAATTCATTTATACACTGGTGTACAAAACTTAAGCAACAGGTGGGTTTATTGCCATAACTTCACGAAAAATCATCTGAGAGGCATGAAATTCAGAAATGAGGGAGAGTATTATGTACGTAAAGGATAACGAAAGCATCGGCGCTGAAAAAGGAATACAATGCATACGGTATGGAATCAAACAAAAACAAGCTTTATTGAAAGCATAGTATCGTGACTCATGATGGTCCATCCAAAAGGAAGAACAACAAGCAGATGTTCCTTAATATGGTATATGCCCTCCCCTCACTGCAATGGTTGCTTCGCACCGTCTCCGCATACTCAGAACCAGCTGGTGCAACATTTCTTGCGGTAGGAGGGCACATTCTTCAATCAGCATCTGTTTGAGTTGTTGAGTGTTCTCCGGATGATGTAAGCGTGCTGCAATACGTCTCCCCAAAGCATCTCATACATGTTCGATGGGATTTAAATCTGGGAAGTACGCTGGCCAATCCATTCGAGTGATATCTTCACTTTCCAGCAGCTCCTCAACAGCAAGAGTCCGATGTGGCCGTGCATTGTCATCCATAAAAATGAAGTCTGGGCCAATGGCACCTCGGAACAGACGGACATGGGGAAGAAGTACCTCCTCACAATAGCGATCCCCGGTTACAGACCCTCTATCGAAAATGTGGAGCTCAGTTCGCCCGTTCAGCATAATACCTCCCCAGACAAGAACTCCAGGACCAGCGTAATGGTTCTTTCCTTGATGATACTGGTATAAAACCGTGTCCCGATCTCTCTCCAAACCAAAAAGCGTTGAGAATCGCTTCTGGTACTGAACCGACTCTCATCCGTAAAGAGGACACGACTCCATTGATCAGTTGTCCAGTTTTTGTGCTCTCTGCACCACTATAAACGGTGGCGTCGGTGGTCAACTTTCAACGGGAGGCAGCGTTCAGGACGGCGGGCGAATAGGCCCTCTTTGTGAAGGCGTCTGGTCACATTAAACCGTGACACTTGTCGCCCCGTTGCTGAGCAATGACGCTTGCTGACTGCCGCCGGCCTCTTTTCGCCTGCAGGATGATATATCGGTCATCCCCTGCCACTGTCGTCCTCGGGTCGCCGCCACCAACCTTTCTAACAGCTGTACCTGTGGTTTGGAACGCTTTCCAAGCGCGCGAAACGACACTTTTGTTGATTCCGAACTCTGCAGCTACACTGGTGACGGTACGCCCCTCCTCCAGCTTTCCGATCATTCTTCCGCGTGTGAAGTCGTCCAGGTGATTTCTTCTAGCCATATTTCACGAACTGACTCACTGGCACTTGCAGCGAATATGTTGAATTGCGTCTGCGTCCTTCATTTTATTTTACTGCTGAGCAGCACGCGTTTTGCGTACGGTCACGTCGCTTTGTTCCTAATATTTGCATACGCGTGACGTTTCTACTGACTTATGTGTTCACTGTACTGATCTCCAGGCCTCCTTTTCTGCAATTTAATGGTTATCTGCTTAATTTTTACATTGTTGCTTAAGTTTTGCACACCAGTGTAGTATTTATAGCTGTTGAATAAAAGGTGTGTAATTTCTAATGATAAATATTTTTTGCACTCGTTTATTATAGAATTTCCAAAAGGTAAGTTAAAAAATTTGTATTTTACTTGGACCTCGATATTGCGAATAACCACAAATTATCGAATAGAATTTTGGGTCCCGATGAATTCATTAAATCGGGGTTCGACAGTATATGTATGATTTCAACTGATATTCGTAAAAATATTTAAGAGTATGCCTGCTCAAAATTCGAAATCACGACGAATGTATTCTAAAAAAAAACATCAATTGCCGATATCTAATTAATTGTTAAATTACATTATGGTAAAGAAAAAAATTTCAAAATGAATGTACAGTGAAATAAGTTTAACGAGAAAACGCTGAAAACGAAATATCGGTTGACACTAAATAATACAATGTCCTGGACGAACTACTATGTATTTTTTCTCTTAACACGAAACAAAAATCCTTCAAAACGGAAGAACTTCCCTTTTGGAATACGGAAAACACCAGCCGGATGTTTTATTTGAAGAATTCCTTGCAGTAAATGATGATAAAGTGTTTACAGCCCCAAATATGGCAGACAAAGGCATTTTGGAGTTTGCTGAAAAATATTTTATTGATGCAGACTCCAACGATGAAAATTAAATAAATAATGCATCTCCTATTCCATCATTAGAAATGAGGAGCGTCATGGCAGTGTTTTTTATACTCATTCCAATGGTGAAAAAGAATAACAAAATGGACGATATCAAACAATTTTTTGGTAAAAAAAATTATGCGAAGAAAAGTATTAGATTATTTTTCTAAAACTCAATAAATGGTTAGTTATTCGAACAGTTTGAAACTTTTGTATTAAATTTCCCCCAATTCTTGTTAATTTTTTTCTTTCATTGACTTTTATTAAATATATGCATATATTTGTAACTAAAATAAACGCTAGTAAACAATTTTGTTGATACATGTTTCTTTTTGCAATATCCTTTAACACGAAAAAATATTTCAGTCCCTTCAGTTAAATGTTAAGCGGTTTTCACTGTACATTTTTTTGAAGAATTATGATTTATTTTTTGCAAGAAACTGCAATAAATTTTTTTGTTTCAATATACACATAAAGTGGTCTGGATGCTGAAACAGCAGACATGTTTTGTTGTATTGTAACCTATATTTTTGTCAAAGAAAAAAATTTAAAAAGGAGTTGAAACACATGTAGATATTTCCTGGCCACCTGTTTTGTCTTTGTTGGTCAAATGTACTGAAAATTTGTTTACTGTATAGATTTTTAAAGGTTCTTCCCTTTCTTTACATTTGTGTATTTAATCCCTTTTATTTTATATTGTCTCATAAATGTATTTTTAAATTTTATAATGTTACCACTTACGTCTGTAAGCCTCATGTTATGCAATGTGGGGCATGAGGAATTTTGCAAATAGATTTATTTTAAAAAAATATACACAAAAAAAGAAAAAAAATGGAGGCTTAAATCCCCAGCTCAAAAGATTATTGCAATTAAAATTCTCCGACACTTTAATCTCTCAACTTTAAAGTTTGTTCTAGATGTAGCTTAGTGAGTTAAAACTAAGTCCTTAATTCTTAATTAAGTACTGACACTCAACCTGCTTTTAAAGTTTCTTTACCCTGCTCATATATAATTTTCTTAAAATATAACCGAATTCTTGTGTTGGATATACAAATTTGTTTTATTATCTGTATACAATTTTATTATCTGTATACAATTTTACTATCTGTATATAATTTTATTATCTGTATACAATTTTATCTATTTGTATACAATTTATCCTCAATTCTCCATATAATTGTTTTGTTTAAATTTGTTTTGTAATCGATTGTTAATGTTACATTTTTGAAATGTGTAAACTTTGATAACATCTTTTTTTTTTTAAATCTGATGGAACAAAAAAAAACTTATAATATTGAGATTAGCTTTGTGTTGCATTTAATAAATACAAAAAGTATACATTAAATATGAAAAAATTAAGTAATTTTTCTAAATTAAATATTTTAAACTTTCATTTTTATACACGGCGTTATAATGCGCACTCTTAAATAAGGATCTTATTTTTTTGTGTTCAAAGTGTGCATTAACACCGGATTTTTCGGTATATATATTTTTACTTGCATTTTATTTGAAAAATACAATGTCTTATTTAGTGATTATGATTATTTTCTAAGATCATGCAATAGTATAATAAATATTTTGTACGTATCAATGAATATGATATTCTCTATGCCATAAGTTAACCAGTTTGTTTTCAACGTGGCGTTGTCAATTAAAAAAATATTACATTCTCTAACTATAATAGAGAAAGAATGTTTTATTTTGGAAATACTAAAAACTATTTTGAAACGTTATCACTCTCATAAGCAACTGTGACAATTCTTTAGAAATAATGCAAGAACTTTGAATATAATCTACTATTTAATTCTATGTAAAAAAACAAGTATTATAAAAAAAACCCATTTAAGTCAATTCCTACTTAGATCAACAGAGAAAAATTTTATTTGAGTTACTTTTTATTATAAATATTACAATTATAATATAAGTATGCATATACATATGAGACAGTATCACAACATTAAGTGACAATTCATTTTTATTAATTATCATTAAAGTATCGTATTGTCATCCAAATCATCGTGTGTATAAAAATCCTCTGTTCAACTAAATTCTTTAAGGGCATTCAGTAGGGTAAAATCTTTTTGAAAATCGATTTTATTTTGGTATTTCTAAAATCTCCAAACAAGACCTTTCCAATGATATAACATACAAGCCATTGTATGAATTAGAAGTATTTAAAAATGATTTTTGAAAAGTAATCAACTGATTAACCACGCCCATTTTGACAGACAGAAATGTAAACATGGTCTTATTAAATCTGGGGAAAGGTTGCAAAGATAATAATTTAATTATAATAATAATATTAGTAAATTATTAATTATTTTATTCTACGCATTATTTTAATTCTACGCAATTAATTTAGATACTGTATAACTGCAATTTTAACTGTGTGTGATATGCTAAAATTTTGGAGCCAAATTTGGACAAGTTTTAGTTATTTGAATGTTATATTTAATAGTTAAGAGATTTTAAAATTTAAGTCTATTCTTTACTTTAAATTTAGGTTTAATTATTTATTATTACTGATTATTTAAACTCGCTAAGGTTTAGTAACGAGTTAAAAAGTTTTGAAATAGTTCTAGTTAATTTTCTGCATATGAATTACTTATTAATCCTCGTTTTGAATGCATATTTCAAAAGATTTAATTTGATAAGGTAAGTTTTTTATAAGAATTTCTGTTTTCTAAAATTTATATTTTTAAAATTGTGTAAATTTACTGTTTGAATGTACTCTATGTTTCTTAAATGCAATTGTGTATACTGAAGTGACATTTCTGAAATATTCTTAAGCAGATATAACAAAAATTGACAATTTTCAATAAATTCATAATGATCATATTTGCTCGCTCAACTAAAAGCTTGTTTTTGAAAAAACTAATATACTTAAAAAATTTCACTTCAGTATAAATATAAATGTATAATTAATACATATAGTGAAAATCAAGAGTCTTTATGTTTAATAGTTTCTGAGATAAAGGTATGAGATGATTCATCAAATGTGATGTTTGTTGTCTTTGCGAGAAGCTACTTACATATACTTAAAAATACGTAAACTTCATATTTAAAAACATAAAATTTTTTATTTTGGCTGTTTTAGAAATCATTTGTTCAGTTTAGAGTAACTTTTGAAGTTTAAAACTTAGAAACTGTCTGCAACAACAAAACCAATAATAATTTTACAAAAGCCTGAAAACTTACGAAATGTCGTATAATCAGGTATTTTTATATACCATCTCAAATTCATACCAAAACCATATTGATACATTTTCACATTATATTTATGATGCTTTACGTTAAAATTCGATATTAGTAATACATGAAAGCTACAAATTCTTCAAAAATTGATACAGAACTTGAGAAAATTGAAAAATTACTAGAAAATATCTCGTTAAAAAAAACTGAAAAAAGCTATTCTGGGCAATTTAAGATTTTTTTTGTTTACTATTTTATGCAAAATAAGTTGCAAAGATGCTAATCTTTAATAAAATGGGACAAATACATGTTGTAATTCATTGTTTTTGAGTTGAAGTTGCACTTAATTGTAAAAATTCAATTTTCTCAAAAATGATGTTTTTAAAATTACATTTATTTTCTTAGAATATAATGCATGAAATTTCTTTCCTCGTGTTACTGATATGTAACTATATATATTCATGGGAGTTTTTCCCGAAATATTTGACTGAAGTCCATATATCGTGACAAAAAATGTCAATTTTTTAAAAAATTCATAGTGATATTTTTATTTTACATGTTTTTGAGAAAACTAAACAATATATTTTAAATATTTCAAATCATTGCAAATATTAATGTTTATTTATTGTTCAGACAAGCTTTTAAGCTTTAATATTCAAAGGTATTACAATAAATGGTAACTAATTATAACTCAGATGTGTAATGCTTTTTGTCGTTGCGAGAAGCTTGTTACATGCATAAAAATACACAAATTTCATGTTTAAAAACAGTTTTATTTTTGATTTATTTAGAAATCTCTTGTATAGTTCAGAGAATATTTTGAAACTTTTAGAAATAGTGTTTGCATGTGGATATACAAATCCATAGTAAATTCTTCACAGATTGTTACATAATTTGTGAAAATTGATGCAAAATGCTAAAAAAAATCTCGTTGAACAAAAACTGAAACATTTTAAATACGTATTTTCTAAACATTTTAAGACTTTTTTCTTTCTTATTTTATGCTTAAAAAATTTAAAAAATACTAATGTTTAATAAATTAGGGCAAATACATGTTATAATTATTTTTGTGATAAAGTGCCTTTTTACACTAAAAATGCAATTTTCTCAAAATGATTGTTTTCAAACCGCATGTACTTTTTTCAAAGAATCTACTGAATGAATATACTTGCAATTTTAACTGCACATAAATAATACGTAACTATATATAATGGAGCTATTTTTTTGGAGATTTTCTAAAAATATTTTGCTGAAAAGCAGTTATCGTAAAAAAAATGACAATTTTCAAAAATTTCAAAGCGATACTTTTACGATGAATTTTTTAAAAAAAGGAAACAATATATTTGAAATATTTTACCATTATTTAAATAAAAAAGCCTAATTAATATACAGACAAAATTTGAAGTTTTTATATTAAGCAGTTTCTGAGAAATGGGTTCCTAAAATGACTCAATTCAACATTGTCGGTATAGGGGTACCGACTAGTCTTAATGTGAGAAAAAAAATATTTTCAAGTTTTGACCCAAGTTGCTAAAAATGAAGCCAACGTGGCTCTGTATCTGTCAATTAATTTATCGTATTGTCACCCAAAACAATAGTGTTTAGAAGATTTCTGCTCTATTGAGCGCTTTAAAATGTTAGAAAAATATTTTTCAAGTTTTGACTTAAGTCGCCAAAAATGATGCCAACCTGGATGTTTTTGTCATTCATTGAATAATTAGCAATAATCAATTAATTTTTATTAATTATAATTAAATTACCTTATTGTCATCCAAAATAACCATGTTTATAAAATTTCAGCTCAATTGAGTGGTTTAAAATGTATTTTATTAACGGCTGAAAATTCCACTAAGATAAATAAATATAGAGAGAATGTGTGAGCTAATAAAAGGATTTTTATAGCTACGTAGGTCCTAATTTTTACGCGATCTTCACGAGTGAAAATGTAAAACATGAAACAATAAAACACACACACACAAATATTACAAGCAAACTAAATGTTTATTAAATTTTGAAATGCAGAAAGCAGACAATGGAACAATCAAGAAATAAGGTTCCAGTTACAAAATTCAAAAGGCAAACATTTAACATCGTCTTAACACTACATCGAAATCGTAAGAAGAAAAAATTCATTCGGAACTTTTGAATGAAGGTAATGCTAAAAAAAATATATAAAACACTTTAAAATATTTCTTAAAAAATTTATTATAAATTAATAAATTATTTTTCTATTAAAAATACAAGCATATTGTTCACATAATTTTTTTTAATACTTTACAAGTCTTGATTTTTAAACTTTGCACTGAGTTTTGATGAAGTAAATATTAATATATTCACATGAAACAACTTTTTTCATACTTTCCAGTTACAAAATTCAAAAGGCAAACATTTAACATCGTCTTAACACTACATCGAAATCGTAAGAAGAAAAATTCATGCAGAATTTTTGAATTAAGGTAATGCTAAAATAATATAAAACACTTTTAAAATATTTCTTAAAGAATTTATTAAATTAATACATTATTTTTCTATTAAAAATATAAGCATAATTTTTACATAAACATTTTTAAATACTTTACAAGTCTTGATTTTTAAACTTTACACTGAGTTTTGATGAAGTAAATATTAAAGCCACTATTAAATCTTTATCAACTGACGACACTTACACGTACCACTCATTTTAAAATTATATAGAATAATCATTTTTTCGAATACTGTGACGATACTTAGCAGGATTATTCTTTTAAATGCACTCTTTCAGGAAACCAAGGATGGAGTGCTTTAAAAACATTCAATCGAAACCTTACTCAAAATGCATAACGTGTAATGAATTTTTGTGTATTAATGAAAAAAAACTTTCTTCCAATATTATAATTTAAGTTTATGTGTAAAAAAAATTAATAAATTTTAAAAATTTAATAATCTTTAAAAATAAATATTTTGTGCAGTAAAATATCAGTGTTACCTGGTTATTTAGCATTTTTAAGAGTTAAAACTGCGTTAAAAAATCATTCGGACGTCTCGCATTATGAGAATATTTTAGACCTTTGTATACTCACGGTACTTTAAAGTACAAATTTAATTAATCAGCTCTAACGGAATTAATTTCCCAAAGTTGAGTATTTTATTAATGCGTATCCCTTAATTTTCAGTGTAGTGATTCAAAAAAATTATTACATGAAAAAAAATTCAGTAAATCATAATGCTTTAGACAATTCAGTAAATCATAATGCTTTAGACACAAAGTTAAGACAAATGGGAACTGCGCAAAAAAAACTAACTAGAACTTAAATATCTTAACTTGTCATGATGCAGACAGAGGTTTGCAAATCTAAGATAACTCCCCCCCTCCCCAACACACACACACTTTAAAGTAATAACACTCTAAACACGTCCATTGTGGATTAAGTTACCTCAAAAATTTCAATAAACATAAATTAATATTGGAATGAGTCAAGGACGTCCGGGCTTCGTTTCGTTCTTGTGTGTAACTCCACTATGTTTGATAAAATATTTCATAAATAATTCAAAATTAGCTAAAAGCTCCTTTCAGTATAATGAGAAAGGAGAATTTTAATCGTATGAAAAATTTCAAACTTTTACATGTAACAGATTTTGAGAAAAGGTACATCGAAAACCGCCAACTTAACATTGATGGCATAGAGGTTTCCTTCTTCTCTTAATATTCACTCAAGATTACGAGATTCGTCACCAATAGCCCCCGCTTTCCGCCAAGTGTGAAGTTAATTAGCAATCAATCAAATCCAATTTCATTTATGACCCTCGTTATTCAATCCAATTTCATTTATGACCCTCGTTATTCAATGTAATCTTATTGGTGGCTAAATAACACGACCTTCTGTGTTCATACTGCAGGTTAATAATATAACAGACATGTTTTTATATTTTCGATTTTTCTTGTTTTTTCATCATCTTAACTTCACAAGACTGGCTACTATATAATTTTCGAACTTTTATTTAAGAATAAATTTAAAGCTCATCCCGTAATAAAAATTAAATCCATCTTAATGAATTTTAAATAAACATACATCTCTAAAATGTGACTCTTTTTAAATAAATATTGATAACATAAAATACAGTAATTTTTATAACGTTCAGTCTTTATCCGGGCTTGAATTTTTAACCGATAATATAACATCAAGCTCATTAAAAACTCTCTTGAAGAATAATGAAAAAAAAATATTTTACCATCATTTATTTTTTATACACCTTGAACCAGATTTATTTGTATTAACTCTGAACAACACACACAAATTCCAAACAAAAAAATAAAATTACTGTAACACATTAAAAAAAATAAGCTCTTCAGAACATTTTCATTTTAATACGCAAAAAATTCAACAAGAACCAAATGATATTAATATCACACGAAAAAAAAGACCTACTAAAATACTATATGAAGAAGTTGCTTACAATACTTAAAAATTACATGATATTTACAATGAAAATTGATATTTACATCGAAACATTGGGCCAAACCCAAACCACTTCCCTTGCTAAAAAATTAGCTAAAACTTAACGATTTTAATATCACAATAATGCCCTAAAAAGCTAAAATACTACAAAAAAAGAATTAGCTTACACTGTTTAAAAATTACATTCAGAATGGAAGAAAGGCCTTAACCATTTTAAAGTTGATACACACACTATTGTAATAATGCATGTAGAAATTCCATGAACTGAATTATTATTTACATGGGAAATATGGGCGAGTTCCCTGTTAACAGGTATTAAAAATTTTAAAAGGAAGACATTAAAAAGAAGAAAAAAAGAAAAGAAAAACAGCTAATCCTTTTATGAAAAAGAAAAAAAAATAAACTAGAACTTAACGATTTTAATTTTACATGAAAAATTTCTTTCAACTACTAAAATACTATAAGAAAAATAACTTGTGCACTATTTAAAAATCCAGTGAAAAAATAGCCTTATATTACAATAGAAAATAATAGCCTTAACCACTGTATGTATAGTTTATGTATTGATATGTACTAATTCAATATTATATATATGGAAAAATCTGAATTATTTTAATAATATATGAAGAAAACACATTGTTATTTACATGGAAAACACGATGAACAAGTCCTAAACTACTTCATGAAGAAATTATTTACACCAATTTTTAATTACAAAAAATAGCCTGCACAACTTTAATATCGAATGAAAAAAAGATCTATACTAAATATCAGTGCTTCTCAATCTTTTTAATCACCTTGAACCGGCCAACGTTTGAGTGACAATTTTACCTCAGATATTTACATGGAAAACATGATGAGCAAGTCCTAAACTACTTCATGAAGAAATTATGTACACTAATTTATAACTACAAAAATAGCCTGTGCAACTTTAATATCAAATGAAAAAATTATATATACAAAAACGTCAGTGCTTCCTAACCTTTTATCACCTTGGTCCGGCCAACGTTTGAGTGACAATTTTACCTCAGATATTTACATGGAAAACATGATGAGCAAGTCCTAAACTACTTCATGAAGAAACTATGTACACTAATTTATTACTACAAAAACAAGCCTGTGCAACTTTAATATCAAATGAAAAAATGATATATACAAAACGTCAGTGCTTCCTAACCTTTTTATCACCTTGGTCCAGCCAACGTTTGAGTGACAATTTTACCTCAGATATTTACATGGAAAACATGATGAGTGAGCAAGTCCTAAACTACTTCATGAAGAAATTATGTACACTAATTTATTACAACAACAAAAAATAGCCTGTGCAACTTTAATATCAAATGAAAAAATGATATATACAAAACGTCAGTGCTTCCTAACCTTTTTATCACCTTGGTCCGGCCAACGTTTGAGTGACAATTTTACCTCAGATATTTACATGGAAAACATGATGAGCACAAGTTCTAAACTACTTCATGAAGAAATTATGTACACTAATTTATTACAACAAAAAAAAAAAAAAATAGCCTGTGCAATTTTAATTTAAAATGAAAAAATGATATATACAAAACGTCAGTGCTTCCTAACCTTTTTATCACCTTGGTCCGGCCAACGTTTGAGTGACAATTTTACCTCAGATATTTACATGGAAAACATGATGAGCAAGTCCTAAACTACTTCATGAAGAAATTATGTACACTAATTTATTACAACAAAAATAGCCTGTGCAATTTTAATATCAAATGAAAAAAATGATCTATACAATATGTCAGTGCTTCCTAACCTTTTTATCACCGTGGACCAGCCAACGTTTGATAATTTTACCTCAGCCCGCTGAGGGAGGGACGTTGATTTCTTATATTTTAAGATTATTTTAATATTTAATTGTATTTAACACAATAAGGACTGAAATTAATTATGTACCTATATTGCCCCAAAGCAGTCAAAATGACTGCATTGTGAACGAATGATTAACGTGTAATGAAATTTGTTTTGTATATAAATTAACTTTTGATATTTTTTATATTATTTACAGTCATATAACAAGTTATTAATAAATACTAACAATAAAAAAAATTTACTTTACTTGGGGAAAAAAATATATTCTGAAAAATTCTAAGAGAAATGTGCAATATATATGTAACTGTTTTTCTAATTGAAATTAAAAAGCAGTCAAAATGACTCCTTTGGACAATCTAGTGTTAAATGTGCTTTCAGAATAAAATACTTTACACCAAAAATGAACGGTAAGTTATTTCACATGGAATATAAAATGACGGGGGGTGGGCATATAACAGCCCAAGGACCAAATGTGGTAAAGAGTTCTTATGGCTCTCCAGGAAGCCAATTAGACAGAAAATGTTTATGTATTTGGGTCAACAGATATACGTGAGCAAATTTTTCTTGCATGAAGATCAATAAAAGTAGTGTTTAATGGCGCAAGAGCCAATTTGGGCTATACTAAAACAATCTTAAAAATAAACACTGTTAGATCACAGTGTTTATTTTATGTTTACTTTTATTATTTCTATGACGGGAAAATAAGAAATGGAATGAATGACAAGAAAGAGGGTCGAAAATAGAGAAGGATCACTAGGGTGCCTCGGGATTGTGATACCCGTACTCACCTAAAGAAGGTGAGCCCCCTGAGGGGTCAACAAGAGTAAATATAGACGCAAGTTTGCTGACATTAACTTCAAGCTGAGATGAGAATTTCAACAAGCAATCTCGCTCCTGATAAAAAATTGTAGGAAAACATGATAGGGTATATTTGTCTCATTAAACTGATTCTTAAACTAAATGTGCTTGCAGCCATAGATTATATGAAATGAGCACAATAAATAAATTGAATACAACGACCACTATTTTATTTAGTTTATATGTATTGATTGTTATGATGCAATTTATACCTTTCTAGAGATGCAAAATTAATTTATGATTGCTGTCATTTTAACAAGGTGCGGCTCTCCGGTATAATCCGCTTCCAAAATTTGGTCCTAAAATCAAAACAATAGCCCACCCTTGTATTTACATAAATTATAACCTTCAATATACTACACGAAAAATGGCCTAAACCTTCATGAAGAATTAACATATTTCAACCTAAATATTAAACGTAACTACTGTGAACACAATACGGCAATGATACACTTTATAGCAAAGCTATATGAAACCAAAGCTGAAATACGTGATGAAGAAAAAAAAAATTATCTACTTGAATACTAATTAATGACCTTCAATATATTACAAGAAAATAGCCTACACCTTGATGAAGAATTGACATATAACAACCTAAATATTAAGTTAACTACTGTGCAAGCAATGTAACAATGATAAACTTTATAACAACGCAATATGAAACCAAAGCTTAAGCAAGTGATGAAGAAAATTTTATTTACTTGAATCTTAATTAGTGACCTTCAATATACTACAAGAAAAATGGCCTAAACCTTCATGAACAATTGACATATAACAACCTAAATATTAAATTAACTACTGTGCACGCCATATAACAATAATACACTTTATTAGCACGCTATTTGAAATCAGAGCTTAAATACGTGATGAAGAAAATCTTATCAACTTAAATATTAATTAATGACCTTCAATGTACTACAAGAATAATGGCCTAAACCTTGATGAAGAATTAACATATAACAACCTAAATCAGTGCTTCTCAAACTTTCAATATTCGCCACCCAATATTCAATCATTATTTTAATCGCGCCCTCCCCATCAAATAACGATACATTGAATTCAAGAATACTATGTTTTGAAGCTAAACCTACAGCACGACTTTTACCTCTTTAATACCAACGGCGTGTATAAACGTCTCGCTCAGCCAGTGTGTTAATTGTCCCTCGACGTATATATACTTCTTTCTGAAGTATGATATTTTCTCTGCACTGCTATCCAGAAATTTATTCCGAAGGCCTTGGAATGCAATAAAAGGACCTTGATTGTTTTTGCGAAGGATTTACTTATTTCAGATTACTTGTTGGTTTCTTTTTATTCCTTTAACCCCCCCCCCCCCTCAATACACCAGATACGATCGTCTACGTGTTAAACGGTGGCATTGGGGAGTGAATCACGTGATTTTAATTGGCATTTAAGAGACTAATTATAAACCGTACAAATTATCAAGATAAGTGTTAATTTTTGTTTTAAATTTTACATGTGACAAGCCTAAAGGGACACTGAAATTTACTAAACCTGTTCTTTACGTAGTATTCTTAAAATGATTATAGAATTCATTCCGCAGTACTGATATATTTACAAGTGTAAATGTGCATTTCATTTTTTTTTATTTGTTTTCTTTTAGTATATTAATAATTTTTCCAACAATCTGTTGTTTTGGACTTTTCAATATGCTCGCGAACCCATTGTAAGGTTATCACGCCCCGTAGGGGGGCGCGCCCCACAGTTTGAGAAACACTGACGTAAATATTAAACTAACTACTGTGAACACAGTATGGCAATGATACACTTTATAGCAACCTATATGAAACCAAAGCTGAAATACGTGATGAAGAAAATATTTTACCTACTTGAATATTAATTAATGACCTTCAATATAGTACAAGAAATATGTCCTAAACCTTGATGAAAAATTAACACATAACAACCTAAATATTAAATTAACTACTGTGCACGTAATATAACAATGATATACTTTATAACAACGCAATATAACAATGATAAACTTTTATAACAGCGCAATATAACAATGATAAACTTTATAACAACGCAATATGAAACCAAAGCTTAAACAAGTGATGAAGAAAATTTTATTTACTTGAATCTTAATTAGTGACCAATATACTACAAGAAAAATGGCCTAAACCTTCATGAAGAATTGACATATAACAACCTAAATATTAAATTATATATAACTACTGTGCACGCAATATAACAATGATACACTTTATTAGCACACTATTTGAATTCAGAGATTAAATACGTGATGAAGAAAATCTTATCAACTTAAATATTAATTAATGACCTTAAATAAATATACTACAAGAATAATGGCCTAAACCTTGATGAAGAATTAACATATAACAACCTAAATATTAAATTAACTACTGTGCACGCAATATAACAATAATATACTTTATTACAACGCTATATAAGACCAAAGCTTAAATACCTGATGATGAAAATTTTAACTACTTGAATATTACGTACCACTATAATAGAAAAATAAATGACCTACACTATTCGAATATTTCATGAATAAAGTGCTCTAAACTATACTACTCTAAGATATTCTATATACATAATACCCTAAACCATTTGAATATTATATGATCACTACTTTGAGAGATATTAAATACAACAGAGCAACTACTTGAATATTACGTACCACTATAATAGAAAAATAAATGACCTACACTATTCGAATATTTCACGAATAAAGTGCTCTAAACTATACTAATTCTATATACATAATACCCTAAACCATTTGAATATTATATGATCACTACTTTGTGAGATATTAATTACAACAGAGTACACTAAAGTGTTTACACAAAAAAAGAGATTTTTTTCCTCTCAGCTACTTAAATTATAATATAAAATAATTGTTAAAAGTTTTGAACATTGCTTGACGAAATCATATTTATATTACAGTAGTAAAATTGTCTAAGCTATTTCACACAACATTATATACGGTTCGCACACATAGTAGGATTGTTGCGAAATCGTCCGATAATGTCTCAGAAGTTTCGAATGTGAACTGTTAAAGAGAGAAAAAAATCTATCAAGAATTCTGCAGTATTAATGAAGAAGTAAAAGCTTCTCGAACAGACTTTTATAACTGCATTAAAAAATTTTAAAAAATAATTGAAAATTCTTCTATAAGAATTTAAATGTAAATGTGGCGTACAGCTTTCAAAGAAAGTACTGCACAAGTCAGTCTGTCTGAAATCCAATTGATAAATGACATCCGGCCTGCAATTAAACATCCAGTCATGCTATCTTTTTTTAATAGTTTCAAACAAGATATACACGTTTTCAAAAACGCAGGAAATATCCTTCGAAACAAAATAACAACAGACTTTCATCACTGAGAACATCGAATCGATAAAACCATGTATTTGCAGCAGCACACACAGTAATCCTTTTAAACATTCTCTGTTCGGTACATATCCCTCGCGATAATCTTCAATATATTACATATATATATAAACCCATGGAAAAAAGGCTTAAGATATCAGAGTGGTTTAAAATAATGATTTCCCTAAAAAAATTAAATTAAATTTTTTTATCTTCTTTTGTAGCCCACTTAATGAGCTTTTTAAAATTACTTACTCTGAACTCTGAGTAAAACTGGAGACAAGTTATAGCTGTTTTTAATAAAGGTAGTAAATCCAAATCGAAATCGGTACATTTTAGATTTTGAAAGGCCTGTCTAGATTTTTATTCGCATAGTACGATTTGTTATTTAGTTTAACGAATTATTTTCTCGTTTAGTAAACTTAATATCAATTTTTAATAAATGTGCTTTACTTTCAAATTGGCAACAGTGACGTCATAGCAGTGTGTTTTTCTTTAGAAAAGATTATCTTTTTTATCGGCTGCGTTCAAAGTTAGGGTAAGGTGGGGGAAAGTGGGGATAAAATAAAGAATTTTTTACTAAAAGCCTTAAAATCAAACTATTAAATTCATTTTAATGAAACTTTTGATGCATTTTATATGCATTGGATTCATGTAGACTAAACATAAAATATAGGCATTCAATTTTGTGAGATTGTACTTTTCTTCGCTTTCTCTTTGAGTTATCAATGGCTAAAATTGGGGTTTTGAGAGATTGTACTCTTTTTCGCTTTCTCTTTAAAATTGGGGTTGGAGAGAGAATTTGTATTATTTGTTTCTTTAAATCTTTTAAAGGTAAGTTGAGAGACACTGTGTGTGCTTCTGAAGGTACAATGGTTGCGGAAGAATCTTTTCTTGTATTATGCTCTTAGTTGTTTCTCTTATTTGCAATGAGGAAACGGAGCTGGATGGCCTTTCAGTTCAGATGATAAAGTCCTGATCCTTTAAATCCATTCATTGCATTTTCCGGTTTCCTTCTTTCAAACAACTTTTTCAAAGGAAATGGAAATGATGACGTAATCTGCTTTTCCTAAACCAACGTTTCAAAATCTCTTTCGTGGCCGCGGTAGCCGAGTGGTATAGGTATCGGACCGTGGCTTGCTTTGTCACGGGTTCGAGCCCAGTACCACTAAAGACCCGCCGTGTAGGGCAGCGATGCACGTTAAATCTGTCGAGAGCTGAAACGTCCTCCCGTTGGTGTGGTGTGGTAGTTAGGAGAGGAGGGTGCCAGCTCAGGTGTCGTCCACGTCACTTGACCATGGTTCAAAATTACGTGGTCCGTCGCCAAAAGCCCTCGTGTAGCTGAACAGTGCGACGTTAATATTCAATCAATCAAAATCTCTTTCGAAGCTTTTTTTTCATTGGAAAAAACGCTCCGACATCTAATGGTTGCAAAATGTTTTCCAGTATTAAAATTACTACCTAAAGAATAAATACTAAGTAAATTGTTTTAATCCTTTTATTATAAAATATAGAGCATTAGACATTTGCTAGAGTTAACATAGAGGTAAAAAATATCCTTATTATAGAACATTTAGCTATAAGCCTAACCATTCCCGCCAAATTACCCCACCTAAAAAAACTCATGATAAACTTATTCTTAAATTTTTATATAGATGTATTCCTCAGATATTGCTTTATACGCCTTAACTAAAATTAATAGTTTTTTCCAGTAAATATTGATTTTAGAAGAATGTTCATCAGCAGCCAAAACTAATATACCATTTGCAATCCGCATATCAAGGAACTTAATAAGCATCAAATTTGCTGAAAACTTCAGAAACTAAAATGAAAATACTTACTATAATCTCAATATATGTCTAAAAAAAAGAAATAACTGAATTTCTTTTTTTTAAAAAAGAAACGGGTGCTTTTCTATATATACCCCCACTTTCCACCACCTAACACTAGATCTTTAAATATTTATATTGGTATTTTTATTTCTGGTACTCAATGAGCCAAATTGGATTCCTCTTTGGTAAAGATGTCTCTAACAGTGATTCTAAAGAATTTTTGGGAAACCACATTATTGATTTAAAGATTATAAATATTTCGTTTTTTGCCACCCTACTTGCCATTCAACTGCATTAATGCTCATTGATGTATCAGGGTTTGGTCTGTGTTTCAATTTCACATTGAAATGAAGATACTTCTCTTTCGTAAGCGGCTTTTCCATTGCTGAAAAGGTTGGAAAGAACTTTCTTATTATAATAATATGTACATTGTGTCCTTGACATAAGACTTGTGGACAGAGGATACTAAGCAGTAAAAATTGAATCTGTCACTTCCTTCGAAGTTCTCTTTTCGATAGAAAAAAAAGAATTTTGAAACTGCATGTCAATTGTTGCAAAACAAAACATAAAAAGGACCGCGGAAGAAGTGACATAAAAGAAGCAGTGTAAGAACAACATAATAACAGATATGGTAAGTCAATGGATGGAATGGGGCTATTCCTCTTTTAATGACTGCGCAACAGTTACATTCAATAAAATTGGCTAAGTGCTAGACACTGAAATTTGCAGGCTATTACAATAAACGGCTACAGAAGGCCTACATAGACGAAGAATTAAATTATTAAAAAAATAATTATGACAGAAAGTTAATTTTTATATGTCTGTAAGCGTTCAATTGAACGAATTTCGTCAATAAGTCATATTTAGGTTTAATGCAATCAACGGCTACAGAAAGTCTTCTTAAGCGAAGTATGAACTTATTAATTATAACAAGAATAATCAGGATAGAAATTTAATTTATATATGTCTGTAACCTTTACAAAGATACCTTTCAGAAGAAGGAATTATCATTCACAAGCCTTTATCTTCTCCACACACAGCGGGTAACTTTAATCAACCGTTTTCAAAAATCCTTCTCAAACGAGTCAACAAAAATTTAATCATTACTAAAAAATAATCGAGATAAAAGAATTTTATTTGTCTGTAACCTTTCAAAGGAAGGAATTTCCCTTATTCTTGCCTTTAACTTTAATCTACAGCTCACAAAATCCTTTCGAAATGAGGCATCAAAGTTTAATTATTACAAAAAATAATCGAGATAAAAACTTAATTTTTATTTGTCTGTAACCTTTCAAAAGAAGAAATTTCCCTTATCCTTGCTTTTCATCTTCTTATTGCGGGTTATATTTCTATCTAAAATTTTCCGAGTAAAAAAAAAATGAACATAAACTGATGCATTATATTTTAATGATGTATTAATACGCAGAGTAAATTTTATCCAGATATATCGATTATTTCTTAGTAAAATTTAAAGCTTTCAATACTATACGTACATCGAAAAAAAATGACTTTTTTAAAAATAGAGATGAAAAAAAATTTTAAAATTAAGAATACCCAAATAATTTTTTGCTCATGCACGCATTCAAATCAGTCATTTACGTCAGGAGATAGTCTAACACCGATCAAGCGAGTTTCGTTTGATGATGCCCGTTGGTGTGGTGTGTTAGTTAGGAAGGGGGGAGGTGCCAGCTCTCAAGTCTCGTCTTAGTAACTTGACCATGGTTCAAAATTACTATGTCCGTCGCCATAAGCCCTCGAGTAGCTGAACATTGCGAAGTTAATATTCACTTCCCTACATATCTGTTATGTTTAATAGTTAAAACGAAACACTTCGTTTTCACTTAAGCTAAGGGCCGCGGTAGCCTAGTGGTCAAGGTAACGAACTCATGGCCTGCTTGCCATGAGTTAAAGCCTAGTGCTACTGAAGACCCGCCGTGTAGGGAAGCGACGAACGTTAAATCTGTCCAGAGCTCAAACGTTTACCGGTTGGTGTGGTAGTTAGGAGAGGGGGTTAGATCTGCTGTCGTCCTCATCATTAGACCATGGTTCAAAATTACGAAGTCCGTCACCAAAAGCCGTAAGTAGCTGAATAGTGTGACGTTAACATTCACTTTCTTCATAAGGCTTCCAAGTAATATGAATCCTGAGCAACGGTTAACTGCGCATTCAGTGAAACTGTGCCGGATCATAAAACTAGTGTTCGAAAACGAAATAAATCTATCAGTAGAAAAATAATGCTGCATAGTTAATAATGATGTATATAAAAATAGTTAATAATGATGCATAATTTACAATATCTTATAACTGTTCCCATACCTTAAACAGAAAAAAATTCTGTACTTATTTGGTAATGAGTTTGAAAAAAAATATCCATTCATTAATATAACAATCAATACACATGAATATTAATAATCGTAAAAATATTAATTTTTGCATGAAATCAGTACAAGGGGGAAAAAATACTTTTCTTAACGAAATCAATTACTGAGAGAAATATTATTTAAATTACGAATAAAATAAAGTATAAAACAATTAAAAACTCAGTGCAAGTTTATTATAGAAAAGCAATTAATTTTAATCATTAGAAATTGTACCAGTCCTTAAATGATTCAAATTTGATCTGAGAATATCAAATTATTTTTCATTTATTTTATTTTTTTGCAATTACTTTTCATATTGTTCGAAAAAAATTCCACTTAACCTTTTCAAAGAGATAAATTTTAGTTTGGAATAATGTTATTTAAATATTATTTCCGATGTAGTAGTTAAGTTGATGACAATGATGCGAAAGTATTAATGAGAAAAGGAATATGCACAAAAATATTAAAAAAAAAAGTAAAAAACATACAATTATTAATAATGAATAGAAACGCAAGACACAATTTTTAAATGAACAGCGAGAAACGCTAGGCTGTGTTTTTCATTTTAAAACTTTGAAATAATTAAGTAATTTGATAAAATTCACTAATTTTCGCTTAAAACTTAAACGATTTTTGGGTACCTTTTTCTCAGGTATAGAAAACCTGATTATGGAATGTACTTTTTGATCATTTCTTTAAAACCGCCTTCTATCAATTTATATCTCTTTTCGTTTTTTTGGTATTTTAATTTTACAGAGGAATTTCTAAGAAAGTTTCTTATATATACTTTAAATAAGGCAAAAAATTATGATTTCCACTTAATAATATTTTTCTCCGAACACAACCAGTAACGTTTCTCTTTGTTTTTAAATGAGCAATATTTTCCATTAATTGCTGCAAATGAAATTCAAAACAAGTTTTTATATGCAGTTTACTGCATCTCTACACTAAATATAATTAATACTTACATGTCAGGAAAAAAAGGACAATTTGAATTTCAACTTGAGTTAAATGTAAAAAGCAACAACAGAAAATTTTTATTTCATTCCATTGGTAAAATTAAATTTAAAGCTATACTTAACGTATTTGCATTATTTTTACCTCACAAAGATATTCAGTAATTATCTGCCATAATAGGCCATATGAATACAATTTTTATCTTCAATCATGTGTTAGCTTTTTATATTCAAAATAGATAGTTCAAAATGAACACTTAATCTTAAAAGAAGAGGATGCCTTCACGTAACATCAAAGAGTAGAATCCAAAATCGGAAATTTTTGTGCTGCAAGAAATGCTCAAACTTTCTTTGCTATCCTTCAGGTATTTTCTAGGTGAGTATTTTATAATTATTTTCCATTTTTACCACCATATTTTCGTCTCCAATGCTGTACTGCTATACATAAATAGGTTTCGAACTTTACACATACACATGTTGTACGAAAAAAAAGTGAATATTTTTTTAATGTTTCTTAATTTTAAGAACAGTGTATAACTAAATGAGTTTGTGTTGGTTCGTTACTATCTTATACTAAAATTAAAATAATTTTCTACCTGAAAAAATGCCCTACGCTTGGTTCAGGATTTTTTTTCTTCGGCATTACGCAAAGCCAGATTTAAAAAAGTTATGTTTTAGACTCATAATAATATATCACAGAATTTTAAGATATATCTCATTTTAAGAATAATTCCAAGCTGAATTATTCGATTTTAGTGAACAATTAAAATGCAGCTTCACAAGATTTCTAGCAATGAATTGCAGATTTATTTTATCATCATCTGGAAGATTTTTTTGTTTTCATTACAATAAAAAATATATAGTCACAAAATAATATATCAGTAATTCTCAACCAATGGAATGAAACCTTTCAAATAACACTTTTGAATCCAGCAAATATTACATAATACACAGAATACTCGAAATGAAAGAAGCCAGCGGCGCACACATGGGAGGGGGGATCCCGGTTCAGGACCCCACAAAGCCCATGATTTTTTTTCGATTGATTATAATACTGTAGTACGTAAAATTTTACTAAGCATACGTTATTAATAATTAATTTTATTAATTAATGCTTATTATTTATTCAAAAAACTATAAGTTTTTGCTATTTTTTATTATCGAAAATCGACAAAATCAAAAGAATATGTTAAGCGGTATATTGGAGCATGATACGAGAATGGGGGGACTTTCGACCCTTGGAAAAATTCCTGTGTGCGCCACTGAAAGAAGCATATATATATTATATATAATGTAAAAAAAGCTAAAAAAACATTTTTATGGGACTACAGCAAAAATTGGTTAAAGTAAGCAATTTTCAAGGAATTATACTCACATTTTTATATGATGCATAAACATATTAATGTGAATAACATGCATTTTACATACATCAATCAGAAATAAAAAGGAATTTAAAAAATGAATGCATAAAAGCACCTCCGTCTTGAAATAAAATTACCGACGAACTCCATTCAAGTGGATGATATCCTGGAGATTGAATACATACATTATCTTAGAAGATAAATTTTAATTCGTATATTTTTTCAATTAATCTTAATGTTCAACGTTATTAAATTAGGCATTGCAAACTAATTGCTTTGTCTGATTGTTACAGAAGTAGATGGTCAAAACAATTTTGGTTAACAACTATTTATATTGTAATTATATTTACATTAAAATGTTCGGATTCTTATAATCAATATTCACAAGCAGTTTACTTGCCAAATTATAACCAATTTAGAGTTAATATTAAGGTATCCGTCTACCCTAAAATCGTGAATTTTGTCAAAAATTGACAAATTTTTCTATGATTTTATTAACAAAAAAAAAAAAGAAAGAAAAGAAAACTATTCACAAGTGTTTTGGTAAAAGCAGATGCCACATACTATTTTAAGCAAGATGTCATACATTAAAATGCGTTTTACTCGATTTTTTTAAATGCTCTAATGGGGACAGCGATTGCTCAAAAAAATTTGAAAACTATTCACTAAAATTTTTTACATTCGTTCTGTAAAATTTTAGAAGTGTGATTCCATCAGATTTATCAATCACTGTTTTATTACAAAATTTACAGTCCCTTATGTGAATATAATCACTGTCTTTTTAAGCAATTTTATATAATAACTAAGATAAGGTGCTCTAGTTTTTATAAACATTAAAATGTCTCTTATCCTGAAGGTCATTTCAAAAATGAATAGCAAAGCAACACATCAAGAGTGAAAAATTGTTCATAAACTTTTTGTACGGAATGGGCCCCGTTTCTGTAATTTTTACCATTTTCCCCCATTTTAGTAACAATAATTTCTTTTTCTTTTCTTAATTTTAACATATTTTTCTTAAAATGTACTAAATATTTAAAAACCACAAAAAAATCCCCATATCTTCATTTTTAAAAGAAAGAAAAATGTGGCAAGTAGTCGGATACCTTAATAAAACTGAAAGTGTTTATTCATTAACCAATTTATCCACTTAGAGGAAGATCGGCTGTATTTTTATTTACTTACAATACAGATCAATGAGAGGAGATAAAAAACAAAATTTAAGAAAAGTCTTATTCGTTAATGACAATGATGACGAACAATCGGTCATAAAAACTAGAGTACCAATCGGGAGCCAAAGAAGCAAGAACATTTGTGGTTCCTTCCATTTTCAAATACATGTTGACTTTGAATTCCCCCTTAAATGGAGATTTAAAAAAGAAAAAATTACGTATTTATTATAATACAGATCAAAGTTTAAACAACTATTTTTTCAATTAAATTGTATTACCAGAACCTTGAAGTAATTAATGTGCGAGATTTTACAATAAAAATACGTTACTTACTTCAAAGGTAAAAGAGCACATTGTGTTTATATATACGTAAGGATATTTAAAATTGTGCTTATACACTACTTAACTTTTATTTTCCTTTACATCTTCAAGTCTTGAACATCCAATTATTTCTCCGAACTGATGGTTTAAACAAAACACTTCTAAACCCCAGATCACTATTTTTATAGCCCCATATGTCATCCTTTAAATTTCAAGAGAGTATAACACATCACTAAAAAGGGGTTCTTAACAATTCTGGACATTTGCGGTAAAGTCGTTTAGACTTCCCTTGGGAGTCCTTTTTCTTTCTGCGATAGACGTACAGATTGCTCACTCAATAAAACTGTTTTTAAATGGCATGGTGTTGACTTGAAACGAGTATATATATATACATGGTTTAATAAACTAAAAGTGAAAAAGTTCTAGAATCTACAATGCTAAAGAATGAAGAAGTTGTGAGTTCACAAGACACAACAGATGTAGATACAAAAAAGTCTTTGGACTAAACTGGATACCTATTATGATTTCTAAAGCTATTCTTGTAAGAATATATAATATATATATATATATATATATATATATATATATATATATATATATATATATATATTTATATATATATATATATATATATACAGTAGAACCAGTTTTTGTGCGGTCTTTTTTTATACGATTTCCTTTTTGTGCGATCTTTTTTTTTATGCGGTGTATGAATTTCAATGGCTTTGGCGCCACTGTAATGTTATATATCTATTTACTAGTGGTGTAATGGAAAATGTTGGGACCCCTCTCCTCCTCTGAAAGTCAGGTTTCGCCTTTAATATTTTATAATTTGGGTAAATATGTATTCAGCGTTAATCAAGGCTTAGGCCCCTAGAGTCCTGACCCCCCGTGGCAGGACTCAATGGCTTTGGCTCTACTGTAATGTTTTCAATCTATTTACCAGTGGTGTAACGGAGAATGTTAGGACCCCCTCTGAAAGTCAGGTTTTGCCTTTAATATTTTACAAATTGGGTAAATACGTATTTAGCCTAAGTCAGGCCTTGGGCTCCTAGAGTCCCCCCATGATGCGGGGGTGTACGTTACGCCACTAAAATGTAGACACATCAAGACGCTCTGTTCATTTGTGATAAACAGTCTCCCGACAATGCGCATTCAGTTGCTTTCTCACAACGCCCCAGCAGCCCGCGCTTGATTGAAGACGAAACTTTTAATGACATTGACATAATGAATAATTCGATAGATTATGAAGACTGACTCTTAGAGAGCGGATATAAATATGCAGGGATCCAGCTTTCCAACACATTGGAAAAGCAATTTCTTAAAATAAATACCAATTAAGAAAGGAGTATAAAATACCTAAAAGGGCTTCAATCATCTATATTTGGTTATCGTGACATTTACAAGGAACTGACCACCCGACCTTCGACCAAAAACTTCTCTCTTACTTTATGTTGCCAAAAAGTAAATCAATTGAAATTGTACCTTCAAGTGACGAAAGTGGTTTTGAACTTATTCATTACAGGGCTTTGGATTACGGTGAGCAGCAATAAATTACTTAAGTGCATTTTAAAAAATTATCCGTGAATACAATGAGAAACTATATGTTTTTAAAATGTTTCCATGTGTAATATTTAATTATTTATTTTGTTATGGACGTATTCTTACATAAATTTCGTAAATAATTGACATATTTTATAAATGCGACTTTTTTTATGCGGTCCCTATCCATCGCATGAAAATATTTGTAGTATTTCCACGAATTAGTTCATTATATGTAAGAATTTATGAGATTTTTGAATATTTTTTAATATGTTTTTATGCGGTCCCTATCTACCGCACAAAAACAGGTTCAACTGTATATATATATTCTTTTTTTTACTTAGAAATATCCTTTAACACAGTAAATTAAATACCTCAATAGTGTGTTTTAAATTTTTTCTCATATTTTTCCTCGAATACTTCCCGATTATTTAAGTTCATAACATACAGCACCTCTAATAACCCCAAGAATGTGACTTACAAGACGTACGGATTATATGTTACTTTATTTTAATTTTTGTATCAATAGAAAAGGAGTTTCTCAGGTATTATTTGTGAAATTATTCAAGCATTAAGGTTTCCTATACATGCCAACACATTTATTCGCGTAACACTCCTGAGTGTTATTTATTCAGTAACAAAATAGCTGGGAGTTAATGTTATTTCATGACATAAGACAAACAATATTTCGTATTAGGAATCTAATCCGTCAGCATTAGGTTCCCTTTAATTTTGACACTTTCTTTAATTACTTACCTTTATACTATTTAATTACCTTTTATACTAATTGATTAGTTGTGTGTGTGTCGCATCTTTTCACCACCTTCCGACACCATCACTTCCTCTCTTAAGATTGTTTTCGGTTAATGTTACAGAATAGGACCCGAATTTGGAACATTTTTCCGATATAAAAGAAATGAAAAATTAATAGGATATTCTGGTTTCACTATTCTTTAGAGAGCTGCATTTTTTATCATACCTCCCATTTTTCACCGAGTTGATTCATTTTTTCTGGTATAAAATGTGTTTCGCATTGTTTTCTCCTATACCGTAATGTTAAATGGACTTTGCCTTCTAGTATTAAAACAAAAAAAGAAAGTATTCACGAAATACTTTGAAATTTTAAAAAACACTATATTTTTAACAGAGGTACGAGTTATAATATTGCAAATTTCTATGGAAATTGGGTCATTTTTCTGTAGTAAAATGTGCTTCGCATTTAGTTAGAGCTCTCGTATTTTAACCGAAAACAGCCTTAACTGCCTCTATTTATGGAAGAAGTCGCCACTTGACTTCCACCACTGCTTTGTGAAGTAGTGACCGGAACCGTCAAGGTGACAGTTAACACATATTTGTTTTTATTGTAAAATATTTATAAGAATTAAAAAGATTTTTAACTGCATGTACTGCTTAGATAAAAAAAAAACTTTAAAATGAATAGAAAATGATAGGATAATTTAATGAATCGAAGCAAAAACATTAAACTTTTAGGAAGAAAAAGTCTGATTAAAAAAAAAAAAAAAAAACAAGATCGAAGTTAAAGTAATATTATATTTATTTATTTTTCTTACTTATTTGGAGGAAAGCTTAATCAGAAACAATCATCAACGTTTAAAACTAAAAAAAAAAAATATTTTAAAGCTTTTTTTGAAATAATTCCTTAAAAAAAAAAGTTGAAAAACGAACGCTGTTTTATAGCATTTATCATCATTATAAATTGCTGCAAAATTTTTATTAATAAATAATTTTTTTAAAAGTAATACTGACCATTAAAAATTTCTTTTTAATAAATTTCTTATTTTTCATTGATGCATTTTATTTTAAAGACACTAATATTTTAATGGACGGTCAGAAGATTTTCATTTTGGCCTCAGGAACAAATGTAATTGAATTAACACGGAGCAGAATGAAAAAGTTATTGAACTTACTTCATTAATCACAATTCCAGAAGCTCCCGTGGCCATGATATTTTTTAAATATCTGATGAATCCAGCGAACATGGCTCGGGATTCAGATTGTAGTTCTTCTGGGTTATGGCCAAATGGAAGTGCAATCAGCACGCACTTTTTTTTACACTATAAATAGAACGAAGTGCACAAAAAATTCAATTCTCTTACAGTCACACACACAACTCTTTTAAAAAAAATGACTCACGTATTATACCGTCGACCAATTTTGCTGAATTATAAGGGATCGCTAATTTGAAAAAATTTGGCAAATTCTATCATCGTTATCATTATAGAGCAGTGGTCTTTTCAAACTTTTTAAATTCACGGAATCCCTAGAACTCGAAGGTGTTTTCGTAGAACTCCATTCCATAAGCACACACATACATAGAAGAATATATCTCAAAATAATATTTAAAGCAGATCAGCATGTTATAGGCAATCAAAAGAAATATTGTATATATTGTTAAAAACTTCTAATTTAATTTTTTAATATAATTTAATCATTAATAAAAAACAAATTGTGATCCAAATGTCACCTACCCGTGCATTAGATTTAGTACCTGAGATATGTAGTACTGAGTAGATTTTTTCACACAAATTGTAGAAATCTATTGAAATTATCTGTAGTCGCATCTCATATTCTGCATTTATATTTGTTCTTATACTTTGTTTTTGTAGCCACTCACGTTCAGAAATATATTTCATTTAAGCACACGATGTTCTGAATGGCACTAAAATTTTTATAGCTGTATGAGAGATGCTATGTATTTTTCATGAATTTGCAACATAAAATTTAGGAACTGTTCTCGCTTAAATTTGGATTTTAACATCGAATCTGTTTATATGTTGTTTTCTCACCTTCATTATAGGTGCTTTTTTCCCACAATTGCAAAATGGTGCATTTTCCATTAGAAAATTCTTTTTAGACACTGTGTTAATTAAAGAGCATACAAATACCTAGTGGAACCCAAGATAGTAAACATTAGAATATTCACAATCTAATAGGAAGTATATATATATACACACACACACACACATATATATATAGTAATTTAATATTCCAATTCTATTCTATTGATGTTATATTCACCCACGTGGGTTTTTGGACCTTTGTCTTGGTTTATCTCCTATGCTATTATGTCGAAAATTTCCGCTGTAGGGGAAGGTTGAGATCTCACAAAACACTCTTTAACCCTGTTTCACTTTCCGAAGCCAAATAATTTTTTCCACTCTAGCTAAATTTCTCATTTTTGGTTTGTAGTGGCTCCATGTTCTTGGTTCTTTCGGTTTGTTCTTAAGATATTTAAGATTTATTAGTCTTCTTTTTAATTTATTTACTGATTATATATATATAATAAATTTCAATATTCTTTTCTTATATTATAACAAAAGTTTTAAAAGAATTGAAAAATGAAGCTTATTATGTATGAAGTACAAATAAAATTTTCAGTTTTAATGAATAGGATGAGTTTTATTTATATAGATACTTGTAATTATATTAACTTCATAGAAATAATGATTTTGCATGCATATTTATAATTTTTTTTTCTATTTTTTTTATTGTGACTCCTGGAAGCCCTGAGTGTGCCTTGTGGAACCCTAGTGTTATGTGGAACACGGTTTGATGAATACCACTGTTATAGAGTATTAGCTTGCGAGAAGAAGAATGGTTTATTACTTTTGGCGGCATAATCACGGCATTTGGCGAAGTCTTTTGACTTGGTGAAATGGGTCGACAGTATAATACACGGTATTCGAAATTTCCTCCCGGGTTTAGAAACGTTGCAGTTAAAACACTAAGACGAATTACAGCAAAAAAGAACATTTGAAAGAATGCAGAAATACAGTAGAACGTCGTTTATCCGAACGTCAATAATCCGGACCATCAAATATCCGAACCAATTTTTTTTGTCAACTTTTGTCAATTTAGAAGGCGAAAAAGACTACAATGGCGACCATAGGGACGAGTTTACCGGTTTTGTCCAATCGATCCCATGATTTCAAGAATGCGATGAAGATATAGAAACATGGATGACAATCGATGCAGACGACATCAAATGCTATATGATGACGAGATTGTGACTTCCGTGCAAGCAGAATCCGACCCTGTCGACGATGAAACGGATGAAGAGAAGGACAATAACGAAAGTTGCAAGGGTTCATCAAATGTTGACGCGTTTTCTGCGTTGGAGTGACGAACCACAATCAGAATGCTGTTCTACTCAACTACTGCTGCTCAAGAGAATCCAATCAGAATGCTGTTCTACTCAAGAGAATCCGTGACCTTGCAGCGAAAAAACGAAGATGTAGAATGGTACAGCGAAAAATAAGCCACAATAAAGGTAAAATTACGACCTTTTTCACCTATTTTGCTTTTTCTTCAAGCACGCTTCCCGCATGTGATGATTTTCAATATTCGAATAGTGTCCGGTTTCAAATCGCATTCGGTTATCCGAACAATCGCATATCCGAACTGTGTCCGGTCCCAATTGATTCGGATAAACGACGTTATACTGTAATCCAAGCTTTATTTACATACTTTACAAATGTTATGTGTGTGAAACCTTGGTTACACAGCATACATCAATGCAAATTCCAGTTTCTTCCACACTACTCGACATGGTACTATCAATATTATTGACAGCTCGCGTTATGCAACCCGTGTTACCGGAAAACTTTGTCATTTATATAAAACTAAGTTTTTGCACTCCCTTCGTGTCACGTGACACATCGGAACTGCATGAAAGGACAATACGTGCTGTCTATAACGTTGATAGTACCATGTTGAGTTGAGTGTAGTAGAAACTGGATTAACGCATTGACGTCTTACAATTTATTTTGAGTCTTTCATTAGTAATTTGTAACTCTCACCTTGTAGACGGATTCATCAATCAATTTACTATCCAAAGCCGTTTCCAAAATAATAGACGGCATGGGTTCAGATTTCGGCAAAGCCTGGAATGCCAAATCTAGCTTTCCACTTGCGTACACTAATTTGACCATTGTCCTGAATTGTCTCAGGACCAAATTCCCCATCCATAGAACGGGATATGTCTGGAAAAAGAATAATATTTATATTCTAACTCGTTTCCTAAAGTTATTTATAAATTGCTTTCGTGTTGATCAGGGGTGGCCACCTCAAATGACCTCGAGGGCCACTTCGGAAAAACCTTATAATCCCGCGGGCCGCATATGAAAAAAATATACCTTTAATCAGATTTGGACTCATAACAAACATTTACTGGGATGAAAGTTTAAAACAAAAGGAATTAATTATTGTTTTCATTATATTTTTTATGTATACAAACATAACTAATATAATAATAATAATATGATCAAATAATGTTTCATTTGTTTAATTAGTGAGATATTTATTTCTCAACTCATTGACTTATTTTTGCAAGTCGATCTTAATGAGTGTTTTTACACATCGTAATTGATAATGCAGATTTTTGTCCATTAAGTTTGATCACTATTTATGTTTGATAAATTTTATTTTCAAAAAAAAAAAAAAAAAAAAAAAAAAAAGGAACGATTTGAAGCCGTAATTTGATTGAAAAGCGCTCACAGCTTTTGTGCCACATCTTTCAAATGAGAAAGTTTTTGAAATGCTGCAATGCAAATGCTGCCAACTTCTAAGTTTCTTTAAAAACAGAAACAAAACGTGATGAAATAGACACAGTTGTGGGTTTTTTATTTGTTACAAAAACACTGCGCTAAAAACAAAAATATTGCATAAAATAATCGTATTTTGTAATACTGTAATGAATCTCGCGGGCCCAAAATCTTTCAAAAAGAGCCGCGGGTTGGACGCCACGTATAAATAAATCATTTTTAAAATCATATCTTGTTTTTCTTTCACATATATCGAAATAATTGAGGAATTTTTAAGACTTTTATAAGGGATGATTCTTAAATTTGACAAACGGTTTTCTATAAAAAGTTTTACTGAACTGGACATGTTCGTCGCTCATAGATACTAACTAGAATATTCATTTGAACTCTACTTTCTTCATCTAGCGAAAATTACTAGTTGAAGCAAGCCACTAATCGAATCCTGATGCCACTATAGAACCATCAAGAAGTGGACTGAAGTGCGTTAAGGTGTCGTCCTTGTCACTTAAAGAGGACTTGGCACCCTTTGAGCAAATTTCTTTATTTACGTATTTAAAAGTTACCTTTTAGCATTTTATACAATGTTTATATTCAAGAAAATGATATCAGATGAAAATTTTCATATATTATTCACACAATTTTAAAAATTAAAATTTTTTGAAGAAAATTGGGAAAATTTTAAAATCCTACTCCTTTTGTAAAAATTAATTTTTTGACCTGAAATTTTTTATAATATTCTTATAGATGTTCTAAACAACTTTAGGGATCGATTTTAGAATAACTTCATTCGTTTTCGAGAAAAAAAATAAAATGTTGATAGACAGGCTAAAAATCAACGAAAAAGCCAACATGTCTTACATTTTATTTCTTAAAAAAAGGCATTCACTTTATACCAAAATGGAACACTAATTTTATTACGTACTTTATTTTTAACACGCAGGAAAAAAATGGAAGTGATTGGTAAATAATTGTCGAAGGAGTAGCATTTTGAATGCACTAAGATTTCGAAAAACACAAACTGAGAAAAACCACCCACATATTTTTATAAATGATCAACTTTTAGAGAGTACTAATTGCACAAGAAAATTCAAGAAAAACGTTTAAAAATTTTTTTTTTCTGTCACGACAGAAATTTTAGCTGTTTTTCTTCTTATAATATTAAAGTATTACATTTGTATGAAAAATATATCAAGAATAAGAGCTGAAATTATAAAATTATTAATATAAAATGCCTTAATTTAAAAAATTTACATGCACACATTTCACAAAGAAAAAAAAATTATTGTATGTATTGCCTCGGAAATATTCTGCTTTATATATTGCACATTCTTTTTTTAATGTTATTATTTCTCTTTATAAAATAGATTTTTTTTTTTAGCTTTTTTTTTCTAAAAGGGGGACGTGGTTGAATTGCCTAATTTCAAATGAAGTTTTATTCACCTTCTAACTTTCCGACATGCACAAGTGATATATCAATCGAAAGATAATAATGCAAAGAATAAGATTAAATGAAAATAATAAAAAAACGATAGGTTTGTGATTTTGGGGGTATCAATTCGCCTTAACCGTGGTACATAACTACAAGTTTCGTTGTTACCGCGTTACTAGCATTGGTTTCAACCCACATGAACTTGAAGACTTCGAACCGTCAATGCATCAATCCAATATTTAGGGTTTGGGGAAGGAGACCAACAACCAATCCGCTTAGAGCAGGCTTGGCCAATCCAATTGATTTCACGGTCCCTTTGATGACACGTAACGTTACAGCGAGCCTCACAAGAGATAAACACGTGTTTAAAATAATGTAATACAAATGCAAAATGAATTAAGATGAACGGCTACGTTCCGAACCGTTATTTTGGAAAAAAGGTATAAATTAGGGTGGGTAATTATTTTACCTCGAGGACCACATTGCGGAAACGAATATCTAAGGCCCACATCTTTTTAAAATGATTGCGCATTCCTTAGTTAACATAGTGCTCTTCAAGGAATTAATAAATCTGTACGGCACCTTTCCACTAATATTCTTAGGCGTCTTTGGGGATTGTAAATTCGCGTACATTGTGATGGGGGGCCGCCTTTCCATAAGGATTACAACAGTAATTTGTATATCGGCCCTGTTGTTGTTTACAAGCAGAGGAATTTCTGGGGGTGCCTCTCACCCCACCGAAAAGGGTGACGCATTTCCCACGCCTGGAAGAAGGCAATGTACCCATAAATACATCATGATATGGGATGTTTTTGGGAATTTCCCGCGTTTTGGGAGTCATGGACCCCGGGAAGATATCCCTCCGCTGACTTCAGACCAATCAGAAAAGCTGATTGTGTTTCGAAAAAGAATCCTCTCCAGAATACAGAGGTAAACCGCCGCGAAATATAAGCGCTTGCACGACGAATTTAGTCACTCTCTGACACAAATTTTATCACCGATTTTGGTCTGACGACCCCTTTTACGAACACCGAGGTTGGAGACTCGAGATGGCACTCCAAGATTTCTCTCTCTCTCTCAGATCCTAAATCAGTTAAGTGATAATGTATATCTTTAGTAATTAACGTAATTTAAATGTTTTGTAAATAAATTAAGTGTAATTTAAAGAAGGCTTTTTAATTTAGTGTCCTGTTTTATTTGTCTTTAAAAGATCTAATGTTTAAACGTAAACTATAGTGTGACGCCAAATGATAAATTAGAACCTGGGTATTATAAAATGGATAATAAGAATAAATTAAATTAACTTAAGTTAACCGGGCGTTGCATTAATTGTCAATCAACTCTAAAAGGAGAAAATGGGATATGTAAAGTAGATAAGGTGTTTAAGGAGAGCGTTGTAAGTTAGCGGAGTAGAAGGCTATTGAGCCAGCAGCAGTAGTGACAAGATTTATAGGATTCAATTGGATTACGATATTGGAACATTGCTGATATTATTCAGCGAAGGAGCCTTAGGAGGTTAATATACCTCAAAAGATCTTAAGTACTACCAGGTGATATATTCTAGTTTAATAAAATTAGTTCAAGTTAATGAAAGCTAATAATCCAAGTTGCGTGTATTTCTCAGACCTCCTATTCCGGTAAACCTTTTTGATATTGCGCGTAGTTATTGATTAATTTCCTATTTCGCAATTTAATTTAATATTAAAGGTAAATTATCCCTTTTTGACGTAGACATATAGCTTACTATTTGCCATTAGAATTTTGATATTTGAACCAAGCGAATAAATATAAGTTATTATTATACAAATGGCGTCTGGTCATTCTTTGCCTCAAATTAATCTTAGTTTCAGGGTGGGACCCGGGGTCCCACAAATCTCTTATCGATGCAAAAGCGAAGATATTTGGTTTTATTACTTTTATTGAATTATGTCAAAAATATATTTGCAACAAAAATTTTGAAAGGTTTTATAGACTGCAAAACTGTGAAATATCTGATACAGCTGTCAATGTTATAGTCGATCACCTAAAAACGTTTTCTGCTAATTTAAAAGAAACATTTTTCTAATTTAAAAAAATTGATTTCCAAACTTGGATGACGAAGCCAATGTTAGTAAATCTTTCCGATATTTCAGATTTATATTGTCAAGAACACACAGAAATGCAAAACGATGCGTTAATTAAATTGTTATTTAATACGAAAGGAGCGATGACATAGCTTTTTGAAGAAATCGAAATTAAATATTGAATAACCAAATATATATATATATATATATATATATATATATATCTTTTCTCCTTTCCATCTTCATAATTAACTGAATGCGATTTGGGTGCGATAAATGATCGACTATTAAAAAGAAGAAATAGGCTGGATATAACAAAACGGGTTGACTTGAGACTTATGTTAACTAAACTGGAATACGACATAAAATATCTTAGCAACAAACATCAAGCGCAAGGATATGACTAATTTAAGTTTTTCATTTCCTTACTGTTATAATAATAATAATTTTCTATTGATTTCCTAAGTCATATATATATATATAAATATATATACAGTCCAGTCACATTAATGTGACCACCACGTACTTTCGACTTTGACGTTAAATAACCAATCACAGAAGGATGCTGGCATCGCAGTGCTATTGAGCGTATATAAAGAGTGTGTGAGGGCTTCGGAAAACACTACAATCTTTGGCGTAATGCAAACATGTAAAGAGTTATCCGAAGTCCAAAACGGCATAATTTTTGGCTTTCGGGAAAAGGTTGGAAGCATTTCCGAAACGGCTAAGTTTGTGGACTGTTCGTGTGTCACCGTGGTTAAAGTATACCGTGCATGGCAAAATGGGACCGTCCAGAATCAGTGACGTGGCAAATGTGGTGTACCACGGGCCATAGGTGATAGAGGTGACTGATGGCTGCAGAGGTGAGTTCGGGAGAATAGACGTGCTACCGTTAAGCAACATACCACCCAGATGAACCAAGGGGGTACCAACAGTGTCTTCCAAACTACTGTTCAGCGATCGTTGTTGCGTCTGGTTCTCCGAAGCAGGTGCCTGGTTCATGCACCTATGCTGACTGCTGTTCATCAGCAACGAAGACTGGAATTTTCATACAGGTACCGCAACTGGGCATCCAATGAGAGGCGACAGGTAGAGTTTTCTGATTAATCACGCTTTATACTCCATCGGACGGATGGTTGGTGGCAAATACGGCATGAAACGTCTAAAAGCAAACACCCTGCAACAATTGCTGGCAAGGTTCAGGCTGAAGGCGGGAGCATTATGGTCTGGGGAATGTTTTCCTTAAATTTTCTGTGTTTATTCATCATTGTGGAAGCACGATGGATCAATAGAAGTACGCATCTGTCCTTTCAGACCATGTCTACCCCTTTATGCGCATTGTTTTT
Organism: Trichonephila clavipes; assembly: GCA_019973935.1. Classification (NCBI taxonomy): domain Eukaryota; kingdom Metazoa; phylum Arthropoda; class Arachnida; order Araneae; family Nephilidae; genus Trichonephila; species Trichonephila clavipes. Next base: position 151,585 of record BMAU01000599.1, on the reverse strand, counting down.
CCTCAGGATGGTGGCATCTACCAGCAGGACATTGCGGAGTGTCATACAACTGACAGCGTACGTGCGTGGTTCAAAGAGCACCAGGATCAGTTTATCGTTCTTCCGTGTCCAGAAAACTCACCTGACTTAAGCCGAATCTATGGAACCCTCTCGATCGGGTTGTTCGCGTCATGGATCCTCACGCGCGTAATCTAGTGCAGCAATAGAGTCGGCATGGCTCAACATCCTAGTGAATACCTTGAGGATCCTAAATGACTATTTTTCCCTCTGCGAAAGATGGTTATTCTGGCTTTTTACAGTGGTCACATTAATATGACTGGACTGTGTGTATATATATAATATTCGTCTAGCCGCAAGTCTACTCATGAGGATGACGGAAGAGGAAGAGAGATGGGAATCGTTTAACCAACCCTATGGAACCGAGCCAAATCGTACTGTCACTTGTATGGTGCCCAAGGCTATGGCTAATGACAGGTACAACTAGCCCATTGGAACGATTAATTTTTTGGGCCTCTATCTGATGTTGCTGTCTATCGGGTGGCATAAGTAACAACAAAATTATTATTTCCTCTCACGAGAGTTTCGATTTTTGATTACTCTAAACCAGCGTTTCTCAACATTTTTTTAAAGAATTTTTAAAATGTTTATGTGCAATAGTAAAAAAAAAAGGTTGGCTCGGTTCCATAGGGGTTGGTCAAAGGATTCCCATCTCTCTTCCTCTTCCGCCAACCTATCTTCGGACCCAGGCCTTATGGCACAGCCGTCAGCGTCACTAACTACTTTACCGGATGGGCAACTGAAATCGGATATACCGGATGGGATTCATGAAATTTGTACTACGCTGAATGGGAAAATGGTGTAAAAATTAAAATAGATATTCAATTTGTATAACAAAATTATTCCTTGTAATTGTTATCGTAAATTTCTCCGATTAATTCTTTCAAATATTAGAATAACCTAGAATTGCAGTTGAGCTCCTAAATAACTTGATAGAAAGGATTTGGTGTATTAACTTAGCTAAAGAATTTTTTTTAGAACGTCAAATTCAGAAGAGAGAGAGAGAGAGGACGAAATTAAACTCTAAAATTTTAGTGACCGACACAAGGCCATTGCTCATAATTAGCTTTATCTTTTTTAAAAAACTGAAATTTTAGAGATTTCTTCAGCTCTACTGTATTTTAAATAAACGCTATTATCTTCCTAACATTCAAAAAAGTTTTGATATCGGCTATGTTTCGTGAATAAGAGCATATACATTTTTCTATTATCTGAAGTAAAAAGATAAACACTTCTCTAACTACTTAAATTATTTCAATAATAATCTCAACTAAAAGTAACCTTTGAACGATGCGAATTGCTTAAAATTAAAATTCGTTCTGTTTTCATTATTCCCAATTTTGCTTTCAGTCATCGACTTCATTTCAAAACAATAGAACAAAAAAAAACAAGACTTTAACTCCCTAGACGTCATTAGTTTTGGACGGTGTGGTTGTAACTTGCATTACTAATACGATTTTAACGTTCCCTAGAAGTTAAACAGAAAGCCTGTACAATGGTGGAGTTCTCAAGAAGGATTTAACTAATCCTCATTAAATTAGCTTGTATAAATGTATTCGTTAATAAATAGTTAATATCTGCTGTTTTTTTCGAAACAGTTAACTTATCCAGTCACTGAGGATTGGGGAAAATGCTTGGTTATTTGTTAAAAGAATTTAATTCCGAGAAAATGGCAACACAATTGAAAAAATTAGAAAATAATGATATACACAAATAAGCATATTCCATTAGAATAGTATAGAAAAGAAAAAAACATACACCACTAAAAAAGGTTGTTTTAAAAGTTAACTCAAAAAATGAAAGTGAGTCTACAGACACTCTACAAAAGAAATTAAAAATAATAAATTTGGGGGAATGTATTTTATTAAAAAAACAACATTCGGGGAGCATTACTGTATATATTTTTTCAGCATTTTCTTTACTTTTCAAGTTCGATATCCTAGTTATTAAAATAATCGAAACATTTATAGTTTAAATTTATGTAAAAAATTACGACATCAAATGAAGCGGAAAATTGAAACTTCATAAAAAAGTTATCAAATCAACTTTCGAAAACCAAGATAGCTGATGAAGAAAACAATAAATAAAATTAGGTTTTGTTTTAAACTGCTGAATTACATTATGTACAATCGAACAGTACATATGAGTATTCATTCATAAGAATTATTTTTGTGAATAAACATACATCTTCTTAGAAACATTATATCGATAACAAATAGATGAAATATAAACCACTTACGTTCAAAAAACGGGGGAGGGGTGATAAAAAAACATTGCAAAATAATCTTATTCAAATGCCACAAATTCCTCTAAGTACCGTATTGTTAGTTTATTATTTAAGATTTTCAGATTATTAGTTAGTTTATTATTTAAGATTTGAAAAGCCAAAGGTAATTAAATTTAAAAAATCGAAGAATTTGTAAATTATCATGCATTCATAATAATTAATATGTGGCATCGATACATTTATCGTTATCATTTACTGACACCGTCCTTAAAATAGAAGCAAAGCTACTTTTGCCAAATTATAATCGAAGACAGGGCCGATCCCAGCAGGTGTGCAGCGCGTGCCCCGCACGCGGGTGGCCAAATCAAGGGGCAGCCACAAACCGCATATAATTCATCAACCAAGCAAAAGTTTTTTGCTATTTTCTCAAAAAAAAGAAGAAGAAAAAACTTTACAGTAAGTTGAGAATAAACATGCTGTGTGAATTTTTAACAGTTATAAAAATTAAAATAAGTTCCAATTCTCCGATAGCATTTGCATAATTTTAAAGAAATAGAATGTTAGTCCACAATGTGTAGGTCCATTGTCCATTAATGTCTACACTTCGCACACATCCTTCATTTGGTAGCAGAATTCGTGGCTAAGCCGGCAACAGAAAATGTTTTCTTGCCTATTAGCGGCACATTGTGGATCTATGCTTAATAAAGGCGTCTCAAAAATGATTTTTGAAAATGCTGCTTTGCGAACATTTCCAATATGGTTACTACTGCCTAAGATATACATAGGAGTTGTAACGTTTGAAAGAATAACGGTAGCGTATTCTTGGTGAATTAAAATAGAGAATTTATTTACGTCACAACTATTGAAAATTATTTACAAAATGATACATTAAAGTTATTAAAATTAATTAGATTGTTAGAGTCCACTATTTTGTGAGAGGAGGTTTCGTTGGTTACCGCTCCCGTGCAAGTTCAAAGCATCTCTCCTCTCTCTCATCTTCCGGTCGGGTCGCTAGATTCCTCGGGGGTCAAACAGGGGTTGCGCTGGATCGGAAATTGCACGTGTGGGCGTCGAATCTACAAAGAAACCGACACCAGATGTTGTTGTTGTTTTCGAGACGTGACGTTACAGCTCTCGCCCTCTCTTATGGAACTTTTCCGTTGAGAAAAGTTTAATGGGATGACGATGAGACAACTGACAGATTACCGACACATCCCTTCATCAAGCACCACTATATTTCTGAGCTGCAATTTTAATTACTAAAGAAAACGCTGAACTAAATTTGGAATTACTTATTTCTAGTGAGTGAGTGTTCTTGCTAGGGAACTTACACAAATCTATATCACGAAATAGCAATGTAATCAATGTAAGAAAACATACAATACATTAAATAAAAATACAAACACTCCTATCACAATGCCTAGTATCAATTATACTAACATGTTATATCAAATGCTAGTGTAAGACCTTGCACATAAAATATTCTTCGCCACAATACTTAAATAAAATTATACTAACGACATGTTGATATGATATGCGAAGTGTACAACCTTACACACAAAATATTTTTCACAATATGTCTCTTGCGTAACCTAAATACTCATGTATATTTTAAAACCCTGTACACAAAATTAAGCATATTAATACATTTGCTTTTCATGGCTTTATCTTTTGACACGCATCGCCATTCGATATGATATACAGTACTAGTAAATAAATAAAATTTAATACAATTATTAACCTTTAACTAAAAAACATAAGCAACAATTATTATTCATGAGCAAGAGAACATTATTAACAATCCCTAATTATCTATCACCGATCTGCTGAGACTATCTGCATTTTTGTGACTTTTACCCGACCGATGTACAATTCTAAAATTATATGGTTGCAAAGCCAAAGCCCATCGCATCAATCTAGGGTTAGAACTAACATTTCTATTCAACCACACCAACGGGTTGTGATCGGTCATAACTAAAAATGAATTTCCATCTAAGTAATAATGTAACCTTTTAATTGCGAAAACAATACTAGCACATTCCTTCTCCGTCGTACAATAACGCTTCTCTACCTCTGAAAATTTCTTACTCAGGTAAAGGATTGGATGCTCCTCACCTTGTTCAGTTAATTGGGTTAAAACTGCTCCCATACCTGCGTTCGAAGCGTCCGTTTGAACAATGAATTCTCGTTCAAAATTTGGCGCGTACAAGACGGGCTTATCAATTAGTTTCCCTTTTAGTTCTCGAAATGCGTTTTCACACTCGGTCGTCCACTTAATTTCTCCCTTCTTTGCTCTTCCCTTCAACGCATCCGTCAACGGAGCAGCAATTACCGAGAACAGATTTATATATTTTTGGTAATAACCCGCTATACCTAAGAAAGCACGTATTTGGGTTTTCGTGCGAGGGGTAGGGAACTCTAGAACAGCCTGAACTTTGATCTCGGAAGGAGTGCGAAAACCCTGACCCACAATGTGACCCAAAAATTTGACATTTTGTTGCGCAAACTTACACTTTGAAGGTTTTATCGTTAACTTAGCTCTCTTTATTCTCTGCAGAACCGTTTCCATATGTTTAATATGCGACTCCCAAATATCTGAGAAAATTGCAATATCGTCTAGATACGGGACAACGAAATCCTCTAGTCCGTTAAGTAATTCAGCCATGAGTTTACTAAAGAAATATGGAGCATTCTTTAATCCGAAACTCATCCTTAGGGGTCGGTATGTACCAAAGCTAGTACAGAAGGCTGCGTATCGCTGTGCTGTTTTACTCAAAGGTATTTGCCAATATCCTTTAGATAAGTCAAAGACGGTAATAAATTTAGCCGCCGATACTTTTTCTACGCGTTCTTCGATATTCGGAAGAGGAAAATATTCCGTTCTAATGATCCCGTTTAATTTCCTGTAATCTATACATGGACGAGGTTCTTTCCCAGCTATCTCAACTAAAATCATAGGAGACATGTAATCCGATTCTCCTACCTCAATGATCCCTAATTTTAACATTCGGTTAATTTCGTTTTTAAGATTTCATTTTGTCGGTGCGACATTCGATAGGGCTTCGTCCTAACTGGTTGATCGCTAACTAACTGGATTTCGTGTTCAACCAGATTAGTTAAACCGGGATTGTTTGAAAAACATTTAGAGTATTTATTTAATAATTCGCGCAGTCGATCCATTTGTTTGTCGTGAAGGTGTTTGTTCAACTCGCTAGCCTGGATTACGTCCTCGAAATCATAAATGAGAGAATTGTTTTCTAAGTATGGGATTTCTAACTCCTGGTCTGCGAGAGAGTTTTTTGTTTCATCATTAATAATTACGTTAACGTGTTCTGGCCTTTTGTAATATGGTTTTAGCATATTTATATGATAGATTTGAGATGTTTCGCGTCTGCCGGGGATTTCGACTAAATAGTTCGTTTCGAAATTTTATTTAAAATTGTCCCAGGACCTATCCACTGCACTGCTAATTTATTTGCTCTGGATGTAGCTAACACTAGGACTAAATCTCCATCCTTAAATTCACGTTTTACTGCGTTTTTGTCATACCAAGTTTTCCGCTTAACTTGCATTTCCTCCATTTTATTTATAGCTACTTCTTGACATCTTTTTAATCTATTTATTAACTTAAACATATATTCAGTGACGAGATCACCCTCTTCTTCCGGTTCCATCCAATGTTCCATTACTAACGTCTCTGGGGTTCGCAAATTTTTCCCATACACCAACTCTGACGGTGTATACCCTGTACTTTCGTGCGATACAGTTCGTAAAGCTAAAAGAATTGACGGAAGATGTTTGTCCCATTCGGAGCCTGCATCTAAACATAAGACTCGTAAGAGTCGTTTCAACGTTCGATGAAATCGCTCAACAGGGTTACTCTGTGGATGATACACAGAACTATGCCTGACAAGTATTCCGAACCTTTCAAAAACTCGGTAGTCAGAGCACTAGTAAAAGAAGTACCCTGGTCACATTGTATTTCACGGGGAAATCCCATCCGACTAAAGATGTTTAACAGCGCATCTGTGACACTAACGGAACTAATATCAGACACCGGAATAGCTTCAGGGAATTTTGAAGACATGCAAATGGCCGTGATAAGATATCGATTCCCTTTAGATGTGATCGGGAGAGGCCCACATGCATCAATATTTAGCTTAGTAAAAACCTCCTGAATAACAGGGACCAATTTTAGTGGAGCTTTCTTTTTTATCATTGGGCTTCCCAGCCCTCTGACACTGATCGCAAGTTTTTACAAACTGTTCCATATCTCTATAGCAATTCGGCCAATAGAAATATCGGTTTAATTTGTCTTTGGATTTCGTAATTCCCAGGTGTGCAGATGTTCCCTCATGACACAATGATTTAATAGGGTCGCGCAACCCTTCCGGCACTACTATTAACTTCACCACGTTACCTAACTTATCTTCACGATTTTTTACCAATAATTCCTTCTCTAGCGAATAAACCTGATTGGTAACCTGCACTTGACTGGCTGCCTGTTCGTATAAGGGTTTAATCTCCTCGCTATTTTTTGAGCATTGATTAAATTTTCTCGCGTAACCCTTAGCAGCGCTAATTCCGGAACATATTCCTGGAGTGCAGGTATTAAAATTTCGTCCTCTGCATCCGAAGAAACAATTATAACCTCATCTTCCCCTTTTTTAGCATCACCACTATCTATTCCCCTTTCTTCTCTAGCCGCTTTGACTTGAGACCTTGTTTGGACAGCATTCAATATTTCGACTGGCAGGAAATTATAGCCTAAATTTCCTTTTATTAGCTCGGCCGTTTTATTTCCAAGCAAATATCGACCGTGTTGATTTAAGTGATTTCCACAAACCGCTGCCTTAGTCTGCACCGTTCCAAAATTTCCGGAAATTTCCACGACCGCCAAAGGTAAACAAACTAATTCTGGGCTTAACGGTTGTTTTACCCAAACATTTTCACCAGAGAAAGAAGAAGGATTTATGTATTTTGCACATACTAAATCTATTGTCGCTCCCCGTATCTCTAAGAATGTCTATCTCGTGACCATTCACAGAGCCCTTTGTTGTATATGAATTAAGAAAATCCGGGTTTTCATTTCCTTCAATATTATTGAGAGTTTCCGTCGTTTTGTTTTTTATTAATTTAGGGCAACCGGCTTTTATATGTCAGGCATATTGCAATGATAACATCTTTGTATCACGCGTTTTTCAAAAGTTCTCTCTCTAGTACTCTCGGAACAGAAGCTCTAATCTGGGGGAAGTTTTCCCAAATCTATTTTCTTTTTCCTTGATCCCTGAGTATGTCAAAATTTTATCATTTCTGCCCCACCTATCCATGGGTTTCGAATTTACCTTTCGGACGTCCTCATAATTATCAAAGAGTTCTGCTATTTGAGTAGCTGATTTAAGGTTTGCCCAATTATCTAAAAAATGATCTTTCATACTAGCATTGGCGCGTTTTTTTAATTGATCTACCACCATTAGATCTTTAAGATCTTGAAAGGTATTTATTTCTAAGCCAATCAGCCACTCATCTAGATAATTCGTAATTTCAAAAGTGAAATCCTTCCAGGTGCTATCGGATTTTTCTGGTGTTGGACAAATTTTTGCCGAAAGACCTCCGGACTTAACTTGAATCTTTTAAGTAATAATTTCTTTACATAATCGTAATTTTCGGCTTGTTCCTCCGGTTCGCGAGCAATAAATTGCACGATCTCTAGGGTAACAAACCCAATAATTGCCCCACCCACTCTTTCTTTTCTATTGACGCCCTTTTAGCCTGGCGTTCAAAGATCACTAGATATAAACTAATATCTGACTGCTTAGGATCGAAATCTGGGATCAATTTTTTTTTTTTTAAGTTTAAATTAGAGGTTACAGAACATGCATTTGTAGAATCGTTTGATTCATCGTTTACCCTAAATCCGGATTCTATTTTAAACCTTTCTAAATCAAATTTCAGCTGTAATTCTTTCTCTTTTAATGCCTGCTCCTTTACTAACTCCTCCAATCTCATTTTTTCAGCCCTTTCTAACTCCTCTAATCTCATTTTTTCAGCCCTTTCTAACTCCTCTAATCTCATTTTTTCAGCCCTTTCTAGCTCCTCTAATCTCATTTTTTCAGCCCTTTCTAACTCCTCTAATCTCATTTTTTCAGCCCTTTCTAACTCTTCCAATCTTTTTCCGTTTGCAATGATAGTCTCATACAGATTTTTAACAAATTCCTCTTCATAACCTTCACTGTTAGTGATTGCAATTTTTAAGCTAGGGACAGTCATATTTAAAGTGGCATTTATTCCTAATTCCTCAGCAAGTTGCAACATGTCTTGCTTTTTCCCTTTACCAAGGAAAGCCATTTTTTAAACAATATCAAATAAATGTCACGCTAAATTTTGCACTATTGTTACTATTCTCTATTAATACAATAACACTGGTCCCATGCATACACAGAAATACACAAAGAAAAACTTAACACTAAAAATAATCAAAATCATTCAAGAGACTTAAAACACAATAAATCTTAAGCTAAAATTGCACACAATGCTTGAAATACAATTACAATTCTCTAGAAACAAAATAACACTGTTCCCATGCAAGAAAAAACACTAAGTATTTCAAAATTTCTAAAGAACACTTTAACCAAAATTCCTAATACAATATGCAGTTTGCAACTCAAAAATATAACAGTACTCACCCATTTGAAGTACTCAGCTTGCTGTCAGAAGCAAATTATGTGCACTAGTGGTACGGCTTCCGAAAATCGCTTTTCCTTCGGACACTCTCGCCGTTAACACTGTAGATGTAGATCAGTTTGATCTTCTATGAGCAGGACGCTCCCTTTCTCCGAAGCTGAATTTACTTGCAGCACGGCTTCCGAAAATCGCTTTCCTTCGGACACTCTCGCCGTTAACACTATAGATCAGTTTGATCTTTGAGCAGGACGCTCTTTTTCTCCGAAGCTGAATTTACTTGCAGCACGGCTTCCGAAAATCGCTTTCCCTTCGGACATTAGCCGTTAACACTATAGATCAGTTTGATCTTTTATGAGCAGGACGCTCTCTTTCTCCGAAGCTGAATTTACTTGCAGCACGGCTTCCGAAGATCTCTTTTTCTCCCTGCGTTGCGGTCCGTCCGTAAAAATCCAAAATTTTCCTCCTCTCACGGGTCCTGAATGCTAACTTTTTTATCCCAAAGCGCTGCCACCAAAACTCTAAGCTGTAAAGTTTGAAAGAATAACGGTAGCGTATTCTTGGTGAATTAAAATAGAGAATTTATTTACGTCACAACTATTGAAAATTATTTACAAAATGATACATTAAAGTTATTAAAATTAATTAGATTGTTAGAGTCCACTATTTTGTGAGAGGAGGTTTCGTTGGTTACCGCTCCCGTGCAAGTTCAAAGCATCTCTCCTCTCTCATCTTCCGGTCGGGTCGCTAGATTCCTCGGGGGGTCAAACAGGGGTTGCGCTGGATCGGAAATTGCACGTGTGGGCGTCGAATCTACAAAGAAACCGACACCAGATGTTGTTGTTGTTTTCGAGACGTGACGTTACAGAGTGTTTAAATTCAAAATGCATCTGAGGAAAATTAAAATATTTTCAGTTTGCACGCGGGCGGCTGATACTCTAGGATCGGTCCTGATCGAAGAATTAATAAATCACCACACATTCGTAATAATGAACATGTGGCATCGATACAGTCGATGTATTCATTGTTATCGCTTATTGGCACCTTCCTTAAAGCAGAAACAAAGCTACTTTTCCCAGATTGTAAAATGAAATTGAAAGATAGTATTCGTGTCTACAACTCATTTGATGTAGCTGCCAGCGTTACTTGTATTATTAATGCTTCTTTATATGTTCACGTTTTTAATTCAGTTTCCTGAATGTCTGATACAATTTCTTGGCTGAAATTTTATTGATTGTTTCATTGAGTTCGTCCAAGTTTAGTGTATTTATATATATATATATATATATATATATATATATATATATATTTGCGATACGTATCAGCTAAAAATATATTTCTTAATTTGTTTTTATTCTCATTCTCATTAATACTCCCGAGATATATTGATAGGTAATGAAGTACAGAAATCAGAAACTCTATTGAATCTTTTTCATATTTAAAAATGTTTTTATAATTTTAACTTTGATTTAACCCTTAACTTCCCATTGTTGCATTTCTGCAACATAAGATTTATTTTAATTTAACAGACTCAATATTTTTTAATTACCTACAAATCACTTATCTGAGAAAAAAATATTACTGCAACGAAATAATGCTATTTTTGCCATTCATTAGAGGGAAGTACATTTTTTTCCAGAAATCACAACAATTATAAAAATCTGATGCTTCAAGAACTGTGTTTTTGCTATAAAAAGAATCCATTATATTTTATGCTTCTTCTTGTTTATTGACGAAATAAATTATCAGGTAAGACATTTAAACATTTTATGATGAATAATAAAATCCTCATATATAAAAAAAAAATTCGTAACTTACGGCAGTGATCCGCAACCCCCGGTCCGTGGATCAAACGGTGCCGGACCGCCTAAAGAACATTAAACTATTGCCATTTTATTTAAAGTGGTGCATTTCTCTCGGATTTGCGCGACTTTCCACGGAAATCACTTTATATTCCTCGTTAAATCAATTTTATTCATTTTTAGTGTAATTATATTTTATTCTGAAGGCATATTTAAATGTAACATAATTAAAATTGTTAAATCAAAACAACTAAATAATAAATAATCAACGTGTCCCATCCTCATCGGGCCGCGGTGAAATTATCAAACGCTGACCGGTCCGCAGCGTGAGTGAATATTAACGTCGCACTGTTCAGCTAGCTACACGAGGGCTTTTGGCGACGGACCACGTAATTTTGAACCATGGTCAAGTGACGTGGACGACACCTGAGCTGGCACCCCCCCTCTCCTAACTACCACACCACACCAACGGGAAGAGACTGGTCCGCAGCGATAAAAAGGTTGCGGAGCACTGATTTACGGCACTTCTGCAACAAACAAACAAAATGACTGAAGTTCAATTTAAAACAGCTTAATTTCTTTTATATATATATTTATTTCCCTTTTATTATTACTTGAGAACTAGCTGATCTAATTTTTTCATTGAAATTTAAAAAATTGGGAAGTTAAGGGTTAAATTCGAATTTACACTTACAATTATTTATTAAGTCTTTTCTTATCAAGTTCATGTAATACTGCTGAAATGAACAAAAATAATTCTTACCTCAAGCATTCGAAACGGCATTTCCGAATTAGATTACAGAGTGAGAGAATGGATTACCTAAGAGGGGGAAAAAAGAAATGTAATGCAAGTAATGCAAGCAAGAGGAAAAAAATTACTGAAAACATCAAATTTTTCAACTTTGCTCATTGGATATACAATCAGCAACACTTACCTTGAACTGGAAATACTTCTCTCTTTTGTACTCAACGATAAATTATTACTTTCAATAACAATTAGGTTTCCAAATTTTGGGGGAAACTGCAGGTTTTTTTTGTTTGTTTGTTTACATCACCTAATTTAGTACGGTTTTATTCTTTTCTATCAATTCTATTTCATCTAGAGCAGGAGTATATAAGCACCAAGTCGATCGCGATTGACAGGTAGATTACCAAAACATTTTTGGGTGACTGTCTAAGATTAGCAATCAGTAAGAATATATCGAAATGTTCTAGATTCACTAGACAGTATACAGACTAAGTCTTCTATGAAATATAACAGCGGGAATTAACTTTAGATGAACAGATTTTTGAATTGTTTGAAAATAAATGGTTTAATTGATATTATTATATTTGTGTGGCTGTTATTATTATCTTGCTTTTTGCTTTAACCACGGCTCTAAAGGTGCAAGTTTTTTTTTATTGTAGTTATGTTGATAAATACACATTCCGTATTTATTTCTAAGTTATAATAAATATGGTAGATTTTTTTCTGAACTCACCTTATCTACGCTACTGAGTGGATCGCATCACTTAGAAAAAATTAGAAATAGCGTGCACTCTGGAAAGTGCACCCTGTTCTAGAGAGTCAACAATTCATTTACCGAAGTTAATTTTGCAAATAGGTTAACGCATCGATACTCAATCTGCGGCCCACTGAGTCTTTTTAAATACCCGGTCACGGCCCATTACTCTGAGAAATTCATTTATTTATGAACATTTGGTGGGAAATTCTTTGTAAAAAAATCAAATATATCAATTTTGCTGTCTGAACTATCTTTCATATCTTGCAAGCGAAAAATATTCGAAGAAAATATATTGTTTCAAGAAGAATGGGATTTGTAGAGAAAAACAAGCATGGGGTTCAGAAATTGTTTCATTTGTCACGAATGTGTTATATTTGAGAAAATACCAATAAACAGGAATCACACATTCAATGACACTTTTCCTCGAAGGTCTCTTTCAAGAGGTGATTAATAGGCTTCTTGAATAATCTTTACAACAGCAAAAAAGGATTTAGTCAGTGGCAATGTCACAGCGGTAACAAAAGCACTCTATGAAATTTGTTACATTATTGGTAATCATATGAAATTGTTTACTGATGCAGAAATTGTGAAATAGTGGTTCTTAAATGCTTCCAATTTAGGAAAATTTAGTGACACAAATAAAAATTATTAAAAAAAATAATTTAAAAAAAAAGCAAAATAGAATTTTTTTAATATTTTGATCAATTTCCCCAGTTTAAATTTTCTATGTTATCTTGGGTCTTATAACATTTCCCTCCCCCTCCCCTCCATTAATTCTCATGTTGCGGTCCGCGTAAAAAAGCTTGCATATGTATGTGGCCCGGAAGAAAAAAAGGTTGAGTACCCCTGGGTTAACGAATGAATGACATTTGAAAAAATACTTTTTTCAAAAGTATTCGAAAGAATAGAAAGGAGAGTTGTTTGTTATGAATTGAAGAAATGATTACACTTCCTCTTGTGGGGTAGAGTGACACAGATATACGTTATGAAACACAGAATCTGAAATGAGATTTAGTTATCAGTGAGTGGTTCTACGAAGTTTCAATTTACATTTATTACCTCAGTTTATTTTTATTTGCAAAGTTTTTTTTCCATTTTCAATTGCATATATTTCTCTCAAGTATAAAGTTCTCAAAACGATTAGTTGAAAGAAAAAGAATAATTTTTTTCTTACTCTGTAGAGTAAAATTTTAATCTTGGCATTCTGAAGTTAATCCAAGAAAACGTTCCGATTCCGTAACATCTTTTTAATGGGCGTTGCTTATACATTGCTTTAACACAAAAGCAATGCAGTTTTATTTAATCATTTTTTTCCGTTGTTTGAGAATCATTCATATATATATTTTTTTAATTTTCAAATATATTTTCAATGCAGCTAAATGGTTCTTACAAAAAACAATTGAAAGCAGTTTTTCCAAATTTATTGACAGGCTTATGAACAACAACTGCAATTCTATTTACTTTTATACCATCATCATTCACATTTAAACTATTTGAGTACTTGAAGTTGTAGTAATGTAGGGAAGAATTGATAAAATTAAGTTATATTTCATTTGAATTTATTAGCGATATTTCATTTCATTGTAAAACGGACCTTGGTTATTTTGAAGAAATTAACATAATTTCTTCAATAACCAAGAACCTTTATAAACTTTAATTCCGTTAATGTTCGGCATTACAATAAATTTTCGAAAATAGCTTCATTCAACTAAATTAAGTTTAAATTTCCTAAAAAATGGTATAATTTTTTGACAACGAATCTATGAAAATAAAAAATTATCCAGAATCATAAAAAGTTTGCTGTAGTTTTGTGACCACATATTATAAACCTAAATGAGTGAAGAAAACGACTTTTAAATTGCTTCTCATTTTGATTTCTACATCACGTCAAGTGAAAACCTTGAAACTTATATACAATACACTCCAGTTAACTTTATCTACACTGCAATTTTTATTGGATTAAAGATTCAAAATTATGTCCTTCTCTCACAAGACCTGGAACTTGTAATTTAACGTTAAGCAATATTGTATATTTCGTCTTGAAAAATTTTCCTTAGTAAAATTTCTCTTCCGACAAAATATAAGCCCACACACATCTTTATTCATTATTCCTATTTCTGAAAAGGTAGAAAGCGATTGCATTAGGAAGGAATTATTAAGGTGACCAATCGTCCTCCTTAAAGGAGGATAGTTATTCTTTTATGATGTAGTCTGTCCTTCCTCAAAAAGTGTCTCCTACTTGCCCTCATTTTCAATATTTTAAAAAACTAATCCGTTAAATTCTGTTTAAATAGGTCGGGCAGAACTGTTACGCGTTTGTTTGAAGAAATTAGAACACTGAATGCATATTTAAATTCTGATAAATTAGAACAATGGGAAAATCAACATGTTGGATTGATAAAAGATGGGTGGAAATACTTAACCATTTCAAAAATGAACACATTCCATATGAAAATTTAGTTGTTTTTGTTGAATTTACGTTGTGCTGCCCAGGAAATTAATGCAGCAGTTGAACCAATTTTTCCAACTGGTAATAATTTTCGGACAAGTGAGAAATCAAGAATAAATGTTGATAGCACACTTAACGTAAAGTTCAATATCTTACTCCGAAATTTCAGATACATTAGAAAATGATACATCGACTAAATCTGTTACATATATATATATATATAATATAATCTCAAAAAATTAATTCATTTCACCAAAATGCGTTGTATTTTAAAACTTTCTTTTTATGAAGCTATATCCCCCCTTTGAAATGTTAAGGTAATAAAGACAAATTAATTTGTAATTGTTAGTATAATATATTTTCTTAAATCGTTGAATTTCTCTGTAATTATTCCTTTTTCTCGACTTGTAGACATTTTATTAGGACTTTTCATGAAATACGATCAATACGTTTTTTAATAGTTTCTATAAACGCGAAATAATTTAGGAGTAATAACTCTTGCATGTTCAACCCGGAAATTGCTTTAAAATATCTTTCACTTTTTTAGAAGAAATTTGTCCGTTCTTATCGAATTATCTAACAATATCCGCCATTATTTTAGTCTTATCTCTACTCTTATCAGCAATCACCTGCCAAGTAATTTACAAAAGAAAGTTTGAGTAGTTTCGTGGTATAAAATGTTAAACATTGTTTTTTCCTTTCTTTGTTGGTGCGGGTATCATTTGATAAAGTTTCCGTCAATCAAGCGGGGGAAAAAATCCTTTATAATTTACCAAAAATTACGTTTAACACGCTCGTATCCTATTTTAAAACAAAAATTTAACTACTCCCTGTTCCATTGCGTTTGAATGCAAATCATTCAATAAGTAAAACAAGAAATTTTACCGAGAATTATTATTAAAATGGAATACCTATCAAACTTTAAAAATACTTATAACCTAGCGATAGACATAAGTAATACCGAAGAGGAATAAAAAAATACCAAGTATAAAGACAAATAAAAACGATTTTAACAATAGAATAGGTAGTCACTTTTTTTTCTTTCGTAACAATTGAACAATAAGTTTCGAAACTTACATTTTTTCCCTTAGCATATTAAAAAGAGTGTAGGCGCCTAACAATTTCAATGCTTTCATTTCTTAAAAAGTTTTATACCTGCTTTAAGTAGTAAAAACATTTGAATTCTTTATTTTCCTTTAGAACTCTCCTTATTCTTATAAAGAATTAAAAAGAAGGTTTGGCATGTTATTAAATTTGTAGAAGAATAATATCTTTCAAAGATTACTTTGCCCATCAGAGATCAGAAACATTTAGCAACCAAATTTAACCCATCAAATGTAATTCTGTATTTAAACAGAATGCATTTATTTTTTGACAAAAATTAAGAGCTACAAATAAAATTTTAACTAAAAAAGTAGCAGTGAATCAAATCATATACCATAAATTTGAAAAAAAAAATAATGGTAAATAATTTGTGTTGGTCATAAATAAGAATTTTAACATTTTTTTTTTTAGTAAAAGATGCATCAAAAATAATTAAACCTCACTGTCGTAGAAGCAGCAGCATATTCTTGAAATTATTATTGATGTATGAGTTAATATATTTTTTCTTGTTCGAGATAAAGGTCCATATTTCGTTTCCTTTCTTGAAAAGACAAATCATTTTCTAACTACTTTAAAACAAAAAAAGTAGTTTTTCTTTTAGAGAGGCCAAGATAAGACAATAAATAATCGATAAAGATTTTTTTTGGTTCTAGTTACCGTAAATTCCGGTGTGTGGCGCGCACTTTTAATACAATAAATTATAGTTTAAAAAAAAACTAAAAAAACACGCTTTTATAGTGAATCGAACCAAAAAGATTCCATTACATGCAAGTGAAACTTATAAAAGCGTGTTAAAAAGTAAGATCGAATTTTACGGGTACGCGTTATATGCCGGGTACAAAAATGATAGCTTTAAGAAGAAAAAAAAGTGAGATGAGCATAAAAAAAAAATTAGATTTCTATTTAAATCAAAATACTGTTCATTAAAAAGGAATGAAGTTTCTTTGTGAACTAAAAGGGTTGTAGTTCTAGATGTATATTATTTCTTCAAAATCGGGAGATAATAGCTCGAATAAATTACTTCAAAATATAAAGATCATTGCACCCCCTTACATTTCAGGTTTCTTCGCAAAAAATGGGGTATGCGTTAATGGCGAATATAGCCTAAAATTACAAAATGCAGATTGGAAGTATTGGTACGCGTTATACGCCGGATTTTACGGTAATTCGTTCTCGTATTGAGACGTTATAAGAGAGTTAGTTACCTGCCTAAAATGGTCTTGTATATGTTAAACAAACCTTCCTATTCTACCTACGAAAAAACTAAATTAAATTACGAAATAGAATTGATGAAAATAATGAGACCGAACGTGACGATAAGGCTCAAAGGTGTTCATAAAAAAATTCGTAACTTTATTATTTCAACTACAGACAGATTTTGTCAATTCCATTTTCATATGTCATCATTTCAGCTATATCATTCATTTGCTTGACTTGTTGATTTTAGAAACCATTCTTTTTTTTCACAGAACCATTGAAAAGCTTGTAACATTTGAATTTGCTTGTAGTTACTTAGTTTCCTTAAGTTTGGTTTAATTCTGTTGCATCGCTTTTATTTCTTTTTTCGACGACTATTTCATGAAGTTTATAATGCAAAGAGATCTAGTGAACAGCTTTTATTAGTTGGTAATATAATGGCGTTATGCATTGCACTGGAAGGGATATATTAATGTTTGCAATAGAAAAACTTTTTAAACAGATATATCGAAAATTACCAATCAACACTTCAAAGCTTTGTAATTTTTTTAAAAAAAAACAACTAGAAGAACTTTAAAAGTTTCTGTCAAAATTGACAGGAATCTATGTGAAATATTTTACTTCATAAAGAGAGTTTGCTCCATATTTCTAAATTGTCCCAAGCAATTTGGCTTTCTATGAATTACTTCTTAAATGATTCAAAGTAAATCTCATGAACTAAACAAGAAAAATGGAGTTGAATAACGCTAAGAATTATGTCGATTGAAATAAATATTGAAATGGAATGAAAATTTACCTACGCCAATAACATTGATTCAATAATAATTTACTGAAATACAACTCATTAGTGCAATATTCCAGGGTCAAAACCTTCTGTGCCCATCTCAGTTTTCCCGTCCTTGGACACTTGAGTTGAATGAGCAGATGTTCCGATTAGGAGGTCAATAACGGACGTGAAACCCCCAGTGTTTAGCTCCCAAGCAAGCTTGGTACTTATTTATCGACCCACTGAAGGGGATGAAAGAATGAGTCAGCCCGGGATTTGAACCCCAGACCTGTGGTGTGTACAACTACTGGGCTTCCGAAAAATATAGTTATTGTAAGCAAATATATCTCAATTTAAAACTGAAAGGAAAATGTTTGAAATTAATAATAACGAAAGAAAAACCATTGTAAAACGTATAAAAATATGTCCTGGATTATTTTTTTCAGTAAGTAAAATTGTTCACCTTAAAAATAAAAATTTCTTCACATTTATTTCACAGGGAATTTTAGTTTTAATTTTAATGAATTTTTGTTTTAAACTCCAAATAAATACTGAAATATTGCTAGCAAGTTAATCAAAACATAAGCATCTAGTCACCACCAGAGCAAATTGTTAAATATGCGAATAAGAGAACCTCTTTCGAAATTAATCATAAAATTGGCAATTTATTTAAATGTATTTCTGTTGAATTGAAACGCAATAATATTCAGAAGATTTATATGGCAATAAATTTAATTCGTAAAGACATGAATAAGACAAGTTAGCAGAAACAGCTGTGAAATAAGGGATTGAGAACCCTAAGTTGGCGACATAACATGTTTTTTTAGGAGATTATGAGCAAATGGTATCGAGTCCATATATTTTGTGCAAGGGATTCATTTTCTTTTAATAATCTTCTTATTCAACCATATGTTGCCTTATAAGAGCTTAACTCGCGGAGATATAATCCAATATAGCATCAAAATCAAAGTTAATCGCTTTACTTCTATTTCTTTCATAAAAATTTGGCGTCAAAAATTGTTTTACGCTCGAACGTGTTTGTACAAGAGATTATGTATTGAGCAAGTGGTACCGAGTCCATTTCTCTTTTTTAATTAGTTTTTATTCAATTATATGTTGCTTTCAAAGAGCATATCCTTAGGGGAAATAATCCAGTATGGAATCCGATTCAAGCTGTTTCTTAATTTCTAATGTTCCATAACTGTCTCTGACATATTAGAAAATTGAACTCTTAGGAGTCTATCTAGCTTTTATAATATTGTTTTTATTGAAAATTCTATTTTTAACTTAAAAAAATCAATGAAAAATATAAGCAAAACTTAAGTGGATATCCTGAAGCACTCTAAACATGTACTTCTTAAATTAGTACAGAGTTTTTATCTCTACTAGTTTCAAATGTGTGTGTGTGTGTGTGTGTGTACTGCACTTTCTGCAATATAATTATTACTGATGATACACATCTTCTTAATAGCTTATTAGCTATTAGCATAGCGCAGTGGGGCACACAGGAATTTTTCAAGTGGGGGGTCCGGGGTCGAAAGTTAACCATTCTTGTATCATGATACTCCTTTTGATTTTGTCGATTTTCGGTAACAAAACACAGTAAAAAACTAGTTTTTGAATAAATAATTAGCATTAATTAATAAAATTAATCATTAATAGCAAGTAATTAATTAAATTTTACGTACTATATACTTAGAATTATAATCAATCGGGAAAAAAATCAAGGGCTTTGGGGGGGATCCGGACCCCCCCTTGTGTGCGCCACTGGCATAGCTTAATAGCTTATAGAATCGATACAGTTCGATAAAGGAAGTGCCTAGACAATTCAACCAAAGCAAAACATTTTCGGTAGATAAACGCATTTAAATGTCTTTAAAAGTCAAAAGTCTTAAAATCTGAATTTTAAAATGCGGAAATTCAGAAAATGTTTACTAATGTTGAACTAAGCAGCATCATGAGGGCTATTTTATCCATGTGAAAAGATATAAACATGGAATATTTTTAAATATGATTTGTTAAAATAAGCATATTTTAAGGTTTAATTTCCCCCTTGTAGAAAAACATATGCGTTTGTATTTTACTGGGTGTAAATATGTATTACAAGCTCACAGAAGAACTGTCATTTTATAAAAGCAATCTTAAATGAATTTAGGTATGACTATACCTTTGAGAGAAAATTAAGCTAATTTAGACTCCGAACTCCAGGCAGAAAGTAAAGATATACATAGCAATAAATTTATTTTAAAAACATTTTCCCCTCTCTTATTCGAGTTGTTTCTTGGATCTCTCCTACTTCCAAGAAAGAACTCGATCTTTTATATGGTTTTCTTTTTCGTTTCTGTTATTTCGCAGCAGAAAAAAGTCCGAACTTCCAAACGAGAAAATTATGTTCCCCCCTTCCTCTTTAAAAATATTCAGCTTAAATGTTTATAGCTTTTTTTATTTCATTTCTTAACTTTAGACACAGGTTTTTATTTTTCAGGTCACTCTATAATTTTATCTTTCAACTGGCAGCAATACATTTCAAGTTCCGAATGTTATTTTTCAATGTGTTTCCATTTAAGAAATTATTTAGTTAACTTCAAATTTCAATCCTCATAGAGCATTTTTTTAAAAAAAATAATAAATTATTATACAAAATAGAAAAAGGGGCGAAAATTTTATTTAAAATCTTTTATTGATGTCACGTTAATTGACAAATAATAAAAGGTATTTTTCATTTTTTAAATCTTTCAATTACTATATACTAATGCAAGAAACAATTATAAACGATTTTGAAAGCTCTTTAATTTCTCTTAATTCGGCAATTCATTTTACCTGCAGAAAGAAAAAATACTTCCAAGTACCTAATCAAAGATTCTTTCTTAAATACCGCAAACAATTCAAAGTCATCAGTTTAGATACAGTTCGCCAACAATTCACGATAGTTATTACAATCTGTTCTCTCCTAAATCATCATAATGGATGTTTTATGGATTAATGCAACAATTCCCATATTAATACAACTATCCTATGAAACGAAGTGCGCGTGCCATGAGCCTTTATAAACAGCCATGAGTATAATAGCCTTTGATGCTTCATATCCGGCATGACGTCATCCAATCAATCAATAAATCTCCATCAAGAGACCACAAAGAAAGCGAAGGGAAAGGCTCCGAGGAAGGGATTTTAGCCGGGGGAGGTAGAACCCACACGCTCTTGTATCCGCTCTCTTTAGATGTAATGAGCGTAATTTGAAGCCATGTCCAACAGTATGGATAAATTGCCACGATGTCACCCCCAGTCTTATCTCGCTATAATGACGCACACAAGAAGGAAAGGGGGGAGGGGTTGGAGTCCGGAACCCTGATTACCCTTGATTTTTTTTCGGGTTGCTTATAATTTTATGTATAAAGTACGTTTAATTGAATTTAATATAATTAATTTTATTAATAAAATGCTAATGATTTATTCAATAATTTTTATTTTCTTACCGTTTTTTTGTTGTCGACAATCGACAAAATCAAAGGAATATGTTTGGTGACGTATTGGGGTATGATACGAGAACTGTGGACTTTGGATCCCCCTCCCCCTGTGAAAATATTCCTGTGAGCGCCACTGCCTCGCAATCTTATTTGGAGTCATTTTCTTTTTAAGATATGCAATATATCTTGGTATTTTTAAAATTATTTACTTTGTCATGTGTATTTCTTAAATCTGTAATCAATTGCAATTGTGAAAAAAACAGAATTTCTATTTTAAAAAAAAATCGAAAATTAATTTTTAAAAGTTACTAAGAAAAAATTTTTTTCTTCACATAATTTATATAGTTATCAATAAATAATCTAACAATAGATTAAAAAAATACGAGCAAATCATCTACTTTTTAAAAAATATTCTTTCATTGATTGAATGATTAAAATACTGAATTCTTTCAACTAAAAAGCTCCTCATAAAAATTACTACATTATGTCGATAACAAAAACTAACAATGTAAAATTTGAGAAAAAGATGGAAAAACATTCGCGCGTTCGTTCACGGATTTCCCCAGTACAGTGGCGTAACGTACACCCACGCCACCCCTGCACCGCGGGGGCAGGACTCTAGGGGCCCCAAAGCCTGAGCGATGCCGATTGTGTAAGATCCGGCGACGGCTCAAAATCTGATTTTGCAGGGGGGCCCGAAAATTCTCCGTTACGCCACTGTTCTTAAACTGTCATCCGCGGACCCTTGGGGGTCCTCAGAGCCTTTCTGAGGGGGTACACGAAGAGGTGTCATTTAATGTTATATAAGATTTTCCTTTTGCACAAACTGAAAAGTCTAATGGAAAAATTGAAAGATGTCTGCCCTAAACTAGACCACTAAATTGCATACTAACATGTATTTCAATCAAAAATATTAAATCAGGGTGGTTTTTTTCTTCCTTTTTTTACCCTTTTTCACTAAAGCCATTAACTACAACCTAATATTTTCAAAAAATTGCAGAAACAGTTGCGCAAAAATAAAAAATTGAATTCATAGCATGCCTATACGGTAATGATTGCATTTAAGGTATCTGACTACTTTCGGAACCGTGATTTTAAAAAAGCGCATAAGTGGATAATTTTCAAGATATTTAGTGTCACTTAGATTAGAATACATGTATAAAATTGTTTTTAAGGTCATTTTGAGAAAAAATTAACTTAGAATAATCTTTTTTCCAAATGTTCTCCTTTCGTGAAAAATGCTTCTATTAGAATAATATTTTGCCTGTATATAGCTCAGACCACTGTTCGGAGGCTCAACTAGAATTTTTGAAATTTATAACTTAGAAGTGGGTTTATTCATATTTTACGACAACAGAGGGGAGCACTTTTAAGAAAAAAAAAAACGCCAATAATTATTTCAATTGGTGGTAACTCTGAAAATAATGTGAATTTTGCAAAAATTCTAGTTGAGACTGTAGAGAGGTCTGAGCTATATACATGCAAAATATTATTATAATAAAAGAATTTTTCACAAAAGGAGAACATTTTGAAAAAAATATTATTGCAAGTTAATTTTTTTTGTCATAATATTAAATTTAAATAAATTTTTTTTTGTCAAAATGTCCTTAAAACAATTTTATACATGTATTCTAATCTAAGTGACACTAAATATCGTGGCAATTATCCATTTATGCACTTTTGCAAAATCACGGTTCCGAACGTAGTCGGATACATTAAATTACTCAGCCATGTGTTAGGAGTCTGGGGAGGTGTTCAAAATCTCTTGGGCATCCGCTATGTCAGGCTGATCATAAAGATTGCCGCGGCGGTCGAAAGTTTCAAGAACCGCTGCTCTAAATCAAATATTTCTCCAGTCTCGACTCTTTTTGTGTGATGTTCTTCAATACATTCAACAACGAATGAAAGGCTCCTTTTCATATTAGCACAATTTTCTTTTTCTTTACAAAATTATGCTCCCTCCCCCCAAATACAGTAATATCTCATCAATATACACGCATACCCCAGCCGTAGTAATAAACCTTCTCCCTCTTCAAACTTAATTTGATTTTCTCTTCGCTCCCTCCCTACGTTTACTTTTACCTATGTAAATAGGGATTTTATTCAAGACTTTTAAGAACTATAAAGTGGGTGCTTTTTTTTTTTGTTGTTGCTGTTGTTGCAAAAACTGTTTTAACAAAAAATAAATTTGCCTTTGATCTCGATCATACGCCTCTTCCTAATCATACGAGGAGTTTCCATGCGTAAAAAAGTGGAGGATATTTTCTCAATTTTTATTAGATATTTCTGACTGAATCTTCTTTCAAAATGATGATTCATTCTATAATTTACAAGATGTTTTTCGCATGAAAAATATACTATCGAAGGAAAAAAACGCCTACATCAAACTAATATTTCATTTTATCGAACGGATACGTATTTGCTCATCAAAAATCAGGCAACTTCAATTTTGAAATGAGATTTTTATTTTCTTTTAACACAAACGTTATTTCCGTAGAAACATGATCCGAGATTCAAATTGAAAACTCGTTAAAATTTCAATTAAGTTTCTTTTCACTGAGCATTCCGATTTCTTTTCAATATATATATTTTTTTAATGTTTATGGGTAACAGAAAACACCACTGCAATTCCGGTAAGAAAGATTAAATTGAAAAGCTCAGGTTACATTTCCTCATCTTTTCACCGGTGAAGGGCTTCGTGCATCCAAGTTTTTCTATTTTCGCTTACTTTTATTTTAAATTAATACAAAGCGCCAATAATTCGTTGCCGCGTGGAACTTGATATGTTTTTTCATTATGTAGCTCGAAAAATAACACTCTTAATAATTAATTCTATGAAACATACAAACGAGAGGTAAGATTTCCGAGAAAGCTATTTTCATAGAAATAATGAAAAGTGAATAAAAAAATTATTCTTGAACTCTGTGTGTGAATGCTTCCTTAATAGAAATTCGAATCAAATTTCTGTTTTTTGTAATTTTTTATCTTCCGGTACAGTCTTCTCCTGCATGAATAAAAAAGGGCTGTGACAAAAGATGAAACATACGAATGTTTGAAGTATGCGAAAATAAAATAAAATTTAGGATTTTAATTTTCTTCCCATTTCACAAAAAAGTCAATTATAATTTTCTATTAAGATTTTACGTTTTAACACATTACGATGTAAATCTTTTTTTCCCTTCTTTTTTTAAAGAATCCTTATAGAATAAGGAGTTTTCTACAAATTAGCCTTACAAATATTGAAATTTTAAACACGTAGGTATTTAAAAAAAAAGGGTAACGGTTAGAATGACTTATATACATGTATATTAGGATGGGTATTAGGATTGTTCTACGGTATGAAAATTAGAACAAAAATAACTTTTCAAAATTTATTTTGCAACAAAGCGGGTTGATAAATCTTGTGGAAACTTAAAAATTTTGAAATTAAAAAATTGGCCCTCTGACAAGACGATTTTATTTCATTTTTTAATCGCAGTCCAAAGTAATGCAATGGCTATTAGATGCGGACTGCATAATTTTGAACCTCGGTCAAGTAAAAAAGGGCGGAACCCGAAGTGGAGCCCCATTCTCCACCACGACCATGACCATTTGGGTGCCGCGGCTACAGTTAAAAAAAAGTCACGACCGAGAGAGAGAAAAAAAGTCCATCTGGTTAACGAAAATTAGTAATGTGAAATTTGAGAAAAAAATAGAAAACATTCATGTGTGTTCACGGATTTCTATAGTACAGCAGTACTCAAACTTTAGTATTTATGACCAAATTTTCAATTCTAATTTTCATCGCACCCCACTTCCATACAATAACAATATATCGGATCCAATGATATATACTTTAACACAAAAAAAAAGTCATAATACGACTTTAATTATAAAACCGTACAAGATAAGTACTAAATTTTGCATATAATTTTATATGTAACAAGCTCATGGGGGTCACTGGTAATGTATTAAACCTGTTCTTAACTCAGTTATGTTAAGGTATCCGACTACGTTCCGAACCGTGATTTTAAAAAAGCGCATAAATGGATAATTTTCATGATATTTAGTGTCACTCAGATTAGAATACATGCATAAAATTGTTTTAAGAACATTTTGACAAAAAAAAAATTATTTAAATATAATATTTTGGCAAAAAATTAACTTAAGGGGTGTTGGAAAGCTAAAATCTTATTTTTTTGACAATTTGAGATTTTTACATTTTCAAATTGTATAGATTTTAACCTTTCTAAAAATATCTTACTTGTACCTCTAGGGTATTTAGAAGCCCTTAAAACGTATTTTTAAATAATCGTTGAATTTGGGCCACGCCCATTTTAATGGCGAAAATTGTAAACAAATTACTTTGTTTTTGCTTAATAGTGTAACGACTGAATATGAACCAAAACATGTACCATTTATTTTAAATTGAGCCTTTTATTATTTTTTATTTCCCAGCCGATTAGAAGTCTCACTGTGTGTGTGTGTGTATACATTAAAATCAATTCATCTCAAGATGTAAATTTTAATGTGCGATGTACCTTTTCTGAGAAACTACTACTCACAGGTATATAAATTTTTTATGAATTATTTATAATGATCTCTAATATATACTAAAATGAGCTTTTTTTAAAATACTCAAAAATTTAATTTTTACAAATTTTTTAAGTAAAAAATGGGTCAAATTTCGCAATGTTTGATAAAATATTTCCTAATTTATTAAAAAATTCAAAATTCGCTAAAAGCTCATTTTAGTATAATAAGAGAGATGTACTTTGATAGTATGAAAAATTTCAAGCATGTACATAAAACAGATTTTGAGAAAAGGTACATCGAAAACAGCCAATTTAACAATGTCAGTAT
The DNA here is from genome assembly GCA_019973935.1 of Trichonephila clavipes. Taxonomy (NCBI): domain Eukaryota; kingdom Metazoa; phylum Arthropoda; class Arachnida; order Araneae; family Nephilidae; genus Trichonephila; species Trichonephila clavipes. The sequence goes on along the minus strand of BMAU01000599.1, from coordinate 125,488 downwards.
AGAGAGAGAGAGAGGTTTCCAACACCCCTTAAGAGTTCTATTATAATAATATTTTGCCTGTATATAGCTCAGACCTCTCTACAGAGGCTCAACTAGAATTTTTGAAAAATTCACATTATTTTCAGAGTTACCACCAATTGAAATAATCATTCGCGTTTTTTTTCTCTTAAAATTGCTCCACTCTGTTGTCGTAAAATATGAATATATAACCCCACTTCTAAGTTATATATTTCAAAAATTCTAGTTGAGCCTCCGAACAGAGGCCTGAGCTATATACAGGCAAAAAAAAAAAAATTCTAATAGAACATTTGGAAAAAAGGTTATTCGAATTTAATTTTTTTGCCAAATTGATTGATTGAATATTAACGTCGCACTGTTCAGCTACACGAGGGCTTTTGACGACGGACCACGTAATTTTGAACCATGATCAAGTGACGTGGACGACACCCGAGCTGGCACCCCCTCTCTAACTACCACACCACACCAACAGGAGGGCGTTTCAGCTCTCGACAGATTTAACGTGCACCGCTGCCCTACACGGCGGGTCTTTAGTGGTACTGGGCTAGAACTCATGACATACCTGCCATGGTCCGATACCCTAACCACTGCGCTACCGCCGCCCCAATTTTTTGCCAAAATATTGTATTTAAATAATTGTTTTTTGTCAAAATGGCCTTAAAACAATTTTATACTTGTATTCTAATCTAAGTGACACTAAATATCATGAAAATCATTCATTTTTCCGAACGTAGTCGGATACCATTAACTATCAAATACATTGTGCAGTACTGATACATTTATAAATAAATTTTATATCAGATGTATTATATTTTTCATCATGCCAGAATGTATTTTGTTTTGCTTCCTTTCAGTAAATTAAAAAAAAAATTTAAATAATCTTTTGTTTTTGACTTTTCGATATGCTCGTGTTGCACCCAAAGTAGGCCCTTTAGAGGGGTGCCCCCCACAGTTTATATGAAGCGCTGCCCTCTCTCTCCCTCCCCCTAGTACATAATCATTTGGGGGAATCGCGGTTATATGGAGGAAAAAAATTATTAAAATCGGAACCTTTCTAAGTGGAAAAGAGATGCTCGATGGTATGGAGATAAAAAGAAAAACAATTTCAAAATTTTTTAATATTGCCACAAAGAGGTTTAATTTTTCGAAAAAATGGTAAAAGACGGAAATTTGGTTGGATGATTTTCGATTCAAATTTATTTTTCAACAATATAAATAACCAAAAACATTGTTTTTATTGATAAAAGAGTTCTGAGTAGTGAATCGTACAGTGATTCTCAACCACAATGTCGCGACACTTTTGTGTGCCGCGAAATTCTCGAAGTGTGCCATCGAATTTTTTAAAAATTGTTAATGATATTCTGAGAAAAAAAAATGAAATCCAGAACTGAATTATTCGGCCCTTTTGTTGAAATAGGGTATTCGTGGTATATTTTAAAATCCTTTTGAGGATAGATAGAAAAAAAAGAAATTTGATTGGGTTCGTAATCCATTAGTGATAACGGATATATCTGCACAATTTGAATTTGAATTAAACTAATTTCGATCTGTAATAATCGAGATTAAATTTTTAAACATTCGGAAGAGTCATTTTGGGTTAAAATTAAGGTGACGATTATCTCGTAATAGCCAAACAAACTTAAAAAATACTGTTACAATTTTCTACATCTTATTTGCGGGAATTCGGATTTTTAGCAATTTAACAATTATAAAAATTAAAAAAAGGTCTAGACTTTTAAATGTAGATGATGAAATAAGAGTGTCTCTATCATTTTTACGACCAAATATAAACAAAATTATCAGAAATCATCAAGCTCAAATTTCGCATTAAATGTATTCTTATTATGAATTTGTAATTAATGACTCAATAAGCATTTTGTTGTCTTTGTCGTGCTAATTTAATTTAACATTGAAAATTATTATCATAAACGGTTTTAAATAGTCTATTATAGATAAGTAAAATTCTTTTAAACTTATTTTATTATTGTTAATGTGCCTCCAAATTTTGTGTATTTTTTTAATGTAATAATACTAACGAAGCTGTTAAATGTACCTGGTGTTTCTTTCTTGTGAAACATTAAATTAATTAATGTTTCATTAACTCTCCTATATACCAGAGAACACCTTATCCGCAAAGGTAGATTTCGAAATTCTGAAAAAAAAAAAAACTTTCGATCCACCTTCATACATACATGGCCAATCGAAATCTGCATTCTAAATTTTCCTCCAATCCAGAACAAAACTTCCCGTCCCGAAATCATGAAAATGACAGAAAAATGTCATTAAACAAAACAAATTATCAAAATGAACCTATAAATCTACTTTTAAAATTATTCTTTTGATCGCCTTTTTTCTGAGAATCAAAATATACCCACTGTAAAACATTTCAAAAACCTTCCGATATTTTACTTAAACCTTTTTACATTTAACACATTTTCCATTTGCCATTTAATTCAATTAAAAATAATACACGACCATTTTTTTAAACTTCGCTATAGCAAATATATTGAATTGGCTGTCTCCAATTCCCGATATAGAATAATAACACAGCTATTTACTACATTTTGCATATAATGACTTTTCTTCAAAACAATTTTCCTTTTACCAGGAACAGTAATCCTTTAAAAGGGAAAGAATTACCTCTAAATACATCATGTTCATAAGCTTTCAAACGTTAAAAGCTTTAGCATAGTACTGAACCGACCATTTAACTTTGAATGACACATCAAATAGTTTTCATCATTTAATGCGAGCAGTTAATTATAATACCGACCACCGTCAGTAAGCTCATAATAGGATTTGCAGCTCGGTAGGAGAGTATTTTGCATCGACAAACAAAAAAGATTATCCTAATACTTTAATGGAAAAGGACTTCCCAGAATATCTACTCTCTAAAATGCGAGAGTGAGTTGTTTTTGAAATGTTTAAAGCCAGTGTTACCACCCACGAAATCAGCCTAACATTTCATTTCAATTTCTCTAATGGAATTTTCTTTCAAGAATCAGTTATTCGTTTAAAAGGGGAATGAAAATCACATTTTCAATTAATAATCCTATGTATATATATGTATGTAATGCATATTCATCTTTGTTGAGTGCTGTCGTGACAAAAGAAATGCGGAGTAGCGAGCAAAGAACTTATTTACGTGCTTTAAATTTTGAAGAGAGAGAGTTCATTTATGTAAAATATCAGAAGAGAGAGAATTCACAGCATTCTCTGAGAAAGAGCAACAACATAAGTCAAGACAAATATTTATGATTTGGGTTCATTTTAAATAGAGAAAAGTGTATTGGTCAATTTTTAATTTTTTATTTTAAGTAATTACATCAGAATTTTGGGAAACGTTTTTCACCGCTCAGTAACGCACATTAATATATTCTTTCACTAGAAATTGCCGATAAATCTGTCAAAAATTCAAGGTCTGTTTCTTTTTACGAGGTATCACGACTAAATCTGTCAAAATATCAGTTTTAACTAAATGAACTGAGACCAGTGTTTTCGAAATAGGGTATTTGCAAAAATGATTTAGATGTTATAAATAAATAACTTAATGTAAATATTATAACTTTAAGGAAAAATATATAAACATGTAACATCACAACACCACCATTGTAAATGTTTAAGTTTGGACACAAAAATTATTTTGAAAAGTTGAAAGTTCTTATATAATAGTTAAAACGATGTGTATAAAAATTTATTTTTAAAAAAGCAGTATCAAGAATTTTTTTAAACTTTGAAGTAGTTCATATTTTATTAAGTGTGTTAAAATTGAATTTAATATTTAAAAAATAGGATCATGTGTTTGTTCTGCTGATCATGTTTTTTCCGACTTTTTATTTTTTAACTATAAATAATAATAAATATAACTTTTTGTTACATATTGTAAAAAATAAATTATTACACTCATTTATTTGACTTAATTTTCTTCTACACTAATTTGAATATTTTTAAGCAAATTTTTCTAAGAATATGTGACGGTGAGCGTCTCATTTTGAAATGACTGCAAATAAAAAAATAAATCGCTTTCTAAAAGAATCTTACATGCAATGAAGAGTGCAATTTTAAATTTATATTGTATAAAACTCAATAAGTAGGTTTGAAAAGCTGAAGACTATAAGTTATACCACATCAAGTTAAAATTATTTGGCAAATTATTATATATGGTTTAATGAAACAATATCATGGATATAAATACAGGAACGCTAATATTCTGTAATTGTTTCGGGGATCATAATTAAATTAATATTACAAATGAAATTCAGCAGAAATTAATTTTTTTGATTTAAATAATTAAACAAAGTAAATAAAATCTATTTTTAGAAAAAAATAATGAAATTACATCCAACGTCATTTATCCGTCACTGAGGAACATTTTTTTTTATTAAAGAAGCAGAAAAATCACGGCTGCTTTCACAACACTTAGCATTAAATTAAAGAGATCCAAGTTAATCTGCCTATGTTCCATTTAAATGTTACTTAAGGTGAAAAATTATTTTTTCTAGAGTTGCAAGCTTTTAATTAAAATACTTCCACGCCACGTTAGCTCTGAATTATTTGTAACGTATTCACACTCAAAAATGAAATATATTTCTTTTGCTCATTTCAAGAAAATGTTTTCTTTTTATAAGAATTTTTCAGCTTTCATTTTAGCCGGCACAATGCATTAATTTTTATTTTATTTACCTTAGCTGTAATACTAAATGTACAAAAAATTGTTTATTATATATATAACACTTAAAAGGAATTTCCTGGTTTTCTTTCGAGTTAAAATTATCTTTAAATTTGGTTACGAGAACAGAAAGAATACAACTAACTTTCCAACTATGTTATCTCGAAAATTTGTAACGCCACGTTACAAAAAGAAGAAAAGTGAAAATAAAAAGTGAAGTATTAAAATTTTTATGTAAATATCATATTGTCTTTGAAACTTCCGGAGAAAAAAATATCAAAACTACGTTCCACAAGAACAAGTAATATAAAAAAAAGTTCTTAAGTCAATTCCTACTTAGGTCAACAAAGAAAAATTTTATTTTAGTTACTTTTTATTAAATAGTTACAATTGATATAAATATGTGTGTACATATGACAGAATCACTATTAAGTGACAAAAGAGAAATCGATTTTCCTTGCAATTTTCCATTTTCTTTCCTATTATATATGGTGTTGGACTATTTTTTGTTACTATTTATTCATTAATTAAATTTAATTATTCTAATAAAGTAGTATAATAAAGAAGAAATCACATTCTCAGAAATAAGGGCATTCCGGGTTGGATTCGAATGCATGACCTTCGGACTAGAAGCCCAAGGCACTATCCATTGCGCTACAGAGACACAAAGAATGAGACTCCTTTCTATATATGTTGTTGGACTATTATTTTTGTTTGTTGCTATTTATTCATTATTCAATTTAATGAAGGAATTATTTGAAAAAACTATATTAACATCAAGTTTCATCCACTTAAGTTTAAAAAAAATGTATTTGAACTTGAATGGATGAATAGAAAGTATTTTATTAACGATTGAAGATTTGAACAAGATATATATAAATAAATATATTAGGGAGAGAGTGAACTAATTGAAGGAAATGTTCAAAAATGTTATATATACAACAAAACAGCGGTTCTTAAAACTTTCTATCACTGCGCCTTTCCCTTTATGTATCAGCCTGGCAACGCGGGATCCCGAAAAGATTTTGAATACTCTTCCCTCCTTTACTCCCAACCAGTGGCGCACACAAGGGAGGTGTCCTAGAATTCCGGATGCCCCCATAGCCCTTGATTTTTTCCCCTATTGATTATAATTCTAAATATATAGTACGTAAAATTTAATTACTAATTATTTGTTGTTAATGATTCATTTTATTAATTAATGCTAATTATTTATTCAATAATTAGTTTTTTTACTGTTTGTTTTGGTGGACTTTCGACCCTGGATCCCTCACCCCTCTTGAAAAATTCTTCTGCGCGCTACTGCTCCCAACTCATGGTTGAGTATTTTAAAGTGCCTCAAAAATCCTTTCAAACACATTTCTTTCCTTTCAGGAAAAAGTAAACATCTATTTAATGAGAAGGTTGGCAGCATTTCTTTTATAAGAGCTGTTATATCAGGTGTAATATTTGTGTTCTGCAATTTCAATTCCGGTTCTTTGCTTTCCAGACGGTTTCCATACTTATTTTTATGGTAAAAAAAAAAGAGCTTAAAATGTTTTTTCACATCGTTCGGAAAGGGTTTCGGAAAGGCATCAGAACTTAACGGACAACTAGGCACGATTTTCCTGTACCACAAAAGATTGTAAGAGACTTATTCTTGTCAATAATAATTATAATTCTTAATTTTTCCACCAGTGTTTATATTATTTTTCGAATATACTACTTTATAGGAATGACTATGTAGTTACAAACAAATAATGAAAAAAAAATTTAATATTCCTGATCGAAATACATTGTTTTAGAAATTTTTTCATAGGGGGTAATTTAGTGATCTGGTTTAGGAGGAAACATCTTTCAGTTTTTCTCCGAGTCTTTTTGGATTCTTCAAAACAGGGAAACCTTAACATTAAATACAAGGTCTTCGAGGAACCCCTAAAAAAAAACGATGGCGATCACCGGGGTCAAGAACCACTGTTTAAGAACCGTTGCAATGAAACGTTCTCCAAAAATAAAAATAGGTTAATAAACAAAACTATCTTGACCTACCTATTGTTTAATAGTTCTTTTTTTTTTAAAAAAAAAGGACAAAATTATTTCAAAATATGAAAAGAGAAATAAATGAAATTTCAAAATATTTGACAAAAAAGTTTAATACTGTTACACTTCCTGGTAAACTTTGGCAAAGCAAGCAGTGAAATTTCTGTGTCGAGGATGCATAAAGATGAAAGCAGTTTCTTAAAAATGACTTTTAATAATAATCAAGGATGAAGTCGATGTATTCGTCACTGGAGCGATCAAAAACAATAAGTTGACTAATAAAATCTTAGTTCAAAAAATCAACATTACCAGACATCCGATTCGAACTGTCTTAATATAATATTTCGTATGGTTTTTTTAAATGTCTAACAAATGCTATAACATTCTAGAATATTATTATAGGAAAAAATTAAATATGAAAGCAAGTCTGCTTTAAAGTATGAGTTCAAATAGTACGCTAGTAACTACATAGAGGAGAAAAACGGAAAAGAGAGATAATACAAAAAATAGGACGAGGAAAATGTTTGAAAAATCCTAAGGATTTTGAAAATAAATTGTCTAGTTCAGGGGTGGGCAAATTGTTTTGACTCGCATTGTGGGATTGGAAGATATTGGAGGGCAGCACTTTTTTAAAAATGATTGTATTCATTACAAAAAATTAACACATACAATTTAATTATTGTGTTAATTTCATATTATCTATAGCTGCATGCACTTTAAAATTTAGAATCATTTTAATGAGACAAACGTACCCTTATCGTACTTTCCTACAACTTTTTTTAAAGTCTGGAGCAAGGTTGCTTGTTTCAATTCTCACCACAGTCTTCAAGCTTACGTCAGCCAACTTACATCTGTATGTATTCTTGCTGATCTTCAAGCAAGGAAAAATTTGCTCACAAATATATGCCGACTAAAATAAAAAAGACCAATTTCACCGAAATTTCTTCATACATGGAAATTTATCAACAGACACAGATTTGTAAAAGTCAGCGTTTAACATTAAATATTTTCTTCACATTATAATCTGACTTCAAGTCAGGAAGATCAAGCTATAACTTTTCAGGTTCTGTATCAATATCAACAGTAATGAGAACAAATTGAATTTAGGCTTAATTTTTTTAAAACCCTGAAACCTTACGACCACGACCTCTAAAAACTGCAGATTATCTCTTAGTAGAAGCACGTTTATTTCGAATAACAAGTTCGAATCTTTGGTGAGCATGGAAAAAAAAAATCCGGGCTCAAAGCTATTTTCTTAGCAGGCCGCTAATTGGCCACCCTTGGTCTAGTTTGTTTCGCTAACGAGTAGGAAAACTTAAAATGTTGAAAACCAGAATTTGAAATCGAATTTTTTTATTTCCACCAATTTCTTAAAAACTCCAATACACTTTCATAACGTTTACATTTATACAAAAACTTTTAAAATTAAAGAAATAGAAGAGATTATTCTAAAAACTAAAATTGTAAATAAAGTACGGTTATATCTCATTTAGAAATTTTCTGTTAAAAAACTTAAAAATGAATTCTATTAAGGCTGTCTTCGATAAAAGTACGAGAGCTTGAACTAAACGCGAAGCACATTTTCAGAGAGAAAAATGCCTCAATTTCCATGGAAATTTGCAATATCTTAGCTCATACCTCTGTTAACAATGTTGTGTTTTTAAGAATTTCAAAATATTCCATGAATATTTTCTTTTTCGTTTTAATACGTGACGGCGTAGCTCATTGAACATTAAGATATAGGAGAAAAAACACAAAACACATTTTATACCAGAAAAAATGAATCAACTCGGTTAAAAATGGAAAGTATGATAAAAATGCTGCTCTTTAAAGGATAGTGAAGCCAGAATATCATATTAATTTTTCATTTCTTTTATAGCTGAAAAAAGGGTTCCAAATTTGGGTCCTATTCTTTAACATTAACCGAAAACAGCCTTAACTATCAGACATCAATAAATCAAAAAAACTGTTGTATTATTTAAGATATCCGACTACTCTAAAATTACGAATTTCGCCAACAAATTGACAATGTTTTTCAAGATTGAATTTTATAGACAGTCTTATTATAGCTTTATAAAAATACCAAGAATACCTTTATTTTCCATTCACTAGAACAAAAGCTACGTTTTAGTAAAAGAAGATGCTACACACTACTTAAAGCAATATATCACACTTTAAAATGCGTTTTACTCGAAATGTGTTTTTTTGAAAATGCTCAAACAAGGACAGCGATTACTTAAAACTGTTTTGAAAATAATTAACTGAATTTTTTTGTGTATGTTCTGTATAAAAGTAAAAGTGTTTTAATCTTTAGATTTATCAATTATTACAAAATTTACAGTCCCTTAAGTAAATACAGTCACTGTTTAAAGAAATTCATACAATAACTAAGATAAAGTGTGTGTATGTGTGCTCTATAATTTTACAACATTAAAATATCTCTTATCCTGAAGGTCATTTCAAAAATGAATAGCAAAGAAAACATATCAAAAGTGAAAATTTTTTCGAAAACTTTTTGTACAGAATAGGCCCCGTTTATGTAATTTTTCCCATTTAAGCACAATAATAACATCCTTTTCTTCTTAAATTAAACATATTTTTCATAAATTGTGCTAAATAAATCTAAAAACCACAAAAAAATCCTCATATCTCCTTTTTAAAAAAAAGTTGTCGCAAATAGTCGGATACCTTAACTTTTTCGAATTTTTGTTCTATTTAAATTATATGTATATCTTAACTGAACAGTTTTAACTCTTGCATTTCGTTTTTCTTCCACTGCTGATTTTAAATCTGAATCTTTGAAATAAGATGGTATTTCTTGCAAAGATAAAATTACTTGCTTAGTTATTCAAGTTGGTATGTCTTTCTGTACCTCAAATCGGAAATCATTAAATTAAATTGTTGAAACACCACCGCCTATGTATTGAAACGCAGTATTCATTTAAAACCTTTTTCGAATTTTCTAATAAACGTTTAGCCAAAAGACTGAAGTTCTTTCACGAGATCTTAGCTGAATAACTTAAGGCAATTTATAATGAGTCATAAAAATGCCAATAAGCATACTAAAGTTTAGATTACTTTTAAAGTTACTATCAACTCTGTTCTAGCATTGCTAAAAAGTTAAGGAATTAAAAGTCTAGATATAATTGGCGGTATCGCTGGATACTTTGAATTCAAATCCAAAACAAATTTAATTTGATACTGAGAATTCAAATCGAAAATAAATTTAATTTTAAATTGGATCAAAAACAAAGCATTAAAAAATTATAGCTTACAGTGGAAAAGTAAAACTTCAAAACACAGAGCCTTTCTCTTTGTGAAATGGAGAAGCATGGCGAATTTTATAATTTCTTTTTTAAAAAATAATAATAAATTATGGCAAATATCTCTCACACAAAATTTAATACTTGATAACAAAAAAAATATTGGTCTGATATCAATCGAGCTGTTAAAATCATAATAAAAATTTAAATATATATAATTTTTTTTTCAAATTTCTTTATCTACAGACGAAAAACTCCGGTTTTTAAATGAAACATTTATTTTTCAAAGCTACTGACTTTCCTATAGAAAAAAAAATACATCTCCAGAACTAAATTATGCTTTTTTACGTCCCCACAAAGCCGTTTCGGACCACTGAATCTCATTCGAAATTAAAGGGAGGACGACGACAACCAGTTGCTTTCGCGCTGCCGAATTCTCCGAAGAAGAGGAAAGCGGCGTGCTTTCTCAAAGCGCCCGAAGTCAACAGGTTGGTTGCAGTTACCGAAATTTCATCGATTTGCTTCTTCGCGTTCCCCACTGCGGATGGGGGGAAAGAAAATTTACTGTCCACGTAATTCCTTTTCGTGACACACCTAAAAACCTAGAAATAATAAAATTTAAAATTAAAAGAATGCAAAGTTTAATTTTTGTCAGTTGTAGTAATTTTCGAACTTCCAAAAGGTGTCTTCATGGGTACATGATTTTTTTTTTTACAATCGTACTGAAGCATTAAAATTGCACGATTCTAATTGCTTCCAATTTTTTTTAACTATTTAAAATTAAGTTTTAATTCTAAAAAACTTCTCTTAAAAGTTGGAACACTATTCTCAGAAACAATAAGAAATGGCGAATGCAATGTAATTCTACTTTAATACCAGTAAATATGAACCTAGTAATGATTACAATTTATGATAAAGCCTATTTATACGAATTAAAAAATATAAAATCGTTGATAATTAATTTATAATAAACTCTTAATTAATGATTAATTGAGTTTTGAAATTTTCAAACATTAATTTTTATAAGTACAGATATGTTTGTATTAATTATTAAAAAACAAAAGTATTTTAAGTTTCATGCTTACAAACTTTCCATGAAAACTTCAACTATTTTTCATACAATATATTTAAACACGAAAATTTATTTAATTTAGTTACAAACACAAATATGCAGATCATAATTGTTTCATATAAATAAATAACGATCATACTTACTTAGAAAACGCTGATAAACTTATTCTGGGGAAGTTCAGAAAGCAAAAGTGTAGCAACAATTTTATTACAACCAGACACAGTTTTTAAACAATACTTTTCTAGATGCTATACAAATTATTCTGTATAATTAATTACCAACTGTGCGTACCTAAAGTTTAGTTTTAATTGAATCCTAAATACCCACTTCAAATTCAGCATTCTTCTTATAATCGAAATGTTAGCATTTATAGTACATTTCTGATTTACCTTGTTTCTCGTCTTGGATATTTGACTTCAGTTCAGAGGGACAAATTATTAGTGCAAATGAAAACAGATCTTTCGCAACAGTATTTCGAAATTAACAAAAAGAATTCTAGTTTGATACTGCAAGTCTAGAATCTCAATCAAGTAATTACATAAAAATCACTTTAAATTAAATCCAGATCTACTTAAATTAAGTAGTAAATTTGGATCACTGAAAATCCAATGCTATTTGAATCTTAAATTCATTTGAAATTCCATTCATTGGAATTAAATTCAAATAATGTTCCATTCCTTGGAATTAAATTCAAACAAGGTTCCATTCATTGGAACTATTAAGGTATTCATTAGAATAATGTTCAAATGTTATTCTGTTCATTTTGATTTATGTTCAAATAATTCGATTGCCTACAGTCATCTTAAAATGATTACCGTAACATACGGTGTATAACGCGCACTTTAAACACAAAAAAATAACATGGAAATTTAAGAGGTCATTTTACTAGCCTGGTATAAAAATAATAGCTTTAAAAATTAAAAAAAAAAAGATATGAGCATATAAAAAAATTAAGATTTCTACATGTGTGTAAAGGAACCTTATGAACTATAAAACTTGTTCTGGAAGTAAACCATTTTTTTTTTTCAAAAGCGTACTCCGAATAAATGATTTTACAAAATAAGAGCATTGCGTAGGTACATTTCAGGTTGTGACAAACCTATACGGAACTTTCTCACTAACCTTCTGCGACGTCTTTTTTAGGGAAATTTAATTCCCCTACCTATTTCCAATCAGCTCCAAAAAGAGGACGGGATTCCTTGTTATGCAGATTAGATAAAGTATTTAAGTTAAACGGAATAGTAAAGTAAAAAGCAGTAGGAGAGAGATTGAAGCAGAAAGGTATAATAGTGAAGTTAGAGATTTATTATTGAAGATTTCTAGGTGGATAGATTAATCTCAGGAAGAGTTGAGATTCAGTGTGGTAAATATTGATTTATATTTAAAGTCTCATTAAAGCTTTTAAGTTAATTTAAAGGAAAGTCCCTTTTAAACCTCATAACTATTTTGATATATTTGTTATTAAAAGTCTTTGATTCTATTTGAGAAAGATAACCAAATAAAGAAAGTTATTTATAAAAATGGCTACTGGCTCTTATCTGACTCCAAATTATTCTCGTTCTCAAAATGAGATCCAAGGGGATCTTCAAAAAAGGAGACTGCGTTATACGATGATTATACCTACAAATTAAGGAATACAGTTTCAAAAGATAGGTGCGCGTTATATACGCTGGATATTTCGGTATTTTATACAATAAATAATTACGCTTATATATCATGAGATTCATTTAAGTTAATCAACCTCTGACGTAGCTAGTCCGCCCGGCGAGTCTTTATGAAAAAACATGCGAGTCTTATTCAATATATATCCTTTATTTTAGACATTACGGGCTGCGGTAGCCCAGTGGTTAAGGTATCGGATCAAGGCAGACATGTCATGAGTTCGACTAAAGACCCGCCGTGTAGGGCAGCGATGCACGTTAAATCTGACCAGAGCTGAAACGTCCTCCCGTTGGTGTGGTATGGTAGTTAAGAGAGGGGGTGCCAGCTTAGGTGTCGCCCACGTCACTTGACCATGGTTCAAAATTACATGGTCTGTCGCTAAAAGCAATCGTGTGGCTGAACAGTGCGACGTTAATATTCACCCACTTTACAGACATTACTAGTACAAGAGGCAAATCACCACATTTCGGAATTCTTACCACACAAATATGCCTTTTCATAAATGTCACTTTTAAACTTTTTCTTTTTTGCAAAAAGAATTTCGAATTCACTTTTTATCTACTGATGGTACTTATAAGTACCACAAACTTTAAAATTACGTAGAATAGCCATTTTTACGAATATTTTGATGGTACTCAGTAGAGACACTCTGTTAATTCCCCTCTTTTAGAATTGACCACTGATTCCCAATGAGGTCTATATCGACCCCCAAGGGTTTATGACGATTTATACAAGGAGTTCACATAAGTGAAAACAATTTGGGTGTCAATGAGGAGTAAATGGTGGTCTATATGATAGTGGTTCTCATTGAACCAGATTGTGACTTTAATTTTAAAAGAAAATTAAATCAAGTGAAATAAAGATTTTACCCATTTAACAAATTTATTTACCAACTTTAATGAGGTTAATTTAAAGTTACACGATTACAGCAAAATTTTTATTAAATCAAGGACAATTTCAGCGGAGTTTTTTCTTCAAAATTAAGCTAAAGTAATATAACATTAGAGGTCGCAAATTTTCTCATTTTGCCACGTACAATCTGTCAGAATGTTTTAATCTACGTTCAGCATTTAAATGTCCTTTATTCAGATTTTGAAACTAGGTTTGAGAATGCTTTGACTATGGTAATACCACAGTGGACAATCAATTCATATGATCTCTCACATTGAAAATAAAAATTTCATATTACAATAAAAACTGATCAGAATAGGCACTAAGGAAGATCTTAAAGTAAAGTTTAGAAACGGATATATATGCAATTTTGGCTGCCAATCTCCAAAACAGAAGAAAGAAAAAATGGGGAGGGAGGAAATTGGTCCTCTCTAACAGAGGAGATTTAAGGTTAAACCGGACAAGAGATACTAAATGTTAAAAATTTGTTATTGAAGCACCAGATTCATCAAAACCACTAAAACCGTTTTATTTGATGTTCAGTTATTTTATGTATTAATTAAATTTTAATCAAATTAATTAACATGTGTTTTTTAAGTTTTAAACACAATACTTCATTACTGTAAGAAATTTAATTCTTTTAAGGGGTCCGGCACATGAATTTTCAAAAAATTATCGATTTTAACACTTTTTTATATTTTCTAAAAGTTCAAATATTTCTGTTTAAAACGATATATGATATGAGAAAATACAATAATTAGAAGTATTATTTATTTATTTTTTAAATGAAGCTACTCCTTGATGCGCATCAAATGAACTCTGCTAGGAGCACCTGTGTTTCCCTTTGCATTAGTTTCTGATGAGTGCGAATCCATATTATGTTCAGGTAGAAAACTGACTGAATCGGACTTATCGAAAGTGTATGGGTACACATACACGTCTTTTGAATCTTAAAAGCGGAACAGGGAGAAAAAAAAAAAGTCAAGTAATAGAAAACGCTAAGTGGTCGTAACCTACTCACCAACATTTTAATATAAAAAATTCAAAGATATTATACCGTACAGCTCTTAGAATTAATATCAATGACCTTCACAGCATGAAAACTGGTTTTAGGGCTGTTTAGTTTCATCTTCTGTCTTCAAACGAGAGCCATCAACATGGACTGCGTTTCGCGGATATAAATGCCTAGTGCAAGTTTCAAAAGACAGAAGCTGAATGTAATGAAAGGCACTATGATCATAAACACATACACACGTACTATATACCATTATGAATTAAATGAAGCCAATTTTTAGAGATCTAGGTAATCCTATGTTATTAAAAAAGGTTTACATGGAAAGACTCGGAACCCAAACCAGTCAGTTAAAAACACCATATGGTCAGTGATTTCAAGATCTACATTTGTGGTAGTTAAAACTCCAAACTATTAGGGGATATTGCACAGTTCAATATGAGTCGTGTAGCAAAATTAATGATCTTAAAACATTTTTGTTCTGAATACAGTTATAACTGAGTGTCATGCTTCAAAAAATTAGATGCACGTAGGACTCGTGTAGCCTAACGAAAGCATCTTGAGATCTCCAAAAAAGGCAAAATTGCTAAAAATAATGGGGGAAAATAGAAAAGTCTTTTGTGTATGAGCAGAAAGTAAAAAAAAAGGCTTCATATGCTTTTGGGAAGTACTAAAAAAGTAAAAGATCAAACTACAAATTTTTACTTTAAAGCCTGGTTTCTCAATATGTAATATTTTTCACTTTATGTACATTTTCCCCCAAAAACTACTTATTATATAATCCTCAAATTTTCAGTGAGAAGGAAGACCTTTCACATGTTTACACATTTTAACGGAGGGGATTACATATATCTAGCAAAAATTTTTAGATAAGGTTTTTAAAACTAAATTTTAAGGAAAAAAAATTGGATAATTTTTTTAAAAATTAATGAGTAATTTAATTTTTAACAAAACCCTTAAAGTTTTATTAATAGTACACATAACCTACAGTAAAAATTTTATCCATGAAAAATAAGTAGTTTCTGAGAAAAAGGTACATAAACTTGCGCAATTTAACATGGGCTCCTATGGACGTGCCGGGCCCCTTAAAGTAAGTAGCTCTATACTAGAGCTCTTTAAAACACATTAAAGTTGATAAGCTTGTAAAAATTCAATATTAGATAAGCAGGGGTCTAACCCCAAACCGAAAAACATGGCAAGGGGGGTCTATGAGACAAAAATGTTTGGGAACCACTGGAATAAACGGTAGCACGGGTTTAGCGATGGATATTTTAGTGGGAAAGGCAGATTATTTTAAAACAGAAGTTGCGTTTTCAGCTAACATTTTGAATGGATTGCGATGATTGTCATTTTTGTTCTGTAAAGGTAATTTATAATGTCAAAAAATAAGTGTCTTATATAGTTTTTTATGTGTTAGTTAAGACCTTAAAAAACAATGCGAATATTTATTTTAAGTGAACAGTGTATATAATTAATTTTACAGTTGAATAACTTAGTGGTATTTATAAGTATATCGACAATATACACTGGATGTTAGAACAAGAACTTCGTGTGTTTTTTTCTTGGGGGGTGGTATTTCTTTTTAGTTTAACTTATTTTATTTATTTATTTTTTATTGTTTATATCTACGTTTTCAAAAAATTTTAAGCTTTGGATCTGAGCTTTTTTTTTTTTTTGCCAAACAATTAAATGAAGTGTCTATTATTTATTCAAAAATTAGCAACATTTTAATTTCTTTACGTGTGACTGGGATTTAAGAGCAACAGCAGTTTTACAAGGTGCTATTATTAATTCCTCCCCATCCCCTTTTCTTAGAATGTCCGGAAAAAAGAAGCTCAGTCTTCAAGAGGCTTTGGATTTATAACACAGCCTAGAATCTGAAAGCAGTGATGCACTAATAGATGATTCTTTAGATCAGTGATTTCCAAAGTGGTCTATATAGACCCCCAGGGGTCTATGATGGCCTTCAAGAGGTCCATGAGAGATAAATGGGGATCTATAATAGTGGCTCTCATTAAACCAAATGAAGATTTAAATTTTAAAAGAAAATTTAGTAAAGTAAAAACTAGATTTTATATCTATTTAATAGATTTACTTACTAATTTTAATGAGGTTAATTTGCTGTTTCAAGGTGACAGCATATATTTTATTAAATCAAGGGCCATGTCAGCAATTTTGGCTTTAAAAATACATACCTAATATTTATTACGAATTATGGAATATCATGAGAATATTTTTAATTACTTTTCCTAGTGAAAAGCAGTTTCAGCGTGGTTGCCTATCTCCAAAACAAACAAGAAAGGGGGAAATAAGAGCTGGACAGTAGTAACCGAGGAGATTTAGGGTCAAACCTGCCAAGATTGGCCCTAAGCTGGATTATGTATTGATTAAATTTAAATTTAATTAACATGTTTTTTAAGGTTTAAACACTATACTTCACTACAGTAACAAATTTTAATCATTTAAGCTAAGTGGCTCTATACCAGCTGTCGAAAAGACATTCAAGTTGGTAAGTTCGAAAAAATTCAATATTAGGTAAGCTGGGGGTCTACTTCAAACTGAAAAACATGGAAAGGGGTCTATGAGACAAAAAAGTTTGGGGACCTCTGCTTTAGATAAAGAAGTCCCAGCATATACTCTAACGATCAAGAGACTGAGCAAGTTGAAGGTGCAGTAGCTCTTGTTCAGAAAATACAGTATTTCCCAACCCAAGATGAAGGGCTTTAAAAAATATTCAATCGGAACCTCACTCAAAATGCAAAATGTGTAATGAATTTTTGTGTATTAATGAAAATAAAAATTGTTTCTTTGATAATCATCAAATTAAGTTAATGGGTAAAACCTGCTTTAATGTGTAAAAAATGAAATTTATAAATTTTATAATTTTCAAAAATACGTATTTTGTGCTGTAAAATATCAGTGTTCTCTGGTTATTTAGCATTTTTGAGATTTAAAACTCCGTTACAAAAGTCATTTTGTATTATGAGAATATTTTAAACCTCTCTGAGTACTGCCGATACTTTAAATTAACCAATTTAGTTAATTAGCTCTAATGGATTAAATTTCCCAAAGTGGAGTACTTTATTTTGTATATCCCTTAATTTTCAATGTAGTAATTAAGAAAAAAAAATGCAGTAAATCATAATGCGGTAGATAAAGGGTTAACATTCAGCAAACCAAATTCTTTGGTCTCGAACGCTTGATTCCACTTGAAATTCGCCAGTTATTAAACACGAGGCTATTAAAGAAAAATACAGCAATCCCTTTGATCGATTTGAACAAATTCCAATAAAAAGTTTTGAAACATGTTAGAATTTTTTCCCTCCAGAAGTGGCTGTTCCCTCTCTCTCTCTGTCTGTTCATAAGTTCTCGAAGAGCATTACGGATTTTACATCATTTGTATTCAATAGGAAGCCGGTAGATTTTCCATTGTGATAGCAAGCTCTTTTTGTTTTTATCGATACAAAAACTTCATGATTGTCTTGTAGAAACTTATTAGAAATTCAAGAGAAATATTGCAGAAAAAAAAGTTTAACCCTTAACTTCGCAATTTTTTAAATTTCTATGAAAAAATTATATTAGCTAGTTCTCAAGCAATAATAAAAGGGGAAAATATGAAAACAAAATTTAGTTTCAAATTGAATTTCAGTCATTTTTTTGTTTGTTGGAGAAATGCAATATTGCGCAGTAGTGCTGTAAATTACAAAACTTTTTTTTTATATGAATAATTTATATTCATCATAAAATGTTTAAATTTTTTACCTGGTAATTTATTTCATCAGTAAACAAGAGGAAGCATAAAATATAATGGATTCTTTTTATAGCAAAAACACAGTTCTTGAGGCATCAGATATTTTATAATTGTTGTGATTTCTAAAAAAAATGTACTTCCATCTAGTGACAAAATTAGCATGTATTTCGTTGCAGTAATCTTTTTTTTTCTCAGATAAGCGATTTGTAGGTAATTAAAAGAAATACTGAGTCTCTGTTATATTAAAATAAATCTTATGTTGCAGAAATGCAATAGTGCGGAGTTAAGGGTTAATGGGATTTTTTAAGAAAAATACCTAAGTTTAAAAAAGGAAGATTAAAAATATTTACAAAGATTAAAAATTTGTTTTATGTATATAAAGTTCAGAAATATTTTCATTTTAATTATATGCTTCAAATTCGTAGATGTTGAGGTCCTTGTTATATGAAACAATGATTTTCTGAAATAAGTTATAATTTTGTTTTAGTCTATATAAAAAAAATTAATCATTAGTACTAATTCTCAAAGAGGTTTTACTATCATATTTCAGTGTGTGTGAAAAAGCGAATCATTAGCAATAATTCTCATAGAAATTTTACCACCATATTTTAGTGTGTATGAAAAAGCGAATCATTAGTAGTAATTCTCATAGAAATTTTACTATCATGTTTCAGTGCATATAAAAAAGCTAATTATTAGTAGTAATTCTCATTAAAATTTTATTTAAAATTAATGTACTTTCGCTTGGAACTCTTACTGTGTTTGATTACTTAACACTTTTAGAGTTTTTTTTTAAATAATAGAATTTCTATAAAATTGACAAAATGTTATTAGTTTAATTGCAAAGGATTCGCACAAGAATAAAATGTACTCAATTTACAAAATTTCTTGAACTTCAGCTTTTAAAATGTCTGTATCCCATTCAAAAGTAAATAAATGCTTGTACAAAAAGATGTAATTTAAATTAATTAAATAAATTTTATCAGACAGTATATCTAATGGTAAAAATTGAAAAAAATTAAAAAAACTAACACTTAATTATTCCAGTAAACAATAATCATGATTTAAAACGAATTTATTTATTACATTAGTTCGCTTACACTTAGTCGTGAAATGCATCTTAAACATATAATATTGCAATTTTTATTGCAATTTTATATATATATATATATATATATATATATATATATATATATATATATATATATATATATATATATAGTCTAATTCTCTACAGACAAGAGATAAACATTCAATCACATTCGAAAAAAACACAGATACAGTTAAGAGAACATACAATGAAGGACACTAGATTAAAAGTTATAAAATGGATGCTGCAGTATTATAAACATTGCTGACTTAGGACAGCTAATATATAAAATATATAGAAGTGGGGTTGAACATGTTTTTAGGCCAGCCAACCTTCCCCCTTTATGTAAATAATACTGAGCAAAAACCTATTGAAAGTAATGGATAGGAATATCTAAATCCATTACAAAATAGAGGTAACTTACTTAAAAATTGCACTTGAAAATGCAGAGCCCGCGCTAAATCTGAGTGCAATATATATATATATAGAGAGAGAGAGAGAGAGAGAGAGAAAGTAAAATTACCAAATTCGGTCAAGACATATTTTTATTTGTTATTTTATTGAATAGAGCTATCTTTTGGCTTTACAAAACATACTTTATTACGTTTCTAAACTACGTAGAGGCCAAGTTACAATTTTATAGAGAATGTACACTAAAATATTTCTTATTGAATGAATACTTTTTGAGTTATGGCTTGTTATTTATACAGTGGCCTAAAAAAAATGTCACAATTCTTTTTTATGTTTATTCAGTCACCTCTAAAATTTTCAAATTTTAATAAAACATTAAAATTTTAGTACATTTCTAGATAAATGCATCCAATTTGTTTTAGTAATACTCTTACTAATATAAGTTTATTTACTTTTTTCTCTTACAAAAATATTGCTAAAATTTCGCTTAGAACTGATTTTTCTAAGATTTAAGTAATTTATTTTAAATATTGTTAGTTAAATATTAGTATTTATTGGTATTGACTCCTAAAAAGCATTTTTTATGTATAAATATGCTATTTTGATAAAAAGTACTCCGAAAGTGGTCGGATACCTTAAAAATCACACAACATAAGTTTTTTTCTACAAGATGAAAATGTTATATTTATGATGAACTAATTGTCCCATCCCCCTCATTGCGCAAGCAGTGGATTCCTGTTCTCTACATCTACAAAAGTTTCTTTTGAGAACTGGACTCTAGTCATAACTGAGGCTTAGTCATTATGTCAGTCAAAAATGTAACAACTTCAAAATAAAAAACTTCTAACTTTTTATTAAAGCCACAAAAACCTTAAGATCAATTTGGACGATATTCATATAAATATAGTAAATATACAAATCAAACATTTTCCTTTTTGAAATTTGGTTACATATATATATATATATATATAAAAATATGTATTATTTAACAAAACAAGAAATAATAGATAAAGAACATAACAAGAAATAGCGTAATAAAAATATAAAAGCTGAACATGAAGAACAAAATTATAGAGAAATAAAAAAGAACTACAAAAAAAGAAGAACCTAGCGAGTCAGAAACAATTTCGGACTTAGGACCGAACAAAGTGGGGTTAA
This sequence comes from Trichonephila clavipes, assembly GCA_019973935.1. NCBI lineage: Eukaryota > Metazoa > Arthropoda > Arachnida > Araneae > Nephilidae > Trichonephila > Trichonephila clavipes. The sequence continues at coordinate 104,472 of BMAU01000599.1, read as the reverse complement.
ACCAGTTTGAAGCCCAACCTTCCCCCTTTTGCAACTCGGTAGGAAAACTAAATAAAATAAAATAAACAAAACTTCAGAGAGTATAACTCAGAGAGCATGATAAAACCAATCACACTACTATTATGTAACAAACTCTCAAACTCTTAATGCAGAAAATCACAAGATAATTATGTAAGAAAAGTAGAAAAATACTAGAACAATTACATAAGAAAAGTATCTTTCAAGAAATAATTTAACAAAATTTCTTTACTCACAGAGCTTTTATCAAGCGTCTTGACATCAATGAAAATCAATTATTCACCAAGTTAAAAAAACTGAATATACATAAACACATCTTTTGAGCTAACTTTTAAACCAGCCAGCAAAGACAGATATCAAAGACGACAATCAAAATATGGTAGAATTTGAATTGGTTGATTGTCAAAAATGTAAATTTGCTAGGCTCTAATTTGGTTGTTGTCAACAATGTGTAAGATGTTCAAGATGTGTGTGGAAAAAATGTAAACTGTGATATGAGTGTTATGATATAATCTTCACAGCAAGACCACTAACATGCTGACTTTGAAAACCTATTGTTGTGTGGTGGATTTGGAATTCAGTAGCAAGACGGTTAATTGATGAATATAAAGGGTGATCTCAAGAAATTAAAAGGGTATTCATGATCTAAACAACATTGAAAAATTTTTTTATATTATTGTATTTATCTATTTTGTGGGTAGTTAAGTTGTCATTTCTAAATAAAAAATTCAAAATGATATTTCAGTAAATTGATATATGAAAATTGCTGTTCCATACGGAATTTTAATTATATGGAACTTAAACGAATCTCTTTAGTCAAAAATGTCTGACTACAATATTATTAATAAAATGCAAGTCTAAATCCAAGAATTCCACCCTATTAGAGTTGAAGTTAGTTTTAAGGAGCTTGAAAATTGAAATTATATATATATATATATATATATATATATATAATTTCAATCTCTCATAAAAATATTCTATTTAAAAAAGCAAGATATGTAATTTAATCCAGAAAAAATGTAAAAATACATATTTAAAATTAATGTAAAAGATAAAAAACTAAATGATCTATAATACTGTTACATTCAGTGCCTACAAATTACTCAAGCGTATAATTTATATACTCTTCGGATAAAAAAAATGATAGCCAATTTAGTTACAGGTAAAATTTCAAAAGTATTTACAAAATATCGAAGAATATATTTTTGCAGCGCACTTCCGTCTATGCAAAAAAAAAGTTTTAAAAATTCAAACATTAAATAAAAATTTTATATAATGCGTAACCATACGATTGAAACCAGTATCAATAAATAATCAAAGCATGCAGATATGAAATATACCTTTCTCTTAAAAAAATAGTGAATTAAATGATTATCAATATTAATGTCGATAGTTATAAAATTACTATTGTTAAAATCATAGTAGATGAAATCATAAAGACAAAAAAATGCATGATTTCTTCTTTAAGAATACAAATTTAACGAACAAATATATATAATAATCTCAGTAACTGATTACGCCAAAGTTAAAAATAGTGCTAGGACGTTAAACATCATTTTAAAAACATGCTTATCATATTAAAAACAAATATTTAAATAAAAAAACTGACAAACCAAATAATTCATAGCATCATAAAAACATATATAAAATATTTTACCCTATGCTTTTATTAAATTATACGATTATACTTTATTTCTTAAAATAAATTGATTAAAGTTACCGAAATCTGACAAAATATTAATTTAAAAAACGCCATAAAAAAGATTATAACTCCATCACCAAAAACTCGATCATGCATAGAACTGATAATACACTTACTTTTCAAAACGGGCTCGCTTTTTCTGAAGTTTCGCACCCAGATGGTTCAGTATCATAAAGACTTGAGCGCGAGAATCGCTGGATTAATATTAACAGAAGCGCCACCTGGCGGTCAAATGCTTTAGTAATTCTTATTGGCGGATGAAAGAGTGAAGGTTGGAGAGTAACTCACGCTCCTCCCTTGAAAAAGGTGTATTTGGCCATTTCTTATTTATGGCGTATAAATAACATTGGAGATACTTCAGAGAACTTCATTTTTCTTCTGTCGTTTCGCTCCGCCTCTCAACGCTGTGCAAGCAGAACGATTTGCTTTTTTGTCTTCATTTGTTCCCAAGTAGACAATGGTGACCAATCGGGTTTCAGTTATCGACCGTATCTACCCACACCGATAAAGGTAAAAAAAATAAATAACCAATTGTTATGCTCTCCGAATTTCCTGGAATCAACTTGTTTTCCTGGAGGAGGAGATATTGTTCTAATTCTACTACAATGCTTCTAGATGTATGCGAAAATGGTGTGGTTAAAAAAAAAAAAAAAGAACCGGAACTGCGCTTAGGAAGCTCTCGCCAATCGTTTCAGGAATAATACCGAGAAAATCGATCTGAAAGAAATTTTTTTTTTTTTACGCGTAGTTCATTTTAAAATTTGTTTATGATTTTTTTATAAATTACCAGAGTGTCTAAAACGGTTATTCAGAGAACTGCGCTTATGAAGCTCTCGCCAATCGTTTCAGGAATACCGAGAAAATTGAGTAGAAAAAATTTTTTTTTACAATGGGATTTTTTTCTCGTCGTTTATTCTAAAATTTCCTTATGATTTTTTTAAAAAAAATTACCAGACTGTCTAAAACGGTTATTCTGAGAACTTCTGTTATTTTCTTACATTTCACGAGAACTAAGAATGCGAAAGTTTAAACTAGAAAAATACTTATAACAGTGGCGCGCACAAGAATTTTTCAAAGGGGGGGGTCGAAAGTCCACAATTCTCGTATCCAGTGCCGTAAAGGAGAATATTAGGGCCCCCTAAAAGTCAGGCTTTGGACCCCAAGTCAGATCTTACAAAGGAATGCAAAACCATGACGTTTGCCCCTTTCCCGCGGTACGGTGGTGTACGTTGCGTTACTGCTCGTATCATATCTCAAAACTCAGCCAAATATATTCTTTTAATTTTGTCGATTGCTGGGAGCAAAAAACGATAACAAGTAAATTATTGAATAAATGATTAGCATTTATAAATAAAATGAATTATTGAAAACAAATTCTTGATTAAATTTTACGTATTGTATACATAGGATTAAAAAAATCGAGGAGGGGCAAGCCCGTGACCTACCCTTCCTTATGTGTGTCACTTATTTAAGTCAATATTTTTGAAAATTATGGATTCTGTGCAGAGGCGTAACTGCCGCCGTATCAATGATATGGAGCCCCCAACTTGTGTAAGTAAAATATCCTAAGCTATTAAGGAGGTTAAAAAAAAGGCCACCGAGAAATTTTGATATCAGGCCCACTCAGAACTAACTACGACGGTGCATTTTCAGTAGTATTCCATCTCTTTTAAATATTGTTTCTCATAGCAACCTGAGAAAGTTTTGGCCAGGGTATCTTCTCAACAGGAAAAAAGTTAATATAAAAGCTTCTAAATTTTATAAATTATTTTTTTAAAACAAAAATTGGCTTTAAAATCAATCTTAATTAAATAATTATGAGAACTAAAAAAAAAAACAACTCAAAACCTTATCAAGGAGAAATAATTTTAATTATAAAAATTGAAATTAATAACCCAATTCACATTGAAAGAGTTCATTGTACTCAAAAATATTTTTAATTACTTCACACGCACACACACACAATTTAAGAGTGGAAAAAGGCTTTAAAATGAAACCGAAACCTAAGCTCAGAAAATTACAAATATCTGGAAAACTAATTTGTTATCAGATCTGAAATTTGCGTGGTGGCAAGCTGCTTCCCAATTATATAAGCCACAAGAAAATGCGGGGGGGGAAAAACAGCGGTGTTATTGAAATCGATTGGGTATGAATTATATAAAAAGAAACCTATTGTATCTGAATTTTCTTTTTGGAGGGTAAAACAATTCGACTAAATAACTGATTGATTGTCAAGAAATTCTTCTTGAGATATCCGACTATCCAATGATTCCACCTGCCCATAAAGCGCACCAAACAATCAGTTTTTCTGGATGTAACGGTGTTTCGACATACACTTGTGGATTAGCTTCACTCCAAATGCGGCAGTTTTGTTTGTTGACGTAGCCATTCAACCAGAAGTGCGCTTCATCGCTAAACAAAATTCGCTTATGAAAATCGGGAACAACGGCAATCTCGTTTTGGGCCCATTCGACGAATCTACGCCTTGCTTGATGATCGTTTTGATGAATTGCCAAACAAACTGAGAATAAATCACTTGGCAGCTGTTAAATCGGTCGCCCTCTTGGAAAGTAATGCCAACTTAAACTTCTATACCAGGAAAAAAAACACTCTTTATTTATACAGAGAGGGACCCGTTTATGTAATTTTTTGTCAATTTTTACTTATTTTAGTAGTAATAATTTATTTTCTCTTATTATATATATATATATATATTTTAGCCTTTTTTTCCCTTAAAATGTTCTAAATAAATCTCAAAACCACAAAAAAATCTCCATATCTTTATTTCTTTATAAAAAAAAAGTTGTCGCAAGTAGTCGGATACCTTAATGCAGTGGCGCACACAAGGGGTCCGGACCCCTCCCCCCCAATGCCCTTGATTTTTTTTGATTGATTATAATTTTTTGTATAAAGTACGCAAAATTTAATTATCTGTTATTAATAAATTTTATTAATTAATGCTAATTATTCATTCAATAATTATTTTTTTACTGTTTCTTTGTTCCCCAAAATCAACAAAATCAAAAGAATATGTTGGGCAGCATATTGGAGTACGATACGAGAATAGTGGACTTTCGACCTTGGACCCCCCCTGATGAAAAATCCCTGTGTTGCGCTACTGTCTTAATGTCATTTTGATTGCAGTGAAACATGCAAGTGTAAAAAAAGTGTGGATGAAAAAAATAAAACTTATTTTATGTGCATTTCACCATTAATCTCATTTTAATAGAATACAATTACTCTAAGAATAGTGTGTGTATGCTCTTGGGATCACCGATCAAATTTGGTATCATGATAGATTGCTTTCCTGTTCAAGAAGGTATATATTTAAAGAGGCCACTACCAAGGCCTTTTAAGATGGCCTTGCCACTACTCAATAATTTTTCAGAACCGGGGGCGTAACAATTTGAAATGCCTAGGACGCAGGGGAGGTTAAAAACGGCTTTGATGTGTGATTTTCGAAGGGAATTCCTGGTAACACTGGTTTTTGATACTTAATTTCAGTAGCGTCCTGTTTCCCGGATGTTATGATAGCATGCCTATTATTTTATACCCTTCCTGTCACAACTGCAACAACTGAAAGTTTTTCTAAGAAACAAATTATTAAAAAATCATCTTAGAACTTTCAAAGGCCAAAACTGGTTTTCGGTCTTAACAATACTGTCAATAGAAACAGATGAACTTGGAAAAAGTAAATTATCTGTTATGGATGTTATCAGTAGCGTACACAGGAGTTTTTCAGGTTGGGGGAGGGGGTTCGAAAGTTTACCATTCTTGTACCATGCTCCTTTTGATTTTGTTGATTTTCGGGAACAAAAGACAGTCAAAAACTAATTTTTGAATAAATAATTAGCATTAATTAATAAAATTAATCATTAATAAGAAGTAATTAATTAAATTTTACTTACTATGTACTTAGAATTATAATCAATCGGAAAAAAATCAAGGGTTTGGGGGGGTCCGGACCCCCGTGATCCCCCCTTGTGTGCGCCACTGGATGTTATTATAAATGTGTTTCCGAAAAAAAAATCGAAAAAAGCACCTATTTAAACGAAGTTATTCTTTAGTTGTTTTTTTTTAGTTACCTTAGTTTTTTAATACTTTATTATGTCTATGTATACTTATTTTGACACTTTCATATAAGTTTTATCAATGAGATCATTTTTATTTATTTTCCAAAAAGGGCCCCCAAAGAATTTTTGATACGGGGCCGCCCACTCAAGGCTAGCTACGCCAGTGATTCTGTACCACAACGATGAAATATTTTTTTCCAACAATCAAATTCAAAAGCCATAAATATAATTTTTTTTTCAAATTGATAGACTTTTTTTAAATGCAGTGTATTAGTTACAGGTTTTTCAAAGGTGGAGGAAAAAAAAGAATCGGTTCAATTAAGCTTTATTTATTTTTAAACAAACAAAACAAAACAACATGTACACAGTTGTAACAAAGGTATCCTAAGAAGTTTGTTATGTTATTGGTAATCAAATGAAACCGTTTACTGATGCAAAAATTGTAAAGGAGTGTTTCTTAAATTCTTTTAATTTAGTGTTAGTGACAAAAATAAAAAAAATTTAAAAATGAATAAAAAATTGGTAAAAGCAAAATAGGAGATATTATATTTTGATCAACTTTCCTCATTTTAAGCTTCCAATGCTTTCTTGGTCTTAAAACATTTATTTCCCCTCCTTCCCCATTTATCCCCATGTTGTGGTCCACGTGAAATAACTGACATATGTATGTGGCCCAGCAGATAAAAAGGTTGAGTACCCCTGGTTTAAGACGTTATTACTTGAGCAATTTATCCAGTATCTTATTTTTATTTCATACTAGCTGCATGGCCCGGCTTTGCACGGGCTTTCTCTTTCCCTCATGACGCCAGCAATTATGTGTGTGTGTTTGTACGCGCGCATTGTGAGTGATTTCTAAAATTATTTCATTAAATTTCCCTTTTTCGAAACTTTTGCCACATATTATCGATTTAAGACAGGTTTCCCCTCCTCCTCTCTCTAGCCCAGCACAACACGGGTTTTTTTAGTGTAAAATTACTGCTCCCTCTTCCCCTCCCCCTCACATATAAAATATAGCTTCAAATTTCGATGTATGACTTTTAAAAAACAATATTTTGCATTAGTTAAAAAATTATGTGAAGCAATAAAAAGAAACCCATTCTAATGCTAGGAGTAAAAGAAAAAACTTTCATCATTTTTTTAATAGTTAGTTTCTAAGAAACTAAAATACTGTAATAAATTTAAGATTTTCATGAATAAATCAATCGTTATGTATAGTTAGCTTAACAATGTCTCTGAAATGTATTTTTATCCAAAATAATAGACGATGTACTTTTTAATTAAGAAATAATTAATTTGGAAATGAAATAATAGAAATAATTCTTTTTAAATAAATATATATATAATATATATATATATTTATATATATATATATATATATATATATATATACATATATATATATTAAAATCCATTTTCTATAAGTAATAAATAACGGAAAAATTTACAGATAGCTATTGAAATGATTGCTTTTTTTAATGCTTGAATAAACATATATATACACTCTGTCGCAAAAAAATATATGCACCCAGAAGAAATCAAGCTACAATCACGAAACTCGGCAAGAATGTAGTCTGGTAAGAGATATGCAAATGATTAAAATTTCGAAGCCAATGAGACAAGGCTAAGTGTGCTATGAGCATATTAGTTGCGCAACTGGGAGAGTTTAAAAGCATGAGTACGAGCGCCGTACGGCTATCCAAACGAATCTGATGACTTTGATAGACGATATTGAGACTTAGGATGCCTCTAAGACGTAACCGGCGGCAGTACGAGCAGCTGACGGACTTTGATAGGGGCCGTATAATAGGCCTCAGAGAAGCAGGTTGGTCGAATAGACGTATCGGCCGCCACCTCGGTCGGAGCGATATGATAGTTGCTCGGTGTTGGCAACAGTGGATCACAGAAGGTAGAGTGTACCGTCGCGGAGGGTCAGGACGTCCCAGAAACACAAATGATCGCGAGGATCGTGCAATCAGAAAAGTGGCCACTTCGGTACCAACAACGTCGCTAGCATCGATTCAACGCCACTTACCTCCTTCCAGACATCCAGTGCCATCAAGAGAAACCATAAGGAGACGACTGACCGAAGTTGGCTTGAGGAGCCGACGTCCGCTAAGACGCTTGCCACTGACCCCACATCATAGGCATTGTCGCCTGGATTTTTGCTGACCTCGGGCAACTTGAGTGTGACAGACTGGAGACGTGTCATCTTCAGTGATGAATTCCGATTCAGTCTCAGTGCTGATGACCACCGCACACGTGTCTGGAGGCGCACCGGCCAGCGGTCCGATCCGGCATTTATTGTCGAGCGGCATACAGCAATTTCACAAGGTGTGACAGTGTGGGGGCAATTTCTTGGGACACACGATCATCTTTAGTGGTCCTTCAAGGCACTTTGACAGCTCGCAGATACGTGGACGATATTTTAACGCCGATTGTGCTACCCATGCTATCAAGTCGCCCAGGTGCCATTTATCAACAGGATAATGCTCGTCCACATACTGCGCGACTCTCCCAACAATGTCTTCAAGGATATGACGTCCTACCATGGCCTGCCAGGTCACCAGATCTTTCGCCAATAGAACATGTCTGGAACGCGCTGGGAAGGCAACTGCAGCCGTCCCGAGATACAGGAGAATTAACTGCGCAGATGCAAAGACTATGGCAGGATCTTCCACAGGGGGTCATAAGTGATCTAATTGAATCGATGCCACGCCGAATTTCGGCTTGTATAGCTGCCAGAGGTGGCTTTACTACTTACTGATTTTTAACCTTTGCAAGCTGTAACCGCTTAATAAAATGATATTTTGTTCTGAATTTGTAATCATTTGTTTATTTTCATATACACTACATGCATACCAAATTTCGTGAATGTAGCTCAATTTCTTCTGGGTGGATATATTTTTTTGCGACAGAGTGTATATATATATCTAAGTTATAAGAAAACAGTAAAGGGGAAAGCGTAGATATATATTTACGTGTACTGAAAAAAAAAACTTTTTTTTTTAAAAAAAACTAACTGATAAAAACATTTTGATATATTATTTTAATTTCATAGTTTTTCCTTCCATTGTCATTGTTACAAATTTTGTGTAATGAACGCTTAAAATAGTGTAAATAATTTATATCAGGAAGTGTAATACATTAATATTACTTTTTGTTGTATTTATTTTATGTTAAAATTTTGCCACCACCTCTCCCTTCGAAATCTAGTTTTATTATGAAATAAAAAAAATGGTAATTACACTGATGAACGGAATAAATTAAATGCGAGAGCGCACTGAGGCATGGCGTAGACAAAACAAAAGGGATAAAAAATGATAGATTAATGCTATCACGGGCTTTCTTGCAAGTAACATAATTTTTTCCTACTTTCTTGACAATTGTCGTTATATTTTGAAAACACGCAATATTTTTATAAATTATAGCCTATGTGTTATTCTGATATATAAGCTATATTGTAGTAAAGTTTCATTAAAATCCATTCAGTTGTTTTTTCGTGAAAGAGACGGCCAAACATCCTCACAAACTTTCACGTTTATAATATATATTAGGATATATCTTGAACTAAATTCCATTTCAAACTGATAATGTGTATAGGAGGGGGAAGAGGCAGAAGCATTATAGTTTGCCTTTTTCGCTCTTGGCAATATAAAAAAACTACAACTGGCATCTGAAGCGTATAATCAAAATCCTCTTTACTTACCGTAAAATTCGGCGTTTATAGCGTACCTATACTTTAAAGCTGCATTTTTTTTTTGTATATTCGCCGTATAACACTCACGCCCTTTTTTACGAAGAAAACTTAAATGTTAGTATACAAGGCTCTTATATTTTTAGGTTATCTAGTCGAGGTATTATCCCAGTCTTTTGTAAAAATAGTATACTTCTAGAACAGTAACTTTTTTAGTTCATAGGGCATTTCTTTTCATAGCATTTCTTTTAAATAAACAGTATTTTGATCAACGTAGAAATAAATCTTTTTTATGCACATCTCTTGTTATTTTAAAACTATCGTTTTTATACCCGGTGTATAACGCGCCCCCTTAAATTTCGAGCTTATTTTTTGTGTTAAAACTGCGCGTCATACGTTGGATTTTACGGCAGTTTTTTTCCCCTTCTCTTTTGTCAAAATGAAATAAATATGTTTTTTTCCTTTTGAAGGTAGAGTGCTTTCACTCAATGCGAAGGAACCAAAATTGGAACAAATTTTTTCGGAAAGAAAATTTTTTTTCCAAAATCATCTGATTTTTTGCCTTAATTGTCATTCATGGAGTAATATATTTTAATCTCTCTCTCTCTCTCTTTGAAATCATTTTTCTTTCATGAAATGAATTTTATTCTTCGTTTCCTTTAATGTAATATTAACCCCAGCAAACTTTATAAAGTACAATAAAATATGTGTTTAAAAAAAACTCTGAATGATTTTAAAGTTAGGAACTTAAAAGTAAAAGAATCCATCCAGTAAATCTATACGTAACAACTGCAAAGAAAATGCTTGAACATTGAAACATTTCTTTCATTGAAAAATGATCAAATTTTATTTTTATGACTGAAGGCAAAAATAATGTTGTTGTTTCCAATCCCCTTGAAGCAGGAAAGCCTACACCAAGTCCATTTGACCTTTCCGCGTAATAGTCTCACACACCAGGCCTTGCTCTTCATACAACTGTCGCAGGGAAATGCCCCAGCAGTCCAGAAGATGAACAGGAGAAGCAAGGAGAGAGCAGGGACAGGTAAAAAAAGACTACCTCCTGCACAAAAGTCATACTACGCAGGTGACCGCTTCTAAAGCGCGCCGAGGCCGTCTGATGAGCCCTGGAACTCCTGCACTGTATAGATAGGCCAGGACTCTTAGATGCGTATCAGTGGTGAGCAGGAGGGTTTTTTTCCAAGTCAAATTCATTTTATTTCTTTGGAAGGAATAAATTTCCGTCCGGGTTAAGACAGTGGAACTGGGGTTAGGGAGATCACATCCCCTATCAGCCAGCTCATCAGCAGCTTCGTTCCCAGGCGCACCCACATGTGATGGAATCTACTGGAGACATACTTGTTTCCTCTGACCAAGCCTAACTAATTTGGATAAAATACCTAGACCAGTACTGTCCATAATTTTTATCCAATTCTTCAAATATTGGATGGAGCTTTTGCTGTCTGTCAGGATCCAGATACTGTCCTTATAAGAGTCGAGAGCATGATCGAGAGCACCACTAATAGCAATGAGTTCCGATCTAAAGACGGGATAGTGGTCAGGATTCCTGGTGCTGATTTTAACATCGTTCCCAGTAGTGTTACTAAAAATACCACTTCCTGCTCTACCCGTATCCGAACGACTACCATCTGTGTAAATAATCAAGGCTTGATCGGGTATGTCATTTATTACTTCAAGTGCCAGTTGTCTGAGTAATTCCGGACGGCTGCTATGCTTGGGAGTACTGGTCAATAATTCCTCCCGGAATTCAACATGATTAAAAGAATCAATAGGGGTGATGCAACTAAAAGGTGTAGATGTGTCAACATAGAAATCAATAAAACCATGTTTACGCATGTAATTAAGTGGGCTGTCTCGCTTTAAACGTTGGTTAGTTGTCCAATTTAAAATGAAAGAAGAGGTTCCATTGAAGGATCCAAAGCTTTTAATTTTGTTAAAATACCTATATGAGTTGACTTCGAATCTCATAAGCAAAATTATTCCTTTTATAACCTAAAACAGAGATTTTTCAACTGTCTATCGCCGCAGCCCCTTTATGTATCAACCTAGCATCGTGAACCTCCAAGATTTTGAACATTCTCCCTGACTTCCAACCTATAGCTTAATGATGAAAGATTCTTCAATAATCCTAAAGGCTGTTTCTGTACTTTTACAGACCTTTTTAACATTTCTTTTTTTATTAAGAAAAAAAAATAAACATCTAATTAAAAAATTCCCAAAATATTAGTTTTAAATAAATAAATAATGTACTTAATTGTATTAATTAAAAATTTTAATGAGTGTGTTGCTAGTGTTATTATATCAGGTAAAAAAATATTTGAAATCTGCAGTCTCAATTCCGGTTTTGCACTCTCCAGTCGGTTTCTGTGCTTATTTTTGAAATAGAGCTGAAAATATTCTTTTCACATAAATAAGCAGTTTAAAAAGTGTAGTGAACACACAAAACTCTCTCGGGTGAGTGACTGTAAAATTTAATGGCGCAAGGGCCAACTATGGCCAAGCTGCGCCAAACACTTGTTAAAAGAAAAGGTTATATATTTTTAAGATATATATATATATATATATATATATATATATATATATATAAGTAAATGTACACATGTATATGCATGCATGCATGCATACATACATAAAATATATTAAAAATACAAAGAAACACACAAATCAAGTCAAATATAAAAACCCAATTTTTAAAAGGAAGGCAAATAGATTTTGGTGGGGAGATTCCCCCACCAAGTCAGATAAGGTTAAAACAGATGTATGAAAGAAGGTGATGCGATGATGGTTGAAAACGGGACAATCTATTAAAATGTGATAAACCGAATATGGGACTTTACAGGAGGGACATTCTGGGGCATTTTCACCCAACAGAAGGTGCCTATGCGTAAAACGAGTATGACCAATGCGAAGTCGAGTCAAGCGGACATCATGTCTTCGCACTGGTAGTGCTGCCCAATAAGATGTGGAAGGATGAATGCTATGCAGTTTGTTGAGGTTCTGTTGATCCCAAGTCTCTTGCCATATATGATGAATATAGTTCTGTATATAGGTTTTTAAATCCTGGTAACAGACAGGTTGCTGCATGTGATCAGACATAGATCGTGCAGCGTTATCAGCCTGTTCATTATCAAGTATACCCACGTGTCCAGGTACCCAGGAAAAAATTATATCAAAACCCTTCCTTTCTAATTTTCGCAGAAGAAGTATTTCTATCACAGTGGGGTGTCTATGCTCTCTGTTAAAAGGTGTAAGGACTCTAGAGCACTTATGCTATCAGTTTACACACAAAAATGACGGTGGTTGGAAATTAAAATATGTTGAAGTGCTACAAGAATGACAGTCAATTCAGCACTAAAGACAGACATGGAATTGTGTAAGGAAAAACTAAGAATGGTATTGTTAAAAACAACACCACACCCAACATGTCCTGCAGTCTTCGATCCGTCCGTGTAGACTGGTATGTATTTAGAATACTTACTGCGATGGTAAGAGAAGAGTTGCTGATAAATGACATAAGCAGTGCCTGCTTTGTCATAGCCCGAAAAGGGGTTACTTTAGTTAAAAATTTAAATGTCCCAGGGTGGAAAATTTATGTTATTTAAATGGGCGTCATTTAGAACAGCCTTTGCTCTTTCTGAAAAAGGTTTGATGTTAAATGAACGGGCTTCATAAAGTCGGGGGAGACCAATGGCAAGAGAAAAGGGTTTTAATGGATGAGAAGGAACAGACATGGCACGAATAAAGTAATTGGCACTTAATTGTCTCCGCCTTAGTTCTAAAGATGGTTGGTGGCATACCACATACAAGCTGGTAACAGGCGAAGTTCTGAAGGCACCAGAGCAGATTCTCAGAGCAGAATGATGTATTGTGTCCAATTGTTTTAAGACAGATGCACGAGCAGAACCGTACACTACACAACCATAGTCCAAACGTGAGAGGATTAGTGCTTGATATACTCGGAGTAACGAAATTCTATCGGCTCCCCATAAGGTGTTTGACAGTACTTTTAAGATGTTGAGGATCGTTCACACTTCTTCCGCAAGTAAAGGACATGCGGAAGGAAAGTCAATTTAGAGTCAAAGAGATTACTCCGAGGAAGCGCACCTCACTGATTACAGGTATTTGAATATTTCCTATATGAATAAAAGGATCTGGGTGTAGGTTACGTTTTCTGCAAAAATGGACACAGCTGCTCTTGGAAGGAGAGATCGTATGTCCATTCTGATCACACCACTTAACTAATCGATTGACAGTTGTTTGCAGCTGTCGCTCAATTAGTCGCATATCTGAACCTTGACAAGAGATTTGCAGATCGTCAACGTAAAGCATTCCTCACACTGAAGGTGGAAGGTGATTAAGTATGCTACTCATGTGAATATTAAAAAGGGTAACGCTCAAAACGCTACCCTGAGGAACATCCTGATCTTGCATGAATTTATGAGAAGATGAGTAACCAATGCATACATGAAAATAACGAACAGCTAAAAAGTTAAAAATAAAAATGGGAAGATTTCCCCTTAAGCCAAAATCATACATATTACGGAGAATCCCATAACGCCATGTTCGGTCGTATGCTTTCTCTATGTCAAAGAAAAGAGAAACCAAATGGTTTCTCCTAACAAAGGCATCCCTGATTTGGGATTCTAAGAATACAAGGTTATCAAGAGTGGATCGGCCCTTGAGGAATCCACTCTGTAGAGGAGAAATAAGTTTTCCTTTCTCTAAAACATACACAAAACGAGTATTTACCATGCGTTCAAAGGTCTTGCAGAAGCAGCTCGTCAGAGCAATGGGACGGTAACTCAAAGGATCTGTTGCCACCTTGCCCGGCTTAAGGATTAGAATCACAATGGCTTCTCTCCAGTTGGAGGGAAAGCAATGCTCCTTCCAAACTCTGTTGAACAAAAAAAGAATGTTCGTTATATAGTCAGAATTTAGATGACGAAGCATCGTGTATGGTGATTCCATCCGGTCCATCCAGGGCTTGTATTGTGCGCTTGTACGAGTGCTTTTTTTAACTCAGTCATCGTGAAGTTACAATTATATGGAAAAAAGGAGCGAGTGTAAAAGTTTATCGGGGTACGTTCTGCACGCCTCTTAATCTCGAGAAAACGAGAATTATAAGAGGCTGTACTAGATACACTCTGAAAAGTTTCACCCAGAATGTTAGCAATTTTGACTGGGGAAGAAAGACAGAATTTGAGGTTTGTAAAATAGGGAAGGAAAATTCCCGATACATCCCGTTTGCTGCCTTAACCTTTTTCCATAATTGTTTACTGGACGTTGACGAAGTGAGTGAGGACACATATCGAATCCAGGATTGCCTCTGACTCTGACGCCTTACTCTGCGAGCATTTGCTTTTGCCTTTTTGAACGCCAAGAGATTCTCCATAGTGGGATATCTACGAAATATTCCCCATAACTTCCGCTGGTTCTTATACGCTGTCTGACAATCAGTATTCCACCAAGGTTTGTAATGTTGGAATGAATGACTTGAACTCTTTGGTATGGATAATTCAGCAGCAGCAATCAAAACATTGGTGACTTCTTGTACAGCAGTATCAACACTGTCTGTCTTGACCATTACATCAGTTATCACAGCCAACTGCGTGAAAAGGGCCCAGTCTGCACGACCATAAGAATACGTAGGTGGGAAGGTTTTTCCACCCGGATCATAATCGTGAAAAAGGATAACAGGGAAGTGGTCGCTATTATAAAGGTCCTTCTCAACAGACAAATTTAAATGAGGTAAGAGTGATGGTGAGCAGATGGCCAAATCTAATGTGTGAAAGGATCGTGTGGGTTCGTGAAAGTACGTTGGTTCCTCGTGATTAATCAGGCAGAGACAGTGATCAGAAAGTACCTGTTCAATCTGTCTGCCACGAGGGTTCGTCTTCACGCTACCCCACAGAGTGCTATGTCCGTTGAAGTCACCAAGTATGACAAAAGGTGTTGGCAACTGATCAACCAGGTTGTTCAAGTCATGTTGGTGGATAACAGTATTTGGTGGCAAGTAAAGATTAGGCTCGTCGAGTGGATTCTCACAGCTACAGCCTGCAACGAGGTATGGAGTGGCAGGGCACTAGAAGGAACATCGAGGGATGTAAAAATACATACGCCTCCAGACACAGATGATCCCTCCGTGTCTTTCCGCACACAACCATACCGACGTATCTTTGTTGTGTGACAAGACTTCAAGAAAGTCTCTTGAAGTGCTACGCATACTGGATGATACTGACGTATGATGTCTTTTACGTCATATGTATGCGATCTATAGCCACGATAGTTCCAAGAAACCAGGGAAGTTATTTTTTGGGCGAAATTGGTGAAAGGGGCCCTTTCAAGGGATTATCTGCCACTTGTTTAAAATCAGCCTCTAAAAGGCTCTCATCTTCTTCGGATGCCAGACCTGTGACGTAATCCGTGTCGGAAGGATCAGCGTCTGTGTCCATGACATCCGAAGTTTTGGAAGTTTTCCGTCTCCGAGATCTTTTGGAGACGGGAGTTGATTCATTGGGGGAATCTTGTTCCCACGCAATCTTTACGGATGTGTTTTTTGCAGGATTTTTCTTTAAATTTGTTGTAGGTTTTACACTCATTAAGTCTATTTTTTTGCTATCTTTTCGGGAACGATGTACTGGAGATGGTTGTTCTTTAATTTTCCCTTTTGTCTCAGACATGCGAGTTGGTGGCTGAGGATTCGATATAGTAGATGTTTTTGAATAAATGGAAGGTAAGAGTTGCGCTTGGGTTGAGGATGATGTGGTAACAGCAGTAGGAATATTGGTTCTTTGTTTGGATGATAGTGGTGCAAGTAATTTTAAAGGTGGACAGTTTATTTTAGTTATATTTTCATCTGTTTGGGTAGAATTATTTAAAGTAGAGGATTTGGCAGCTTGAGCGTATGTTTGAGATAACTGTGGGACTATTAATTTACATGCATCTGGGTAAGAAATATTTTTAGTTGTTTTTATTTCCTGTATTTGTTTCTCTATTTTCCATTTAGGGCATATTTTAGAGTCTGATGGATGAGTTTGTAAGCAATTAATACATTTAGGCTGTAGACTGCAATCTGTGGAATCATGTCCAACAGATGCACATCTAGAGCAAGTAAGTTGACCGCGGCAGGAAGTTTGTAAGTGTCCGAACCTCTGGCACTTAAAACAGCGCAGAGGATTCGGTATATATGGACGTACTTTGCAATTTAAGTATCCAGCTTTAATGGCTGATGGTAATTTAGGGCTATTGAAGGTTAGAATTAAATTTTTAGTGGGGAAAAGGGATGAGTCTTTTTTTTATTGTAATTCTTCTGACCTGGGTAACACCCTGGTCAGAAAGTCCTTCCAAGATTTCTGTTTCAGAGGAAGACAAAAGATCTGGTTCGGAGATGACACCTCGACATGAATTCAATGATTTGTGTGTGTGTGTGTGTGAGGAGTTACGGTTAATGGAAAATCTAAAAAGGTTTTAGCCAACAAAAACGATTTACTTTGTAACGCAGATGTAGTCTCGATTAGTAAGTCACCAGATCGTAGTTTTTTAATAGATTTCGGTTCTCCACCTATTCCTATTATAGCTTTGTGGACAACAAAAGGAGATTTTCGTGCCATTTCACTGTTTGGTAAATATAAAATTAAAAAGCGTGAACATTTAGCAACGTTGTCAATGTGTAGGTTGGGTAATGCGAATTCAAAGAATCCATGGGCCGAGCATCATGAGTTGGGTAGGGTGGGATGGGGGTTTTAATAGATGAGTTTTTTCTTTATTTTGATTTATTTTGATTTTTTTTTTTGAGAAAGGAGGAGGAGAATCCCTTTTGATTTTCAGAGGACCAGTTTGGCAGGGCTAGTCCTAGATTCAGCAACCAGTAGTGGCCTCGGGAGAGCCTCCCCACTCTGCAATGCAGGATCCCACCCAGGCTCCACCTGGAACTACAAGACAGGTGGGATTATACACCAGCTGATAGAGCAGCCAGGACATGCTGGTTAGGCTGGTTAGGCTCCTGTACTATCTGGCGGCCTGAGACGCAAAACTCAGCTTTTCTCCGGTACCCTCTACATGGCCGCTTCCTCCAAGACTCCACCTCACTAGTCCAAAGATCCTCAGAAGTTCAACACCTCGCTCCAAGTCCCAGTTTTCCCAGGGAGCAGTCTGTTGTGTCATCATACCAATAGTGAAAAACCATCAGACACAACTTCATTTCACTCAGTCCTGGTCTGCCACAGGACTTCGTGGCAGAAAAAATAAAGATAATAAGTAAAGAAAAGTTTTGTCAATTGAATACAAATAAAGCAACAAAATCAATAATTTAAACATAAAAGAAGCAACAAAATCAAAATATTGAAAGAAATTTAAGTAAATCAAATGAAAAGAACGTAATATAAAATATGAACCATAATACGGTAGTAAAAAAATAACAATTTTTTTTACCAGAAAAAAACAAAGTTGGAACAAAGTTCATTGTTTAATGTAGGTCTGTGGTCAGGACGTGAAAAGAAGAAAAGGGAAAATTTGAATGGCAAGAAAGAGGGCCGAAAATAGAGAAGGATCACTAGGGTTCCCCGGGTTCGTGAAGCCCGTGTTTACCAAAGACAGTAAACCCCTAGGGAAAAGGAAAAGATCCATAGGGTACCTCGGGAGCGTGAAACTCGCACTCACCTAAAGAAGGTGAGCTCCCTGAGGAAGTGAACAACTCGGAAAAATTTCCATGTAAGTGATCCCATAAGTTTGGAAAGGGGACTTATTCTTGAAAATAAATTTAAATTAATATTTTTGATCGAAATACATGTTCTATTAGAGTTTTTTCAATGTGAAAATTTAGTGATTCAATTTAGGATGGCATATTTTCAATCAATTTTTCCACGAGGCCTTTCAATCTGTATAAGAGAGGGAAATTTTAATATTAAATAAGAGACTTTCGTGGATCCCCAGGGGTCAGAGGACCACAGTTTAAGAAACGCTGTCCTGTACAACAGAACGCCATTTATCCGAACCAGTTTTTTTTTGTTAACTACATGCACTGTATATGAATACATTTTCGAACAGTGCAATGCTCAACAGTTGTTTCACGTGAGGCCAAAAGCGACGGGAAAACCCAAGGGCAGGGATATTTGGGGAATTTCAGTTGTGTGATTTGGTAAACATCTGCACGGAATATTAGGTCAGTTTTTTTCCAAGTGCGGGGGTGAATACGCGCTCTTTTGTTGAGTGATGAACTGCTATGGCTTCGAATTCAAAAAGGAAGCGCAACGTCTTGAGCATAGAGAAAAAACTTGAAATATTGAACCGTCTCGCGAAGGAAGAAAGTGGAACGTCTCTAGCACAGTTTTATAATGTTGGAGAGTCAACAATTTTTGACATAAAAAAAGCCGAGAAACCATTTTAAATTTTGCGTCCAAACTTGACTCAGAAGATGGCTCGAAGAAAAGGAAAGGGAAGCAAACGATGTTGTTATTGATCTTGCACTCTACTTGTGGTTTTCACAAAGAAGGAGCAAATCAGACCCTCTGTTGTGCGAAAAAGCTCTAGAACTTAACGAGAAATTCGATGGTTCGGCTTATTTCAAAGCAAGCACTGGTTGGTTAAAGAACTTTAAACCGCGCCACGGAATACGAGAGCTGCAGATTGAAGGCGAAATATTGCCTAGCATTGTACATCGAAAAATAAGTGATTATTTACCACGATAAAGGTAAAAGTGCGACACATTTTGCACCTATTTTGCTTTTTCTTCAAGCACGTTTCCCGCTCTTTTGATGATTTTCAATATTCGTATAGTGTCCGGTTTCATATACTGCATGGATCGCATTCAGTTATCCGAAGAATCGCGTATCCGAACTGTGTCCGGTCCCATTGATTCGGATAAACGACGTTCTACTGTAATGTATAATATACCCCTGATAACTAGTAAGTAGCCTTACTACCGGAATTTCACCGATTCAAACCGAACATACAAAATATATGTCAACTATTTTATAACTCAGTACACAAATGCAGTAATCCCCTTAATTAGCGATAGGCGGGACTGAGTGATAACCGGTTAGTCGAATTCGCGTATAACTCCGGGTATAATTTCGCATACAAATGCATAGAAAATATTGTTAGTTTCGGCTGGAGACGAAAGAAAATAATAATTTATTAAAAAAAAAAGAATAATAAAATCTTAGGTACCTTAAACACAAAATCGCAAACCGGAGTTATTTTGATATAGAACGATAGTTGAAGACTGGGCATTTTCTATGGCGTCGAGAATTCTTTTTCTTTATTTTTTATAATTTTCTGACCATCAATTCCGTTTAAATTATTATTATTATTTTGCTAGTACACAAATTTTTATTTTTGTATCGAAGTCTTTAATAATGTTGGTTAGTTAAATATAGTTAACATTATTTCCAAATTGTTAAATCATGTTTTTAAAATTAAATTTCTTCAGTAAAATTTTGTAAACCCTAATTGTAAAGACTGTTTCCTCAGGGATTTAGAAAATTTGCATAAAAAACAAGTTTTTAATTTTAGAAATCTCAGTTTTTCTAGAGGCAAACGACTGTAAAAACTTTGACCAATTTTTGAAAGATACGATAACATGTATGTACAATATAACACACACACGCATATATATATATATACATTTAACTCTCTCCAGAAAGATCTAAAATTGCTCTTGCAGACTTGTTCTATTAATAAATACCTTAAGCCTATATTCAGAATTATTTTACTTATTTTTTCGATCCAATATATTGTAGATCAATGAAAATAATAACAAAGCATGAATTCTTATGGGTGATGTACCGTAAAAGCCGGCGTATAGCGTGCACCCTTAACACAAAAAAATAGGATCGAATTTTGCGAGTGCGTGTTATACGCCGGGTATAAAGATAAACATAGGCAAAGATTAGACTTCTACATAAATGGAAATACTGTTTACTTAAAAGGAAATGACATACATAATAAACTTAAAGAATGTAGGTCTAGAAGGTTACTATTTCTTTTTTGGAATAATATCTCGAATAAATGACTTCAAAACATAAATGCACTGGGTGCTATAGTTCAGGTTTCTTTGTAAAAAAGGAGGCGTGCGTTATACAGTGAATATACATGCAAATTAAAAATTGTAGATTAAAAGTACTGGTGCGTGTATCAAGGGCGTAGCTACCACCGTATCAGCCCTATGATTGATACGGGGCTCCCAAGTTTCAGAGGTCCCAACACGTGTAAGCAAAATATCCTAAGTTATTAAGGAGCTTCAAAAAAGGGCACCTGAGATATTTTTAATACCGACTCACCCAGGACTAGCTACGCCAGTCCATTTTCAGTACTTATTCCATCTCTTCCAAATATTGTTTCTCATAGCAATCTGAGAAAGTTTGGGCCGGGGTATTTTCTCAACAGGAGAAAAAAAATAATGAAGAAGTTTCTAAGTTATATAAATTATTTTTTAAAAACTAAAATTGGCTTTGAAATTTTTTTAAATCTTAATTAAGTAATCATGAGAACTCAAAACATAATCAAGCAGAAATGATTTTTTAGTAATGAAAATTGATTTTAAGGTATCTGAACACGTTGAAAATGACCAAATTCGGAAAGACCGATAATTTGGTTTTACTATTTTATTGCATACAGCTATCTTTTGGCTTTACAAAACATTGTTTTGATTCTACGCTTCTTAAAGGCCAAGTTACAATCAATTTTATTAAGTTAGAAAAACCGGTAGTGGGTCTTTGATCTACCAGAAGTGGGCATTTAAATTGTTCGAAATCTATTATGGCGAGTCTGATCACACAAGGTATTACAAATGTATTTCTATAAAACTTTTTGCACCTGATATTTATGCTATTTTCTAGAGAATGTACTAAAATATTTCTTATTGTATGAATATTTTTTGAGTTAGGGCGTGTTATTTAAATAATGGTCTCATAAAGGCGTGATTTTTCTTATAACGTTTACTCAATCAGCTCTAAAATTTTCAAATTTTAATAAAACATTAACATTTTAGTACATTCTCTAGATAAATGCCTCTAGATTGTTTTGGTAATTTTTTTACCAATATAAATTTATTACTTTTTTCTCTAATTGCTTTGAAGTTTTACAAAAATATTGCTCAAATGTCACTTATAATTGTGTTTTTTATGAAATTCAGGCAATTTATTGTAAATATTGTTGGTTAAATATTAGTATTTATAGGTATTGAGTCCTTAAAAAGTCTTTCTAATGTTTAAATATGTTATTTTGTCAAAAAGTACTCTGAGCGTGTTCGGATACCTTAACCATTTCACACTCAAAGAGTTGCTTATGCTGAAAAATATTTTTAATTAGTACAATTTAAGAGTGGAAAAATGCTTTAAAAGGAAATCGAAACCAAAATCTAACTTCAGAAAACTTCAAATATCTTAAAATGTAATTTGTTATCATATCTGAAATTTGGTGACAATCTTCCCAATCATATGAGCCTCAAGAAAATGCACACAAAAAAAATCGGTATTATTGAAAATTGTAGGGTACTGTGTGCAGTCTTAAAAAAAAGAAAATGAAAAGAACCGTATTGTGCCTGAATTTTCTTTTTCGGGGTAAACAACTAATATATATATATATATATATATATATATATATATATATATAGAGAGAGAGAGAGAGAGAGAGAGAGAGAGATTGTCAGGAAATTCTTAAAGTATCCGACTACGTTCGGAACCATGATTTAAAAAAGCGTATAAATGGATAATATTCATGGTATTTAGTGTCACTTAGATTAGAATACATGTATAAGATTGTTTTAAGTACATTTTGAAAAAAAAAATTATTTAAATACAATATTTAATTTTACAATTATTTAAATACAATATTTATAATTTAGAATAACATTTTTTCAAATTGTTCTCATTTCGTGAAAAATAGTACTATTATAATAATATTTTGCCTGTATATAGCTTAGACCTCTGTACAGAGGCTTAACTATGATTTTTGAAAAATTCCCATTATTTTCAGAGTTACAACCCATTGAAATAATTATCGGCGTTTTTTTCTTAAAATTTCTCCCCTCTGTTGTCGTAAAACATGGATAAACCCACTTCTAAGTTATATATTTCAAAAATTCTAGTTGAACCTCGGTACAGAGGTCTGAGCTATATACAGGCAAAATATTATTATAATGGAAGCATTTTTCACAAAAGGAGAATATTTTGAAAATGGGCAGTTCTATGTTCATTTTTTGTCAAAATATTGTATTTAAATAATTTTTTATTGTAATACTGTTCTTAAAACAATTTTATATACATTTTCTAATCTGAGTGACACGAAATATCATAAATATTATTCTTTTTTACGCTTTTGCAAAATCACGGTTCCGAACGTAGTCGGATACCTTAATGTCATTTTGATTGCAGTGAAGTATGTAAGTATAAAAAAAGTATAGATGAAAGAATTAAAATTTATTTTATATGCATTATACCAGTAATTTCTTTTTAATAGAATACAGTTACGCTTAAGAATAATGTTTAACACTCCTTTTGCATCAAAATAGATTTTCTCTTACAAGGAGAATGCAAGGTCTTAAGGTCAAGGGTTTAGTTCGAATTTTGTAGGATGGTAGATTTAGTTTCCCTGTTTGAAGTAGATATATAGTTATAGGAGTCAGTATTCACAATAATTTTCTACATCCGGGGGCGTTACAATTTGAAGGGCCTTGGGTACAGGAGATGTTAATAACCAACCGGTTTTTTTTTTCATGGGATTTCCTGGTAACACCTGATAGCAATAGCGCACACAGGAATTTTTCAAGGTCGAAAGTCCACCATTCTTGTATCATGCTTCTTTTGATTTTGTCGATTTTCGGGAACAAACAAGCAGTAAAAAACTAATTATTGAATAAATAATTAGCATTAATTAATAAAATTAATTATTAATAATAAATACTTAATTAAGATGTACGTACTATATACTAAGAATTATAATCAATCGGAAAAAAATCAAGATCTTTGTGTGGGGGGTCCAGATCCCTAGGACTCCCCCCTTGTGTGCGCCAATTCCTTATAGCTCAAAGGGTTCTGTGAGTCGGAAAAGTTTGAAGAGCACTGCGTAACGTTTAGAGGATAAAATAAAGAGTAGCAGACACACACACAATTTTAATTCATAAGCGTAAAAGGAAATTAATTATTTCATATGAGTTAGTAGATACAATACAATAGAAAAACAATTTTATGAATAAATTGGAAACACAAGTAATATAAAATAAAATTAAAGTCAATTCCTACTAAGGTCAACAAAGAAAAGTTTTATTTTAGTTACTTTTTCTTAAATAATTACAATTAATATAAATATGTATATACATATGACAGAGTCACAATATTAAGTGACGAAATAGAAAGCGATTTCCTATCTATGTATGGTATGGACTATTATTTTTGTTCGTAACTATAATATTCATTCATAAATCAAATTATCTGAAATTAGGCCATTCCAAGTAGGATGCGAACCCACGACTAGGGATTGCAATATCGGACCATAAGTTCAATACCGGTGTGTATTCGGTATTTTTTAAATCTTAATACCGGGATACCGGTTTTATAAAACCGGTAGTAGAAATTTTAGAAAAGAAAGAAAACGATGGTGTTTCTTTGTATATTTGAGAGTGTAAATATCACAAAAAAATAATTTGTAACTTATAAATTATAACAGTATGTAAATAAAGAATCACAAAAAAGTGTAAGTATCACTATTCCAGCTGTGTTACTATTACAAATTATTGAAATGTGATCTTAAAAAGCACTGCATCATTGAGACTGGAACGTAATTTTGTGCAAAAACGCTATTTCGACATCTACACTAGTTGTTGGTACTGTTAGTAATGCGCGTTATACATTTTCGAAGTATTTTCCTCTATATCCCTCATCCTCAAGTAAATCGATTTCTCGTCGGTTGGTTTTGGATATAGATAATTTCTGTATTGTATTTTGATTTGTTGAAATTTTTTTATTTATCCATAATTCTAATTTTTGTTCAAGGGACAGTTCCTTTTCACTATCCATATTAATATTCTTATCATCTTCGATAACTGTACCGAGAATTCTTCTGATAGTAAATAGGTTTGTGATAATTTTTTTTTAATTTACTATAAACTCGATCAAATTTGAATGGATTAGTCTTTTTTCATTTTTTTTTTCATTTTCAGTTTTAAAATCATTATAATGAAGTAAATACCGTAAGACACTTTCTATTTCGGTATGCCTTTCTTCTGTGCGATTTATCAATGTAATATATGTCTTCAGATAGTGATGTGTGTTGTTCTTTCAGTGACTGCAACATGAAATTTATTGTAACAGCTGTTAATAAGGTAGAATCTCTCCAACATAATACCTCAATAGCCAATTTTATTAGAAATAGAGCTGATACTATGTCGAATATTAAGTCGAGTTCTGAGTATTAAGTCGAATTCACACTATCGAAAAAAATAATTTGCAAGTTTAAGTCAATCATTTCTTTTTTGGACTGGATTTTTCAGTTTCAAAATTCGCCTCATCACTAGGAGTAAAATGTTAGAACTTGTTTTAGAATCCAATATTAGCATATGTTCTGTTTCATTTTCAGTTAGTATATATTTTTGTAATAAAGCATTCTTTGCAAAGGAACCTTTAAATATCTTATTAATTTTTCGAGCTTTATAAATTATAAGAAGCAATTCTCGATAAATTAATATTTTATCCTCTTCATTGTCAATATTCCTCTCAATCTCTTCAAAGTCGGAATCCGAAGTTTCCCCTCCAAGATTGGAATATTTTGAACAATAAAGAAAAATATACAAATGCAATGTGAATAGCAAACTCACCAATTAAAAAAATATCGAAATATTGCGCACTTTCTTCACAACTACAACCTTTTTTTTTACAGATGCGAATATCAGAGTACGCACGGATCCTGCACGTGTGCAGTATCCCTCTAAGCCAGTGTTTCTCAAACTGTGGGGCGCGCCCCCCTGGGGGGGCGCGATAACCTTACGAGGGGGGCGCGAACATATCGAAAATAAAAGATTCAAAAAATAATTAACTTATGGAATGAACTAAAACAAAATATTTTCAGATATAATAAAAAATGCACTTTTACTCAGATAAAAGTTATAGGCGATATTATATCATCAAAAAAAAATCTTCAATACTTAATTAGTTATGTTTGATCCTATAACCAAATAAAAAATATTTTATTTAATTTGCTGTTATCCCATGATGAGAGAGATTTTATTACGTTTTCTTTTTTAAAACTAACTTTCTATTCTTTCAGAGAAAAAACAGATCCCAGATCCAGAATCGAAAAAATTTAGGAACATAAAAAATTCATCACTGTCATTATTTTTGAAATACTTCACATTATAGCTGTAATTTGTTTGACCTTCTAAGTTATTGGTACAGTTAGTTATGACCCCTCTCTTATGTGTTTATTTCTCATTTAAGGAAGTTGTAAGTAATGTATTTCTCTGTTGCGCTTTTTTCCATGCAAAACAGTTTTATGATATTTGGAAAACCACGGAGAACATATAAAGCATCGCAATTGTTTTTAGCAGTAACATACATATTATCATAATGAATACACTTTTTACCGGAAGTGGTCTCGCGGGACACACAGATCACAAAATTGTTAATTCTGGCAAAACTGTTTATTTGTTACCAAAAAAAATTGAAAAGTCATTGAAAGTAGGTAAGTAAACTTTCTCTTAATTAAATTATTCACTGGAATAACGATTTGTATCGTGTACAATAAAATAATTATAAAAAAAAAGGATTGGGGTGACTCAATAATTCCGCTCGACCGTATCGAGTGCACGCCTGCTCCCAGGTTAAAACATCCTGAAGTCTTTTTGCTTTAAATATTAAAAATAATACAATTATTCCTCATCGAAATTTTATATTATTGTTCATTATTTAGCATCAATTATAAATGCTAATTCTGTGAGGCTTAAAATTCAAATTCGCTTAAAATTAATTATAATTTGAGCAATCATTTAAAAAAAACATTTTACATTTTCGTAAACATTGTCGCGCACTTGGCTTTACTCTCCTTACAATACAGCTATTATATCAAGAATGTTTTATTTTCTTATAAATGAACTCCTGCAAAGAGCGGGTACTTCGGCCGGCATACTTTTAATGTATCAGTGCTGCACAGAGTATTTTTTATAACTAATTAATTAATATTAAATTAAGAACAAGTTTAATAAGTATTAACGACTTCCATAGGCTTGTCTAGCAAAGCAAAGTTTTTATAAGGAATGCTTATGATTAGAAATTGACCCTCTAAATTCTTTTTCTATATTTAGCTGATATCCATATTTTGTCTTCTAAGCAGTCACCGCATTTTGCAATATGTTCAATTTAAAAATTAGAGAAAGGAAAAATAACATAATAATTATCCTATTACTTAATTAATTTTTTTGCTTAAAGGTAGTATTCAAAATTTAACTCTTATGTTACTAATTTGTATGGTTTATAATTAATATCTCGTATTGTAGCTTTAGAGTCAAAGTGTATTATTATTGCATTTAGTGCATTCTTAATGTATAAGGGGGGGCGCGATAAAAATTGTGATTGAAAAGGGGGCGCCAGTATTAAAAGTTTGAGAAACACTGCTCTAAGCTGTAATAAGATAGTTTTAGCCCGCTTCTTTGGCTTATTCACATGTTTTATCAATTCTCTTGATTGTACAATGCAACTTTATATTCTCAGTCTAATTAATATCGCCCGTTAGGGAGGCATAAAAACAAAAACTTTTACTATTTTGCAACTTTAACGGTCCCTGAACATGTAATGGAGACAATTAAAAAAATTTCTAGTAAATACCGAAAAACCCGTATTTAAACTTGTGAATACCGGTATTATAAAATTGTACAAATGGCTCAAAATATCGGGGTATTCGGTATACCGGTATTGCAATCCCTACCCGCGAACTTTGGATTTGAAGTCCAACGCTCTATCCATCGCGCTACAAGGACACAACGAACGATTTTCCTTTTTTTGTGGTGTTCGAATATTATTTTTGTTTTTACTATTTATTTATTAATTACAATTAACTAATGAATTAATATTGTACCAGAATTTGACTATGAAAACTAAAGTACTGATTTGTTCACTATTCATTGACTATGATTATTTTCAGATACTTTTATAGTTTGAAACTGAAACATGTGAATTTTAAATGAAGGCAAATTGTTATTATTGACATGTAGGCCGCGAGCTGCTATTTGCCTACCCCTGGGATATCAGATCTGAAATTTGGGGGCAATTACATTAATTTCTGTGTGTGTATAAATTCTCCTAAGTACTTTTTACAGCATGAAAAACTTTTCAACTTGCAGCAAAAATTATGTACAAAATAAAACATTCTCAAATTATTTGTACTTTTAGTTACATGTTAGTAAGTACGAAAAAAAATTCTGAGGATCACCATGCTTAAAAAACTCCATTTTAAGTATAAATGCATTTTTAAGTGATTGTGTGTGGGGGGGAGGGGGGAACGATCCGTACAGTTAAAACTAGAACTGAAATGAAAAAAAGAGTTTTTTTTAATTGAAGATATTATCTTACATTCAGATTTTACAAAAAAAAATTTCTTTGTGTCACTGTTTTGGTAAATATTTAATAATTATACTATTATTAAAACTGTTTCTACTCGATCTATTATTAACAGAATTAAAAACTAATTTAAATAAAGAAAAACTCAACTAAATTAAAATAAAGACAATATTGCAAAGAAATTCTCAAAAATTACAGCTTTTTTTCTTACAGTCGACAAATCTGATTTATTTGGATTGTAATGGTAAGATTTTCCCCCCATTTTTCCTTATGTTGTACAATATAGGCTTTAGTACAATATAGGTTGTACAAAATAGACTTTATTTTTACGCGGTTAATGTATCCGACTACGTTCGGAACCATGATTTTGCAAAAGCGTATAACTGGATAATATTTATGATATTTAGTTTCACTTAGATTAGAAAACTTGAATATAAAATTGTTTTAAGAATATTATTAAAAAAAATTATTTAAGTACAATATTTTGACAAAAAATGAACATAGAATGACCCATTTTCAAAATACTCTCCTTTTGTGAAAAATGCTTCTACTTTAATAATATTTGCCTGTATATAGCTCAGACCTCTGTACAGAGGCTCAACTAGAATTTTTGAAATATATAATTTAGAATTGAGTTTATCCATGTGTTTTACGACGACAGAGGGGAGAAACTTAAAGAAAAAAACGCCGATAATTAGTTCAATGGGTTGTAACTCTGAAAATAATGTGAATTTTTCAACAAAAAAATAGTTCAGACTCTCTGGAGAAGTTTTTATTTTATATAACCAAAATGTTATTATTTTAGAAGTATTTTTTATAAGAGGAGAACATTTTGAAAAATGTTCATTTCAAGTTACTTTTTTGCCAAAATATTGCATTTAAATAATTTTTTTTTGTTAAAATGTCCTTAAACAATTTTATACATGCATTCTAATCTAAGTAACACTAAATATGATGAAAATTATCTATTTATGCGCTTTTTTAAAATCACGGTTCCGAACGTAGTTGGATACCTTAAAACGTTATACGAAATTCCTTGTAAAACCATGTGAAATAGATAGTATATATAAAAGTAAACTCAGTGGTGCAGCAGCCTGTAGATGACCAAGGCCTTCTGTGCCCTTCTCGATTTTCATGACCTTGGGCCCCGAGGAACATGAGCAGATATTCCTGTGATCTGTCTGATGCGAACTTCCCAGTGTTTAGTTAATTTAATAATTTTAAATTATTCACCACTTCTTGTATATAACGGATTTGTTAATATTATGTGAAATAAGTAGAAATCACTATTTTCAATACAAAGATCTATGTTATGCTGCTATGCTGAAATGCAATAAATGCAATAAATCCTGTAATAACGTTTTGAGAAACTAAACTGCCTTCAGAAATGTCTTACTGCTTAAACTTTTTAAAGCAGAAACTTTTAATTTTTATAACTGTTTTGATTTAGCAAGCTTTTCATTTATAATTTTAAAAACACTAAATTGAACAATTACTCATATCATGTAATAATTTTAAGTTTTAATCCATGTTTTGATCGATATTTTAAAAATTATTTGCTAGATTTGTACAAAATGGATGGTCACTATGAAATGACACCTTATTCGTAATTCGAAGCAATTACTCAATAACAATGAAAGCATTTTGTAAGTTTAATTTAATTTGAACTAAACGTGACGAATATAAAGATATAATTACTATATTAGAGAGGCATGATTTTTTTATGAAATACTTGTGACCATTTTTTTCTTGGTTATATGAAATCATAGACCCTATTTCTATAAACCTACAGCCTGAAAAAAATAACGTACGAATGGCTGGTATTCTGTTGAATAATCTTTTGAGCAGACTAGCACTAATAAGAAATCAAAATTCCTTCAGCTGTCTGCTAAACGAGTCCGGAGATCTTGCAAATGAATGGAGTGTAATGTCATGCTTTCAGAAATGAAAGAGACGAAAACGCGATTTTTTATGAGCTTAGAAGACAATAGTATTTCAGATCCAGAATCGTTTTTCAAAATAAATGTTGTATTATTGCTGTTTATATGTGTTAATGTCCCAAACCCGATAAAGATTTCAGTTTCCTTGATCATAGCAGAATTTTCGAAATGTTACAACCGGATAAACACTTACCCTTTTAAACTAAGAAATAAAAAAAAAAGCCATAAAACTAGCTATTCAATATGACAAGTACTTAACACATAGTATCTATGAACAATTAAGTGCTTTAAAAAGCTGTTTAAAATCCTAAATTGAGAAAATCCATTCTATCAAAAAGCTTGCAGAAATATTGGTATTTAATTTCAGTAGCCTCACCTCCCGTTTCCCGGACGTTATGATAGCATGCCTAGTATTTTATATTCTTCCTGTCACAACTGCAACTGAAAGCTTTTCTAAGCTAAAAATTATTAAAAATCATCTTAGAACTTTCATAGACCAAGGTTGGTTATCGGACTTAAGGCTACACAGTACCCTTTTACAAAAAAATGTTCTGGAGACAGTAATAGTAAAAATAATTTATATTTTAGATTCATACTATATTATGAAGTTGATTCTGAAAGCAAAAAGTCAATTATTTTATTTAAACAACTAAGTTAATTCTTAAGTAATGAAGTTTTTTAATACATTATGTCTATGTATACTTATTTTGACATTTTCATATAAGTTTTATCAATGCGATCATTTGTATTTATTTTCCATCAACGGGCCCCCATAGAATTTTCGATACGGGACCCACTAAGGTTAGCTACGCCAGTGTGCGTGTGATACGCCAGATTTTACGGTAAGTAAAGAATTAAGGTATCCGACTACGTTCGGAACCGTGATTTTAAAAAAGCGTATAAATGGATAATATTTAAGATATTTAGTGTCATTTAGAGTAGAAAATGTATATAAAATTGTTTTAAGAATACTATTACACTAAAAAACTATTTTAGTACAATATTTTGACAAGAAATGAACTGGAATGACCCATTTTCAAAATGTTCTCCTTTTGTGAAAAATGCTTCTATTATAATAATATTTTGCCTGTGTATAGCTCAGACCTTTGTACAGAGGCTCAACTAGAATTTTTGAAATATATAACTTAGAAGTGGGTTTATTCAAGCTTTACGACAACAGAGGGGAGAAATTTTAAGAAAAAAACGCCGATAATTATTTCAAATGGTTGTAACTCTGAAAATAATGTGAATTTTTCAAAAATCATAGTTGAGCCTCTGTACAGAAATCTGAGATATCTACAGGCAAAATATTATTATAATCGAAGCATTTTTCACAAAAGGAGAACATTTTGAAAAGAGATTATTCTAAGTTTTTTTTTATTTTGCCGAAATATTGTATTTAAATATTTTTTTTTTGTAAAAATGACCTTAAAACAATTTTATACGTGTATTCTAATGTAAAGGACACTAAATATCATGAAAATTATCCATTTATGCGCTTTTTTAAAATCACGGTTCCGAACGTAGTCGGATACCATAAAAATGTATTAATCTATTAATCTAAAGGTATTTTTGTATAGATTTTTCACTTGATGTACAAAAGTTTGAAAAAAATGTTAAAACATTAAAATGTAATTCTTTATAGAATGTGTTATTTTTCATTTTCTTTAAAAATTTTAAGTTTTCAATGTTTTGATGCCTACAAATTTCTTTCATTTTCATTTTTTCTACATTGATAATGGCTTATTTTTCAGTTATGATTTTTCAGTCTTTTTCACTTGCATATATACTTAAAATAATTAAAGGATATTGCGGTTTTAGGTGTATCTTGTGGCTGGGAAACTTTTTAGATGATTGATACATGGTCGACAGACGTAGTAGGTTATATGAGAATAAATTACACATCTTTGGCAGAAAAAAATGCATTTTATTGCGCATTTGTGTACAAAAGGGAAAAAAACACAATTTGTGCATATGAGAAAAAAAGAACAAAAAAAAGGTGTTTTCTTCAAAGGGAATCATTTTCAGTAGGGGGTATGGTTTCCACGCACGGTCAGCAACGTTGAGCACCTTTGAGGCATGGAGTCAATGAGGCTATTAATCACGAGTTGGGGTATTCTGTCCCACTCTTCCAGAAGAGCACTTTCCAGTTCTTGGAGAGTTTGTGGGGGTGGTTGGTGGCCAGCAACTCGTCTTCCTAGAGCGTCCCAAACGTGCTCTATTGGATTCATGTCTGGAGAACACGCTGGCTATTCCATTTGTACGATTCCTTCCTCGAAAAGGAAATCCTCCACCAGGTTAGCACGATGTGGCCTACAGTTATCGTCCATTAAAATGAAGTCATCTCCGATTGCTGCAGCGTAAGGGACTACAATAGGTCTGATGATCTCATCCCTATATCGGCGAGTAGTCAGAAGTCCGTCTCGAATGATGTAGAGGTCTGTGCGCCCGTCAAGGGAGATGCCACCATACACCAACACTCCTCCACCGCAAAATCTGATACTTTCGTGCACGAACGCAGGATTATTCCTACTGCCACGGTCCCTCCAGATGAAAATACGCCTATTATCCGGATGAACAGAAAAACGGGACTCGTCAGAAAAAAGAACACTGCTCCATTCATTTCTCCTCCAGTTCACATGCTCTGTTGCCCACTCCCTGCGGTCGCGACGATGCCTTGATGTTAGTCTAACATATACCATCGGTCGGCGAGCATACAGACTTACACCATGGAGCCTGTTTCGGACAGTCTGAGTTGAAACCGTGGTGCCAGAAGCCGAACGAAGGTGTTGTTGGAGAAGAATAGCGTCATATTTCGGTGTCCGAGCCATTAACACTAAATTACGATCTTCATTGGGCATTGTTGCCCGTCTACGACCTTGTCCTGGTCTTCGGCCTGCACTTCCAGTCTCCAAAAATGGTTCCAGATCCTGGAAATCCCACTTTGTGACACTCCAATGGCTTGCGCTACTTCGGCTGGAGTTTGGCCCCCTTCTAACCTACCAACAACTCTCCAAGCTTCTGAATGAGTTAAATGACTTCACTGAGACATCGTACTCATCGAAACAAAGCAGTCACTGAATGCCGATCATCCTTGTCTTCATTTCAGTTGAAAGTAAAATTTCATTCGCTGCCGCTGAAGCGACGTTTTTGACGTCGAACTCAAAATTAGCATACGCCACAGTTTGAAAATCAGAAAAATTTGCATTTGTGATTCTCTTCTTCCATTTTCGGCAAAAAAAATTTCGCTTATATCTTTATTTTATATAAAACTTACAATATCCTTTAATTGTTTTGAGCAATGTATTTGAATTAAGCTAAGAAAATTTCTTTTTTTTTCTATTACAACAATGACTTTGACCGAATATTGATATGTACTTTTAAGAAAAATCGAAGAATATCAGATTGTGCGTTATTCTTTATTTTGAATATAATTACAATGAATAAATGAGTCGAAATATTTTTCCTTTCGTTTATCTTCTGTTACTTACGTAAATTAAATATATAACATATATTACAGTAGAATCCCGAAAACTCGGCTCACACGATAACCCGGCAGTCCAAATAACTCCATAAGGCCTTCCCAGGGGTTCCACAGTAAAAAAATAAAATTATAAATGTGCATACAAAATGGATTCACGTTTTATATGAAGTTTGTATAACTACAAATATCCAAAGCTGATTGGGGTACAGCAGAACGTCGTTTATCCGAATCAATTGGGACCGGATGCCGTTCGGATACGCGATTGTGCGGATAACCGAAAATCGAATGCGATTCATGTAGTACATGAAACTGGACATTATACGAATATTGAAAATCATCACTTGCAGGAAACGTGCTTGAAGAAAAAGCAAAACAGGTGCAAAATGTCGCACTTTAAAATTCGCAAAATAATCACTTATCTCTCGCTATACCATTGTACACCATCGTTTTTTCGCTGCATGGTCTTTGATTTCTTGAGCAGCAGTAGTTGAGTAGGACAGCACTCTGATTGTTGTTCGTACCATTCCATAGCTGTCTCTAACGCAGAAAACGCGTCAGCATTTAATGTACCCTAGCTACTTTCGTTGTTGTCTTGGTCTTCATCTGTTTCGTCGTCGACAGGGTTTGATTCTTCTTGCATGGAAGTCAGAATCTCAGATTTCGAAGCCATAGCAGTTCACAACTCAACAAAAGAGCACGTAAACACCCCCTCACTTGAAAACAAACTAACGTAATATTCCACGTAGATGTTTACCAAATCACACAACTGAAATTCCCCAAATATCCCTAACCTTGGGCTTTCCCGCCACTATAGTGTGGCCTCAAGCGAAACAACTGTTGAGCATTGAAGTGTTCTTTTCCATTTTCATACACAGTACATGTAATTGATCAATTGATTGAATATTAACGTCGCACTGTTCAGCTATACGAGGGCGTTTGGCGACGGACCACGTAATTTTGAACCATGGTCAAGTGACGTGGACGACACCTGAGCTGGCACCCCCTCTCCTAACTACCACACCACACCAACGGGAGGACGTTTCAGCTCTCGACAGATTTAACGTGCATCGCTGCCCTACACGGCGGGTCTTATGTAATTGATCAAAGAAAAAAAACTGTTCTGGATATATTTGACGCTTCGGATAATAAACGTTCCGATAAACGACGTTCTACCGTAATTAAAACTAAAAATTTTATTTTCTCTTAATATTACAGTATTTTGTCATATTTTTTAAACAATTATTACAGTATAATAAAAGAGAATAAAAACTTTCTTTTTGTATGTGGGAATATTCTGTTATTTACTATCCTGGGTTCTATGATATAATTTTATACTCGTTAGAACAATGTTTGACAGAGCTAGACAGAGACAGATGTTTGACAGAGCTATTGGAAAATGCACAATTTTCATTTGTGGAAAACAAAACATCTATGATAAAGTAGAAAGAACAACTTATCGACATAGAAAGAGATTCGACATTAAAATCTAAATTTAAGCAAGAACAGCTCCAAAGTTTTAAGCTGCAAATTCATACTAAATACACAGGATTGGTCACTCAGCTATAAATCTTTAATTCCATTCAGAACAACGCATTTAAGTAAAAAATATACCTCTGAACGTTGGGAGGAATGAATCATTTTCGAAACATGATACTGACGGTTAGAGTAATTATGGGTTAATGAGTTTATTTGAAGGATTTTAATAATGTAATAAAAATAATTAATACTGTAAAATAAATTATTAACTTCTTATTATTTCTCATTAAAATGCTTTTTTAAAATTTCTGAAGTTTCGGACATTGGTGAACCTTGTACACATTAAAAAAAAATTTTTTTATCGAAGTCGTATAAAGAATTTGGGGTGCGGTTTAGAATTGACGGCGGCTGAGATTCGTGTAATTACGGTATTTTAAAATACATTCTTCAAAGTGTGTGTATTTATGTAGGGAGGGGAGAATGGGATTCTCCCCAAGCACCTTATAGTTCTACAGCAGTGGTCTTCAAACTTTTTTAACTCATGGAGCCTCTAGAACTAGAAAAAGGTTTCATGGAACCTCTAGAATTAGCAAGTATTTTAGTGTGGAACCCTATTCCACATACAGACTTAGAAGAATCTACCTTAAAATAGTATTTAAAGCAGATCAAAGTCTTATAGGTACTTTTTGTAAAGGCAATTAAAAAAGTGTTGCATCTATTCTTAAAACTTTTAATTTACTTTTAATATAATTTACTCATATTAATAATATTAATCTGTGATCCAAGTATCATCTACCCATGCATTATGTTTAGTAACTAGGATATATGCTTGTGATTTTTTCATACAAATTGTCGAAGTCTAGGCCTATTGAAATTAACTGCAATCGCATTATATGTTCCGAGATTAATTTACTTCTATACTTTGTTTTTGTAGCTACTTATGGTGAGAAATATTTTTCACTTAAACGCGTTGTTCTGAATGGCATTAAACAAGGCCGATCCTAGGCTGTCGGCCGCCCGCGTGCAAAGACCTAATGTGATAACCTTCTAGAAGATTTTTCACATTTTGACTAATACTTAACGTTGACGCTATAAATTCAGCTACCTATATTAAAGTAAAAAGTAAAACATTAATAAAATGTAAATACAATTCAAAGTACAGAATTCCTTTACCAGCTAATATGTCACAATAGCGACAAAATACTTAATTAAACAATAAACAAAAAAAATAATACCTTTAAAATAAAAATAGACATTTTACAATTAGAAATACAAAATAACTGTGCTTATTCAGAAAATACAATCCAATAAAAAAGTACTAAAGCATAAACCACGTGAAACGAAAAGTATATAAATCAGTCCTTCTACAAAAAGGCTACCTAGTAATTAACTATAAAATAACTTTCCAGGCTTTCTGAGAACCAAGTTTGTAAATAATTTCGGTGAAATCCTTTTTTTCTGAGATTTCAGATTCAATAGAGATGATGGTTAAATCTGAAAGCCTTTCTTGTGTCATATTATTTCTTGAGTAATTTTTAATAATTTTTTATTTACTTTACTTTTTTCCCCTGAAGCTAAAGAAGAGGTAAGGTTAAAAAATTTTATTACTTGAGCAAAATTTGGAGATCATTCTTGACTATAATTTCTAATATCTCAATTGGCTGTTTTTACCTGGAAAAATATCTTCGAATGAAGTCATTTCATTAAAGGGTTGTATGCCGTCTATATCTTTCACAATACTTCCTTCCTCCTGTACCTGTTACTTAATATTCAAGTCCATTTCAGGTTTTCATGAGATCATCATGAGAAATGTTTTGAAACTCATACAGAAAGCAGAATATCGAATAGCACTCAGATAATAAGGTAAATCGTCCATTTGCTGAAGAGATCGCGAATTGCTGGAGGGAATTTGAAGCTGGTTTATCACTCTCCTTATAAACAAATATATAGACCTTTTTCCTGAGCTTCGAGATAGGAAATTCGGGATCAATACCTAAACCTGTAGCAAGTGTTGTTACTGAATCGACAAATATCTTAAAGTTATCATTCGATCTTTGGGAAACTAAATATTTTTACGATTATCTAAGCCTTCAATGCATTCATTCTACGATGTTTAATTTAGGATTTCGAATCATTTTTTTTCAATACTTGAATTCATGATAATAAATCATGCCAAATTAAAATTGAATAAAAGATTTTAATGCTACATTTTTCCCCTGTGTCTAATGGTATCTTCAATTAAGGTATTTAATGCGGTAATAATATTTTTAGGTCTTGTTTAAGAGGTCTAATAGCATTGATACGAACTTCAATCCTTGTTTCTCTTAACGGTTTTAAAGTTAGACATTTCACGTGTTTTTTTTGGTAAATACCATTGATAAGGAGACGCAAAAAAGTAATTACATACCTCTTGTACCTTATAAAAAAGAACAGATATTTCACCAATGAAGCTGGCAGCGTATGACTCATTCAGTTCTGTGTTTGATGATTTTCAAGATGATAAATGCTAATCTTTTCACCGACCCATTTTCAATTTTTCTGCAAGACGTTAGTTGTTACTCACCCGAAATCTCAATCAAACTTATTGACATACAGCAGTGTTCCCTAACCATCGCCGCGGACCGGTCAACGTTGGATAATTTTAACTGCAGCCCGCTGAGGGAAGGACGTTCATTGTTTATATTGTATATTTTATATTTAATAATTTTCATTTAATTGTGTAACGAATGACAAAAAGATAGTACTCGAGCGCCCTCTTCTGGTCGTATGGATACTTACAGAGTCAGTCTGTCACCTCGGTGGAGGGCGGACGTGCCAATGTCCACCCGTGAAAACCCTTAGTATTTGAATTGTATTAATTGTTTTTGTGTCTTTGTAACCGTGCCCAATCAGAATGTGTACCAATTAAAATTATTTCAGCCAGCCACCGGTGTTATTTTTGAGTGCGGGTTACAAAATGGCGCCCAGCGAGCGGCCGAATAGTCAGACTAGCAGTCCTATTAAAATTAACTAACAAAATTATCTTCAATATTCTGAACTGCCAATTCATAAAGATTTTCTAAAAGTATTTTCTGAAGTTGTAGCTGCCAGCTACGAAGTTGGATTGTTTATTTCCTACCGGGAAATATGAAATTTTGGATTACATTCGTTTTCACGGATCGTCAGATAAGTTTCTTCCGTTTTGTTTTCTTATTCGACTTTTTGTTGAATTTTACTTGTGTATTTGTATTTTATGGCATATATATATAATAACCATCATTTATTAGTCTATTTTATTTGAGTAATTCTTTTCCCTATTTCGGAAACTCTTTCTACTGATGGGAGGTCACCAGGCCCCAAAGTTACAATTGCAGTTTTTACATTTGCCCTGTTTACAGGAAACGGAATTTTGTGGAAGGAACGTGTTGTCTTGCCCCACCTCAGTAAATGAACTTTTAAGGGTGCATAGTTCTCACGCCTGCAAAGTTCATTAGACCCATAAATAATTGGGGAGCGTCGGAGGATTTTCCCGCGCTTAAAAATGTCACTGACCGTGTGCGGTAACCTTGCGCTGACTCTGGACCAATCAAAAGAAATTAAGCGGACGAGGTAAAGAATCCGCTCTAGGATATCCGAGCAAACAGGACGCCAAATAAAAACGGGATGCACCCCGATTTTCACTCACACTCACACTTGGGACTCAAGAGCAACAAATTTAATTTAGATCCAGGCCTTGAACTGGACTCCGCGGGACTTCAAGCGGCGACCATGCCACACTCCTTTCTACCATCCCTCTTTCAAAGCTAAGTAGAATTTTGTTATGCGTCAATTAGTTCATTAACTCAAATTTAATCATGTCATTACAATAAATTAAGTGTTAATTTAAAGAACGGCCTTTTAATTTAGTGTACTGTTTTTATTGTCTTTAGAGGATTTAGTGTTTAATTTTTAACTTAAGCTATGATGCGATGTGTCAGTCAAACCTGGGTATTATAAAATGGGTATAATGAAATTAATTAATCATTTAAGTTAAACAAGCGTCGCATCACTACTTTTGTTCATTTTTTCTCCCTGTCTGAGATTTATGACTATTAGTGTGTGTACTTGATTGGGAAATCTTTACCCCCACTTCTGACCTTGAGTTTTCACTGTTTGTTCTGTAAAATTTATTAATCATGGATACTTTTCACTTTTTCTGCTGACTCATTAATTCACTTATGACGCAAGAGTATTTCTGTGCATTACCTTTTTTTTTTTTTTTTTTTTATTTAAGTGTTATACTGTGTTTAATTTCTAACTACATTGAAGAATTTTGATCACGTATTAGATTTTTGTGAATTTAAAAGAAAGAAATTATTAATTTTTGTTATAATTAATATAATTTGTTTAATATTATAGAAAAGTATTTTTACTCCTTCAAAAGATTCATTCATAGGTTTTGTTTTGACTGAATTTCATCAGAATTTCTTTTATATATGAATTATTTTTATTTTCAAAGATTTTGCCTTCTGTAAATATCTGCAATATTTTTAAGCAGTATTTTTATTCCTTCAAAAGATTAATTTTTATGTTATTTTGATTAAGTTCATCAGAATTTCTTTTTACTTGAATTTTCATTTTGCTTTCAAAGGTTAGATTTTGTATCCTGTAAGATATTTATAATACATTTTTTAATAGTATTGTGTTCGAATATTCAATTCTTGGTCTTCTAATGACTAGTTGATGCTTAATTATAAAGGTTAACTATTTTAAAACTAAATTAACTGCATTTAATTTGTGGCTGATGATCCATTGAATCATTTTTAAATTGCAAAATTAAATTACGATATTACAAGATTGAAATGAAGTTGGTCTCAAAATAAATTGCTTATCGAAAAGCTTGAGGAAAATTTGTCTTGGCTGCAAGTAACACCCAAATGGTAAAAAAGTTAACTATTGCTAATTAAATTTTTTCTTCAGTTTATTACTGTTAAAAATACATCGAAATCTGTAATCAAAGATGAATGAAATTTGGGATGATACCAGATACCTGAAAGTTATCGTTACACTAGCTTGTGACAAATGGCGCCAATGAATGCCAAAAGGCTATAAATGGTACCCGAGCGTTTGTAAGAAGTCTGGTTATCTTACATCCCTATCAGTCCGGAGAACAGAAGAGTTCGTTTCCAATGCTGTAGAGATCACGGAGATCAAAGCATGGATCAACATGGGACTGTTCTCTTCGCAAATGAATATTTCCTACCGGGAAATGGAGCCCAACGTAAAATTACCAATTCATTTTCTGAACACCTAGTTCATAAAGAATTTTAAAGTGGTTTCTGAAGTGTAGCTGCCGGCTACGAAGAAATTTTGGGATTGTCTATTTCCTACCGGGAAATTTGATGTTTTTGATTGTACATTTCCTACCGGGAATTTTAATATTTTGAATTGTATATTTCCTACCGGGAAATTTGATGTCTTGAATTTCATATTTCCTACTAGGTTAATTGATATTTCAGATTACATCCGTCTTTATGGTGCATCAGATAAGTTATTCCATCTTCGAAGTAGGGGGAGAAGCCATTCCAGTGATGCCTCTCAGAGAAAAAAGGAAGACCCAGGAATGACAAATCTGCTGGTTCCTCATCGAGAACGATGTTTAGGAACCAGAGGGGGAGTGTAACGAATGACAAAAAGATAGTACTCGAGCGCTCTCTTCTGATCGTATGGATACTTACAGAGTCAGCCTGCCACCTCGGTGGAGGGCAGACGTGCCAATGTCCGCCCGTGAAAACCCCTTAGTATTTGTATTGTATTAATTGTTTTTGTGTCTTTGTAACCGTGCCCAATCAGAATGTGTACCAATTAAAATTATTTGAACTAGCTGCCGGTGTTATTTTTGAGTACAGGTTACAATTGTATTTAAACGTGCCTTCAGAATAAAATATAGCTTCACCAAAAATGAATATAAAGTGATTTTCATAAAAAGTAGCCCAAACCCAAGAAAAATACACCACTGTAAATAAAATGGAAATAATTTAATGTTTCTTGTGTGGAACAGTAGTATTTGATCTGCGGACCGGGGCTTTGAGACCACTGACCTACAGCACCATACTACATTGAAAAGCAAACGTAAGGAAATTATTTCAACTGCAAATGATGCGCATTATTTCGAATTTTGAAAATTTGTACAAAACAATGTCCCAAATTTAAACGATTTAGCTGCCAAATATGTCTGTAGGTTTGTATCTCAACATGTTTCTATATATATATATATATATATATATATATAAACAAATGTTTTCTGCTATGAACATAATAAAATCAATCTTACTAAAAATTAACTGATATGCATTTAAAAAGAAAATTTTATTAGCATCTTCAAGAGAGAGAGAACCAGTACTGTAGTAAAGATTACTTGGTAAAAAAAATCACAAATTCAAAAGTCGTGTTAAATAAGAACTGATTGCTTAATAAGTATTTTGAATCAAACTTTCCGAATTAACTCATTTTTATCTTATACTTATATTTATTATATTATTTTTAAATTGGAAGTGGCAAGCAAAACTATTTTTTGCCATGTAGTGGCACTCTTCTCGAAAAGGTTCGCTACCCCTGATTTCGTGGAATTATTGTTTGCCCAAAATCGTCATGGTTCGACTGTGTGAAGTTAGAGAAACGTTTATTGTGACAACAAATTCCTGACTGCTGAAGTATTCCCAAAAAAAGACAGCCACAAGAGACAAACCTTTTCACAGATTTTCTTTTTTTAATTAGAAGTAAACGTACTCGTTTTGTTTACGTAAGGTGATCGTGGGAAAGATGCGTTGATGTATGCAAATGTTTAGGCAAATGCTTTGAAAATGACAAGATCTCAGAGGTTTGTTTATAAGATCTATAGTGTGTTCAACTTCACGCATCATTTACATCTAGAAAAGAAGGTGCAAAAATGCTTTTGTTTCCTCTGTTTCTCAAAACATTGGTGGTTGACCTCCCATAGCTCGTCCCCCCCCCTAGTGCAAGATACCAATAAGACCTCTACATCAATCTTCCTGGGGTTCCGCCAAGCATGCCCAGGGGCTTTCCACAAGTCAAAATAAAAATTCGAAAAGAAAAAGGGAATATGTATGTATATAAAATAGATTCATGTTATCTATGGAGTTTATATAAACTCTAGAGTACCTAAAATGGTGTTTTTCAAAGAGGATCCCACGAGGAAATTTAAAACATAAATTCGGGGCGGGCAGCCTCTTTTTTCAGTAATTTCCTGCAGTTTTTATTGTAATATAATAAAAAATATTAGAACATTTTTTCTTTATATGTACTACCTAGATTATAAGTATTCTATTGCTTATTATCCAGGGTCCCACAAAATTATTTTATATACACTAGTACAATGTTTTGCACACCTAACACCTGTAAAATAATATTTCTCAAAAAAATTAATCTAGAATGCGCATAAATCAGAAGGCTTGCCAATAAAGGGGAGGCTGATTCGACGTTAAAACTTACATTTAAACAGGAAAAGCTTCTAAATGTAAGGTAGCGAAATTTGCAGAATACATAGAAGTTTCACATACAGTTATGAACATTTAAATGCCATTTTGAGCAACGTGTTTATGTTATAAATAATTCTCTCGACGTATGGGGCAACAAAAGTAAAATGCAAAAACAAATTAACGTAGAAGAGGAAATGCAACTGTAGATAGCTTCAATGGACGTAGACTTCTACATTTGTGTAAAAAAAATACACACATATACCCTTGTTACACTAAATATAGTCCAAGGGTTGAAATGACACCTATTTCACAAATTAAGGCTATAAATGCATCGTTTCTCAAACTGTGGGTTGCCCCCCCCCACGTGTATATTGAAAATCAGAAAAAAAAAAGATTATTTTTAAAAAATACACACTTTTCACATCCTTCTGAAATTTCTGGTATTTTCCGTATTTTGTTCATTCCCATGTAACATTTGAAAGAATAATGGTAGCGTATTCTTGGTTAATTTAAATATGGAATTTATTTACGTCACAACTATTGAATATT
This sequence comes from Trichonephila clavipes, assembly GCA_019973935.1. Lineage (NCBI taxonomy): Eukaryota > Metazoa > Arthropoda > Arachnida > Araneae > Nephilidae > Trichonephila > Trichonephila clavipes. The sequence goes on along the minus strand of BMAU01000599.1, from coordinate 61,516 downwards.
ATTTACTGAATGATACATTAAAGTTATTAAACTTAATTAAAGATTGTTAGAGTCCAATGTTTTGTGAGAGGAGGAACCGTTGGCTACCACTCCCTTGTAAGTTCAAAAGCATCTCTCATCTTCCGGTCGACGGTGTTCGATTCTTCGGGGGTCAAAAAGGGGTTGCGCTGCAGCTGCAAGATGCACGTGTGGGTGTCTGGTCCAACAAAGACGCCGACCGCTGTTGATGTTCAGATAAGCGACGTTACACACAGAAGGGAAATCTTTTCGTGCTAAGATGGAAAAAAATGCATGGAAAGACATAGCAGTTTGTCAGGACTATTGTATTATGTCATGTTATCCGATATTTCGCTTTAAGTGTTTTCACGTTAAACATATTGTACTGTAGATCATGATTAGCTTTTAATATGTTTTCTTTTATTATTGTTTTTAGTGCTATATTGTGAATTTTTTGATTCGCTTATTTAATTACATAGCATCTTGTTACACTTTGGGATTTTTAAAAAAAAACGTATAACGCCCTACATTTTTTTAAAATATAGTTCTGAAGTACCTAGAATATAAAATTAGATTTAGTACTTCGGTAAACTTCGCTAACATTAACAATACTATGTGAATATTGAAGTGTTTTTCAAACAGGCTTTGTGATGAAAATTATTTTATCAAAATGAGAGCTGCAAGATTTTTTCTCAAATATTTTTATACTAAATATAATTACAAGAAACTACCTTTTATTGAAAGTATAACATTTTTATACAAAACAGGAAAATGGGTGCTGTTAATTTGCGTTGTAAAACCATAAGTAAAACAATCACTTCTTTCCTCTATTTTGTTTTTTTCTAAATTGTAAGGCTATTATTAAAGTGAAAACTTTAATTTTTCCCAAATGCATATTGAATTTAAACACTTCTATGTCTTGGGTAATATTAACCATATCAAACATTTTCGTAAAGCAGCTTTCGCAAAAGTCAATTTTGAGACGCTTTTGTTAAATATCAATCCTCAGTGCGTTGCCAGTGTCGCTGATAATAATAAAAAATATATTTTTTTTTATTGCGGTATAGCCAACTCTGTCACGAACTTAGCTGTCAAATGAAGGATGGACGTAAAAAGTAGACATTAATGGATAATTTGTGTGAGCCAACACACTGTGCATTAACATTCTGTTTTTCTTAAACTATGTTATGCTATCGGAAAATCGAGACTTAAAATTCAGCATACTTATTGAACTTATCATAAGATTTATTTTGAGAAGTTGACAAAATTTTGCTTGATTGATAGAACTATATGCGGCGGCCCCTTGTTTTGGCCGCCCTCGTGCGGTGCACGCGCTGCACACCTGCTAGGATCGGCCATGGCATTAAAATGTTTAGAGAAATACCGTGTATTTTGCATGAATTGGCAACATAAGATTTCGGAGCTGTTTTTGCTTAAATTTAGAGTTTTGACATCGACTCTGTTGAAGTCTATAAGTTGTTCCCTCTCCTTTATTATAGGTGTTTTTTCAACAACTGTCAAAAGGTTCATTTTCCATTGGAAAAATATTTAGTTTTGCAAGACAAAACATTGTATACAATTATCTCATGGAACCCGGGGATAGAAAATAAAGTGTTTACAATCTAGTAGGTAATATATAAAAATAAAACTCTTCTCTCTTTTTAACATTATCTTTTATTATATTATAATAAAAGTTTAAAAAGTATTGCAAAATAAAGTAATTATTTAGAAATAAAATTTTCAATTTCTTAACGACAGGGATGAGCTTCAATTTTTTTATTGTGACTCGTGGAATCCCTGGGTATGCCTCGTGGAACACAATTTGAAAACCATTGTTCTAAGGGTTCTGTGAGTCGGAAAAAGATTGAAGACCACCATATTGGCGTAACTAGTCCTGAGTGGGCCCTATATAAAAATTCCTTGGGTGCCCTTTTGAATGGCCTCTAAAAGTTTTAGTATTGTTTGGCTTACACATGTTGGAGCCCATTTAGCTTGTAGGTCCCGTATGATTGATGCGGTGGTAGCTACGCCCTTTAAGACCACTGATCTACTCCTGTAAAGTCTACTAATAAACTGCTCTGTTATTCTTGTAATCAGTAAGTTTTAACGAGTGTCTTTTTAACACATTTTTATAAGTTTCTCTTGTATGTAATGGAATCTTGGAATCAATTTTTACCCACTTTAAAAGGTCTGATTACTTCGAAATTTTGCACACTAGTCAAGGACCGATGACATTAAAATAATTTCAAAATTTTGTTCCATTGTTCTGATCAGGATTGTCAAAAATAACGATTTTAAAGATTTACGGGGTTTGGCGACTAATTCCATAAATGGCGACTAAAAGACCCTACCCCTTAAAAATGTGCAACCTTAAACATGAAAACGCTTGTTATTAATACAAATAAAACAAGCAAAAAGTGTTCTTTATGTGAGAATGGGGCGAAAAAGGCTCGTACATGTGAATAAGAATAATTTATGTTCTAACTGCTAAATATTTTTTTTTATTTCTGTTTCGGACAAAAGGCTATGTCATTGGAAAAGAAATGCACTTTTTTCTTATCCTAACTAATACAAAAAATTTCTTTCAGCTGTTGAGCTAATTCGGGGTTTATTATTCGTTAAATAGTTTTTTTTGCCTTAATTTTGAACGGGGAAAAAGAAAAATTCGCTAAATCACGAAGTTCGTTAAATAAGGGTTCGGTAAATCGGGGTACAACTGTAAAAAGCTTTTTTAACATTCAATTTTCAACGATAACAAAACTTGACGACGTCCTTTATTCTATAAACATGCCGTAAAAGAAAACTAAGGAATTTGAAGACATTGTTTATAATTTAAACCCATTACTCTTAAATTTTTCGAGAGATTCCCATTTTTAAACAAAATACAAAATACATGCAACGATAAGTTATTTAATTTTTTAACACTTTTACTTTAGCCAGATAAAATTTTTTTAAAAAAATAATTATTTTGAAAAATGATCTTTTAATGAGAAAAATGTGCTTTTGTAACTGATTTATTTTCTTTTTTTCCACCTGTCCTTTATGAGAGTACGTTTCTGAAATTTCTTCAACATTACAAAAGAAAAGGGGTACACCTTGTTTCTAGTACTTCACAGCCTGTATACTTTCAATCATACTTTGTTAACATTGCATTGTACCTAAAAAGTATAATCGTGCATTTGCATTAGCTTAGTTGATGTTTTTATTTTTATCTTCCTTATACTTACTACTCATGAAAAGCTGATTAGGAACGTAGGTACACTCCTATGCGGGGTACATTTACCTCAGGGATAATATTTCAAGGTACGTGAAAGAAGTTGGTTCTTCATATAATGAGCCGGTCAAAAAAAATTGGAGATCACTATTCTTGTGTCACCCTCGTCAGCAATTGGCCGTTTTTTACTTGATTCCTCGTACTTAAAGGCATCCGACTACGTTCGGAACCCTGATTTTGCAGAAGCATATAAATGGACAATATTTATGATATTTAGAGTCACTTAGATTAGAAAATGTATATAAAATTGTTTTAAGAATACTCTATTACAATAAAAAATTATTTAAGTACAATATTTTGACACAAAATGAACATAGAATGATACATTTTCAAAATATTCTCCTTTTGTGAAAAATGCTTCTATTATAATATTTTGCCTGTATGTAGCTCAGACCTCTGTACAGAGGCTCAACTAAAATTTTTGAATATAACTTAGAAATGGGTTTATCCATGTTTAACAACAACAGAGGGGAGAAATTTTATGAAAAAAAACGCCGATAATTATTTCAATTGGTTTTTACTCTGAAAATAAATGTGAATTTTTCAAAACTCATAGTTGGGCCACTGTACAGAGGTCTGAGCTATATACAGGCAAAATATTATTATACGAGTAATAGAAACATTTTTCACAAAAGGAGAACATTTTGAAAAAAGGTTATTCTAAGTTAACTTTTTGCCGAAATATTGCATTTAAATAACGTTTTTTTCAAAATGTCCTTAAAACAGTTTTATACTTGTATTCTAATCTAAGTGACACTAAATATCATGAAAACTATCCATTTATGCGCTTTTTTAAAATCTCAGTTCCGAACGTAGTCGGATACCTTAAAGCATGAAAACTGTATAAATTACTTGAAGTTGTAAAACATGTTTAAAAACATTGTCGTTTGTAAATTATGATTTCCCCTCATTTTAGATTAATCGGAAATGCATATTTTTTGCGTTTGAAAGAGTCATCATTTTGAATTAGCATCGTGGTGATCTTCATTGATTGAATAAAGATATTTATTACTACGTTATTTTCCACTCGTATAGTTAATTTTGTGTTAGCATATAGAGCTCTAATTTAGTATTTTCCCTTAGAACTTTTGCCTCACACACATGTGGGAGGCCGTGGCAGCCTAGTGGTAAAAGTATCGGATCGTGGTTGACTTGTCACGAGTTCGAGCCGCTAAAGGTGGTTCTACCACTAAAGACCCGTCGTGTAGGGGCGTTATGCATGTTAAATCTGTCGAGAGGTCAAACGTCCGCCCGTTGGTCTGGTGTGGTTGTTAGAAGAGGGGGGTTCTAGTTTAGCCGACAGCATTCAAACCAAGTCTTTAACTGACTGTAATTGCAAGAACTAACTTTACATGGAAATATTTTAATGTGTTTTGAATTGTTTGTTTATGAATCCTTAATTTGATATTATATTTGTGAGCATTATTATTATGTTTTTGTGTATCTTGCGTTTTGCTTTCAACACGGTTTTAAAAAGGAGAGAGTTTTTTCTAATTTTAGTTATGGAAGTAAGTACACATTTGGTGTTTATTACCGAGTTGTAATAAATATTGTAGACCTTTTTCTTACCTCACCACACCTACGTCATTGGGTGGATCAAAACACCTAAAAAAATTAGAAGTCGTCCGAGCCCTTGAAAAGTCTGCCCCCTCCTACTCTAATGCCTTTTACAAGAAAGTTATGAGAGAATGAATTCTGGAGACTTGGAGCCAAGAATATATGTGTATATATATATACTAGCCGTTACCCACCCGCTTCACTGGGTCTTTCACAATGTTGTATATATGTATACTGTTTACATATATATTAATTATTGATATCTAGCATTAAGAATTCGATTGTATTGAAAAATATATTTATAGCTGTTACACTTTCGCCCCTTGATATAAAAAGAACATAAATTATAATATCTAACTTTTATTTATATCTAAAATAGAAGGAGAAACATATTTTTCGCTCACTTAACCTAATAATCAAGTGGATTTCCACCAAAGCAACTTTCAGTGGATCTCTACTCCATAAAATAAACATGCGTGCTAAATTTTAAGTCTAAATCTAACAGAGCAAAAACGGAATTTTTATCATCAATACCTCGTTGACAGCATTCTTAGCGGATTCCAATTCAACGAAAGAAGCATGCAAACCAAATTTTATTATTATAGTCTTAGCAGTTCAAAAACGGGAATTTTGTCTATCAATACATCCCAATATCTCTCCCCGTTTCCCCCTGGAGTTGATTTCCGTAAAATCCATTCTTAGTGGAACTCTATTCAACTAAAGAAAAGTGCTCAATACATTTCAAGTAAATGAATTATATTCAAAAACAGGAATTTTTCTATAACACGCCTTAATCCCTCACAATCCCACTCCTTTGGGGGTCCGTTTTAACAAAAATCTTTTTAAAAGAAACTTTATTCCATGAACGGAACATACCTTCTAATTTTCAAGCAGGTGGTTCTATTCGTTGAAAAGCGGAAATATTTATCTATTACGCTCCTTAATCCCCCTCAGTGACCCTTGGGGATCAATTTCCCCCAAAACTATTTTGTAGCGGATCTCTACACCATGAAAGGAATTCGCTTACCAAATTTTAAGACTGTACGTCTAGTAGTTTAAAAAGGGAAATAATTATCTATAATGCCCCTTAAGCCCCCGCAACGCCACTTAGGAAACGATTTTCACAAAACACATCTTATAGCGGATTCTCTACTTAATGAATGGAATCAGCTTACTAAATTTATAGATTTTACGTCTAATAGTTTAAAAAAGGAGTTAATTGTATATAAAACGCCACCTATTACTCTACAACGCCACTTGGGAGTCGATTTTGACAAAACCCATTTTGCAGCGGATCTGTACCTATTCGTTTACCAAATTTCAAGACTGTACGTCTAATAGTTTAAAAATGGAAATAATTATGTATAACGCCCCTTAAGCCCCCGCAACGCCACTTAGGAAACGATTTTCACAAAGCCCATCTTATGACAGATCTCTACTCAGTGCATGGAATCTGCTCACTAAATTTCGAGATTTTACGTCTAATAGTTTAAAAAAGGAGTTAATTGCCTATATAACGCCCCTTAATTCTCCACAACGCCGCTTGGGGTCGATTTTAACAAAACCCATTTTGCAGCGAATCTGGACTCTATGAAAGGAATCCGCTTACCAAATATCAAGACTGTACGTCTAATAGTTTAAAAATGGAGATAATTATGTATAACGCGCCTGCAACGCCACTTAGGAAACGATTTTCACAAAACCCATCTTATAACGGAACTCTACTCAATGAATGGAATCTGCTCACTAAATTTCGAGATTTTACGTCTATTAGTTTAAAAAAGGAGTTAATTGCCTATAACGCCACTTAATTCTCTACAACGCCACTTGGGAGTCGATTTTCACAAAACCCATTCTATAGAGGATCTGTACTCTATGAAAGGAATCCGCTTACAAAATTTCAAAACTGTACCTCTAATAGTTTAAAAATGGAAATAATTATGTATAACCCCTTAAGCGCCCCTTGGGGGTCGATTTTTGTATAAATCATTATGTAGGGAATCTCTACTTTATGTAAGAAATCTGTGTACCAAGTTTCACGACTGTACATCTAATAGTTTAGTAATGGAAATAATTATCTATAACGCCCCTGAAACCCCCGTAACGCCCCTTGGGGTTCGAACTTTGCAAAATCCGTTCTTAGCTGACGTCTACTCCATGAAGGGAACCTACCTACCAAATTTCAAGTCTGTAGGTTTAATAGTTCTGGAGATATCGTGATTAGTCACAAGTCTGTAGGTTTAATAGTTCTGGAGATATCGTGATAAGTCAGTGAGTGAGTGGCTTTTCTCCTTTATATATATAGCTCACTTCAGATAAGAGTTTAATCAAGAATTTTTCTCCTCTGAGTAAGAGACTGGAATGCTAAAAATTTTACTAATTATAACATAGCCTAATTTCTCACTTTAAAAGTTATTTGAACGAATTTAATTTCGTTCTTGCGATTGCAGTACTAGTAGTGGCGAAGAAAAAATAGAGCATGCGTTCCAAATTTGTCAGAGAAAGAAAGAACCTAAGATTGACTCTCAAGGACATAAATATAAATTGACCTCCGAATTTTCACCAACTTATTTCCACCTTAAGTGAGTGCTTTTGAAAATGTTAAAATTTGAAACCCTTCCTAACTTTTAAATTTTCCTTTTGTCCCCTATTGTTATATGTTTCATACTTACTCCTGTGAGCCCCGTGTAATATATCTTGTGATACACGGAGAGCTATAAATGTTTTCAATAAAAAAAATGAATAAAAAATGCTTGATGTAAAAAGTTTTTCTGTTAAATCATTAAAGAAAGTTTTTTTTAATAATTTTTTTTTCAATTGTGTTCATGTTTCTTCCTTATTAACGTTGGTCTAAGATCACCTGTAAGACAGATTAACTGTGTAGAAAAGATTTAATCCAGTGGCGCACACAAAAATTTTTCAAGCGGGGGGGTCCAGGGTTGAAAGTCCCCATTCTCGTATCATGCCTTAATACGACGTCAAACCTATTATTTTAACTGTGCCGATTTTGGGAACAAAACACAATAAGAAATAAGTTATTTAATTAATAATTAGCTTTAATTAATAAAATAAATTGTTAATTACAAGCACTGAATTAACTTTTACGTACTATATATATAGAATTATCATCAATCGAAAAAAATTTAATGGAGGAATGTCTGGACCCGTGGACCTCCCCCACCTTGCGCGCCACTGACTTAATCCCCTCCTGGAAAAATGTTACACAGTCTCAGTTTAGGAGTGTGTGTTAGAAAATCATAAGTTAAAGAGAGAAAAAGAATTCTGCTAATGAACTATTGAAATTTTGCAAGGATTTCAAAATAAGATTATTGAATTTAAATTAAAACAATAATAAAAATTTTATCAAAAAATATAAAATAACAAAAAGAAAAATAGGAGACATTGAAAAAAGTACAAGGGACATTTTTCAAAGTTTTTATTGAAGCATTACATTTAGTGACGCAAAATGATTACATATGCCCATGGTTACATGGATTCAAGAAATACACAGTTGGAATGTAATTATTAGAATGACTTAAAAATCAAAAAATCTACAAACTACAATCACATAACACATACACCATCAGGCAGGTATCAAGTAAGAAGTATTCAGAACACATAAAGCTTGAAAATGTTTCAGATATGTATGTATGATTAATACATAATTGTATTCTAAAACATCATGCATGCTAATAATGCCCCTAGGGTTTTTACAGCTATTTGTACACATATATAACTTCACAAAGATTAAATAGGATATATAATTTCACATCATAAAAAAAAACATTAAACAACACTGCTCTTGCTGTGAAAAATTAACAAAAAAATCAACCTTATTATCTTTGAAATTAAAAATCATTTAATAATTGAACTATCAATGAGTTCGTTGAAATTTATTTAATTTTAATTATTTTTCTAACGTGTTTATCGATATATATTCTGTTTCTCCATAGATGAAAGGTAAAATTGTTTAATTCACTTTGAGAATGAAATTATTTTATAAATAAAAATGCCAACGTAACGTAAAACAATTATCATCAGTATTGCCAATTCGAAAATTTATATACTTTTTTTTCCAGAAGTCTATTCATTAAATGTTATGTAGTAATAGTTTTCAGTTAATTTTAAAAATGGTAATAATATGATTTCATTTATTTACATGTATACAAAGCTATTGTTAATATTTATTCTTCGTTTATATCTATTGTTAAAAATTTTTTTTACAATCACAGATTAGCTTAAAATTTTCACAAAAACTAGTTCCGATTTTAAAAAAAATTATCAGTGTGCGTTTATCAAAACTGTTATTAAAGCGTTACTTCACACGCGCGACGCAAAATAATTACTAATAACCGGGTTTTTATTTACAAACTAATGCAAGAAAACTACAGATGGAATATAATCCTTAGAATACAAATTAAAAAAAAATAAATTTAAAATTAAAAAAATCAAAAATGTAGCATACATTACATTCACCATTAAATAAGGAATATTCAGAAAACATAAAACTTGAACATCTTTCTGTTTAATATGCAAAATTAATACAAATCAATTAAAAAAATTTAATTCAATCCACACACAAGGACATTTTTTACTAAACTTAAATATCTCTATTAAATTTGAAGGAATTAATAGTACCGTAAATTACGTTCATTCGAAAAAATTACACTTTTTAATAGATTATTATCTTTTCAGTCACATTAAGTGCAGTTGCCATTACTTTAAACTAATTTTCTACATGTCTTATAACAAAATAACAGAGGGAAAAAATTAATCATTACGTTAAAAAAATACTGAATTTAACGCCTTACAATATTTGGCTGTATATTTTTTAATACTTGCTTAAGAGCTATAATTTTGCTCAAAATAATTAATTCTGAATATTAAACAATCAATTTATGATTTTCAAGGACTACAATTTTTTTAACGGGCGAATAAAAAATTTATTCCAAATAAAAATGATACCAAAATACTTATAATTTTCGAATATATCTTCACATCGATAGAAAAAAAGTACGAATTTCAAACGAAATAAATTAAGAAACAATTTTTTTTAATCTCACTCGTAAAAAATATTCAATGTTAATTTGAAATGCTTTAACTGAAAAACATCACATCGAGTCATTCGTCACAGAAAGAACAATGGTACAGCATAATGAAACGAGTTGTTTTTAAATTAAATTATAGCTAAAGTTTTGAAAAAATAAAAACAAGTAATTGCCCAGCTTTATTAGTCATAAATCATGCTAATTTATTATTACACAAGTCTCTTAATAGACTTGGACGGTGATGAGATATTTTTAGAGTTAAATATCTATTGCACTTATGCTATTTCCCTTGGATTTGCCTAATTATTCACAGTTAAAAATATCTCCCACAAAAAGGGTTAAACTTGTATTTAATAATATTTTATGAGACTGAGATTTAAAAAATTACCAAGAGTTTATTTTTAAAAGGTCTTAGTAGTTGTTAGAAAGTATTATTTCCTTATTTTTAGTACAGAATTACGGGAAAACGCTTTGGAAGAAAAACCGCAAAATTCAGATGTTTTAAATACTTTTTTTAAAAATATTTCGCTGAAACTTTATAATTCTCAAAAACATGCACCAAATTACTCATTTTAGAAAAGAGAGGGAAAGAGACAGATTTTTAAAAATAAATAATAGTTTAAAAACACACTTTTTTATAGTTCATCGAACTCAGGAATTGCTAATGCATCTTCCCCTTTTTTTATATAAAGAACCTGTTTTTGTTTATTGTATTTGTATTAACCATGGGCGTTTTCGCTTTAGGGTTGTAACCTAATCTTTTAGTTGCGAAATCTGGAAATGGGATCTGGAATTAGTCACCAAAACTGGAAGTAGTCTCCAAATCTGGAAATGGAAAATCGTTAATCATGATCAGGACAATAGAGCAAAATTATTGTATTGTCGTCGGTCCATGACAAGTGGGCAAAATTTGAAATTAATCTGACATTTTAAAGTGGGTAAAAAATCGAGTTGAAAATTCCGTTACATACAGGCGAAGCTAATAAAAGCGTGTGTTAAAAACATTCATTTTTTATAGAATTAAAGAAAAACAATCTAATTTTCAAAATTTTAATTGGGCATTTTTAACTTTAGAAAAATATAGCAACAAAATAAATTTGAAATCGTCATATTCATCTCTTTTCAAAAGCCCCGCCACCCCTCCCACTTTTTTTTTACAGTATTTAGTCCACAAATATAAATGTTAAAAAAGCACTTACAAGAATCCTTGGAAATTCTTCCTCCCATACGGCGACTACCTAAGAATAAAAAAAGATATTTGGAAGAAAAAAAAATTGAAATTTATAATAATGTTGCTGGGTTTGAATTTTGACAAAGTCTGGTAATACGATTCAGCGAATGTTCTTTTAATTTTAAGGAGCTTCAATGAAGCATAAAAAAATTCCGCATAGCATTAACTCTATTGAACTCGAATCAGCGTTTTCCATTTTTAAGATTCTTTTAATTTTAATAACTGTTTTTACTTCTTAAAGTAAAGAATTGCTAGACTTATTGCTCTCCAAAGCGCTTTCCAGACATCGGTATTATTTACACTTAATCTACTTTTATTTTCTCAGTTAAAAGTAAAAATCATTTAGGAAGAATTTTTTTTCCTCAGTAATTTTTGTTTTAAGACCTGCATACTGACAATTTAAGTGATGGTGGTGGGAAACTTATAAAATTAATTTGAATTGCTTAAGAGAGTTTTCTGAAAGGGTTGACACTTTTTGGTTTCAAGTTATTACAGATAAACATAAAATAAAGACGTAAAAATATTTGTGCGTAACATCTACAGAAATAAAATGTGCGTAAAATAATAAGTATAATTAAATTTTTTATTTAAGTTGAGTTCCTTCAGTAAACGTAATTCCAATTATATTTTTTGAAATTCGAAAGTACAGACAGAAAAAAAAATGTTGCCAACGAAGGAAACGTTATTGCTTAAAGGTTAGATAGGAAACATGAAAAAAATTTTATATCTAATTTCCATCACACTAAACAATACTACGGAGACAATGATATTTTTAAGTTAAACATACACATTATATATATATATATATATATATATATTCCAATTGTTCGAATGAATGATACATGTGAGTTTTCTTAATGAATCGCTTACATAAAATAATATAATATCGAAAAATTAAAAATATTTTAAATATCAGGGGTGGGCAAACAGCGCCTTCAAAGAGTTCATTTTTATGGCCGGCCCAGACTTTTAAGAAACCAAATATCCAGAAAATGTTCTCTATATTTGAGCCAATATATATATATATATATATATATATATATGAGCGAAGTTTTTCTTGCATGAAGTTCAACAAAAGTAAATATTCGAGGGTGAGTCAGAAAATAAGTTTCTCCTTTTGACTGTTGTCAGAATTGTGTATGAAAGTCAAAACATAAAATGCGACATTAAAGATAAGACATAACTATTTTTCCGCATTAATTACAAGTACGAGGGTTGGGGCAAAAGTCATGGCAACTGTTTTTTCTTTCCTTGAAGATACCAGTCCGGTTGGAAAATGTGACATATACAGACGAAAGAACAAAGTATTAACTACATGTGTGGACAATGAATAGAACTGCAATATAGTAACACACTAATTTATTACGGTAGTATACAGGGCAATATGTTCTACACGGTGCAAAAGAATGACAACACAGTACACCAACCTTACTACTGTACGGTATGGTAAGGCATTATTTCCAAGGGCTTACACTAATTCACTGTGATACTCCATCGCATTTTTCCCTCGAAGAACGGCAGTTTTGATGTCAGAACGCTGCTCAACACTGGTTACTTCCATCACACGACACTCACCAACGGACTGATTTCACAGCCCTCGCTGCGCTACTACCAGCTATCACAGAGCTATCAGTTCTTTTGTATACACACTATGCCTGTAGAACTTACACACAGCACATATACGTTTGTGATTCCTTCACATGTATACAACAACAAAAAATAGTTGCCATGACCTATGCCCCAACCCTCGTTCATTGAGACATTTGTCCCACCGCTTGATAATCTTCAAAAGTTCTCCAGAAAAAACTCAGGGCTTTGCATACGGAAGAAGAGTTTAACGGCTACTAGCAAACGACCAAAGCAGCAGGTCGCAAGACACGGATACACCATTGGGTAGAGGTAGAACGTGATACAGCGGTTGGATTTGTAAAAAGTGGCCTGGGTTTCTCATATCAGGCTTTCTGTTGTTGAATGACAATGCGTTATGTCTTATCTTTAATGTATCATTCTATGCATTGACTTCCACACACAACCCTGATGACAATCGAAAGGGGAAACTTACTTTCCGACTCACCCTCGTATATTTGTGAGCAAAGTTTTTCTTGCATGAAGATCAACAAAATGCAAGCTGGTTGTTACTAACCTGCAGGCTGTGATAAGAATTTTAGCAAGTAATATCACTCTTAACTTCAGAAAAAAGAAAATTGTGATAGGATACATCTGTCTCATTCAACTGATCATTAAGTTAAATGGGCTTGCAGAGCTATAGAAGATATGAAATTAGCAAAGTAAATTAACTGAATAAAACTACCAATATATATATATATTCTGCTTAACATGTTTATTGGTTTTTATGGTACAATTTATACTTTTTCTGAGGTGCAAAATTAATTAATTAATTAATATTTTTATTTTTAAAAGTACAGTCCTTCCTTCGTATCCTTCGCTTCTTCAACGTGGCCCTCGCAAAACAATTGCCCACCCCTATTATACATTCATCTTATTGAACAATACAAAAAATATACGTAAATCACAAACACAAACAAATCGATCTAGACGATATCAAATTTGTAGCTTTTGTTGCAAATTCTTTAATTTTGTTTTATAATGATAAACAGAATGTAAGCTGCGTACTCGAGGCACGCCATCTTCTCGGGCACGATTCTGCTCAGCACCCTGTTGCTGTAGTCGCACTTGGGAAACATGTGAACCTTAAAGGATGTCTAAAAAAAAGAACAAAGAAAATTATTTTGAGGTACACTGTAACTGAATATTTTCCTTCGAATTAAACTACTGATTGTTGAGAGCATGAAGAAATAAAACAATCTGCGAATAAGAAAAAAATATGTTAAGAAAAAACATAAATTTTGGTATTTTAATTTAATTAATTTGTTTTAGGAAGAATTCTTTTTTCATTTTAATCATATATTCTATTTTGTTTTTGAAATTAACTTACATTCGTGGAAGACAATATATATAACTTAGTATATATAACTTAATATATAACTTATATAAATATATTAACTTATATAAATATTAACAATATATAACTTAATATATAACTTAGCAGAAAGTTTTTTAAAAAAAGAAAAAGAGAAGGGTTAGGTACGAATATTTTACTTGATGCCGTGTTAAGAAAAACTGTTAATTTCTTAATAAGTATGATTAAATATACGAGGGCTGTAAGCTAAGTAATGTCAACATAGGTATAAATCAATTTTTAATGAACGAGTAAGTTGCAATTGCATTGCATTCCTTCTATGTAATCAGCAGCAAAGCTTATAACATTTTGTCAAATGTCGGGAAGCCTTTGGAGACCATTGCTAAATTGTTGCTTGTCGATGTCAGCGGCGGAGCGTACAGACGAAACGTCATGAAATCGGCGTCATCGGGGAGATCCCTTTAACTTCGGAAACAGATCGAAGTCACAAGGACTCATGTCTGGGAGGATGATCTAAGATTTAACAATGCCACCGTCGTAATAGGCGAGTGACATTGCTTGCGGCATGACAATGAGCATTGCCATGCAACACAACAGGGAGATTGTTTTGCGATAAACGTGGACGTTTGTGCCTCATGCCTGGACGCAGATGGTGCTGTAGAAGTCCGTGGCAATAGTAGTCCTCATTGACAGTTTGTCCTTCAGGGACAGCATGCGTAGGAATCGCACCCTTCCAGTCGTATGCCGTCAGAATTTGTTTGGACGTGATGAGCTTCGGCATCAAGTTTACTCATGTTCAGACATTTCTTGATTATTTGCCACACTGTTTGAAGAATGAGATCAACCTCTAATTCTCGGTCGTTCCACCGACGGTCTATCGAAAGGAGACCACTCAGCATGTCAATCTGATCTTGAGGAATGGAGGACCGATCTGCGCGTTGCGAATGCGTAGACCCATTCTGACCAGAATGAAGCGCTTTAACCCATAGTGCAATCGTCCGATATGGTTATGCATTTTCGCCACAGGCTTCCAGTAATTTCAGATAACATTATATTGCATTTTTGCTCTTGGTAACCTCCATTTTAAGCCACGACCGCTGATCACCTTTTGAAAACATGCTTTACAGCAGCGATACTCAACCTCATGTGGCCCGCCGGACTTTTCTGAGTGGTCCAATCTCATGCCTAGTTTCAGTAACAAATTCAATAATTTAAGAACAATGTATTAAAAATTTAGGGAGAAATTCTATCAATCAAGCAATTCCATACATCGATTTTGCTATCGATGTGGTGTTGGTAAGAATTGCGGGATAACTTTTTCTTTTGTAATTGTAACGAAAAGTGTCAGTGGCGCACACAAGGGGGGTTCCTGGGGGTTCGGACCCCCCCCAAAAAAACCTTGATTTTTTTCGATTGACTATAATTCTAAGTATATAGTACGTAAAATTTAATTATTTGTTATTAATGATTAATTTTATTAATTAATGCTAATTATTTATTCAATAATTAAGTTTTTTTACTGTATTTTGTTCACAAAAATTGACAAAATCAAAACGAGCATGATACAAGAAGGATGAACTTTCGACCCCGCCCCCCGCCCTTGAAAAATTCCTGTGTGCGCTACTGAATAGTGTTAACAAATCACAGTAAAATAGCGATTATTTTATGGGTGTAACTAATTTTTTAATTAACCCTTTTGCCGTCCAAGCGAAAGATACCAAAAGAATTTTTGTTATTTCAAGACGATGGAGATCTTGATTGTTTCGTAGAAAAAACAAACATGGATCAACAACTTGTTTAATTTGTCATGAAAATACTATATTTAAAAAATATAATTTTGCTCGTACTATACCACTAAGCACACACACACAAAAATTTATCAGTTTCTCCTTTTTCTCAGCAACAAAATATTTGAGTGTGGGGAATTTGGGATCATTGACGAAAGGGAACCGAAATTACCCCATAACAGGGTAAAAAAAAATGCACCATTTTTTTCTGTGAGTTGAGTTTCATGGAGTTAAATATAGTTTGGAAATCGAAAAAACTATTAATATTTTGATCAATTTCTGCATTTTGATGTCTTTAATCTTATAGCGTCCGCCCCTCCTCTGTAAATCCTCCTGTTGCGGCGGCCGACGAGAAATAGTTGTCATATGTATGCGGCCCGCGTAAAATAGTAGTCGTATGTATGTGGCCCGGCTGAAAAAAAGGTTGAGTACCGCTGCTTTAGAGCGATGGATACGAAATTCTTCACTATAACGCAGTGCTTCTCAAACTTTCAATACTGGCGCCCCCCTTTTCAATCACAATTCTTATCGTGCCCCCCTTATACATTAATAATGTACTGAATGCAATAATAATGCACTTTGACGTTAAAGCAACAATCTTTATTATAAACAGTACAAATTCATGACATGAGTATTAAATTTCGTTCATGTTACTTTTGAGCAAAAAAAAAAAAATTAAATGATAGGATAATTATATTACGTTATTTTTCCTTTCTCTAATTTTTAAATTGAAACATACTGCAAAATGCGGTGGTTGCTTAGAAAACAAAACATAGATATCAGCTAAATGTAGAAAAAGAACTCAGAGGGTCAATTTCTAATCATAAGCATTCCTTTGAAAAACTTTGTAAGACAAGCCCATGGAAGTCGCTAATATTTATTAAACTTGTTCTTAATTTAGTATTAATTAATTAGTTATAAAATACTCTGTGCAGCATTGATATATTAAAAGTATACCGGCCGAAGTACCCGCTCTTTGCACAAGTTCATTTATAAGAAAATAAAACATTATTGAAATAATCGCTTAATTGTAAGGAGAGTAAAGCCAAGTGTGCGACAATGTTTACAAAAATGTAAAAGGATTGCTCAAATTATAATTAGTTTTAAGCGAACTGTAATTTTAAGTCTCAAAGAATTAGCATTTAGAATTGATGTTGAATAATGAACAATAAAAAAAATTCTGATGAAGAATATTTGTATTATTTTTAATATTTAAAGTGAAAAGACTTCAACATGTTTTAACCCTGGAGCAGGCGCGCACTCGATACTAATGGTCGAGCGGGGTTATTTGAGTCACCCCAATCCTTTTTTTTATAATTATTTTTATAGTACACAATAAATATCGTAATTCCAGTGAATAATTTAATTAAGAGAAAATATACTCACTCTTACTTTCAAGGACACAGAAAACATTTTGGAAAAAAAGTTATCACACCGGGAACTCAGACAAAACAAGTACCTTAAGATCGTAAAAAAAAACGTCTGTCACTCCCAAAAAAGAGGGAGATATGTGACAAATATGTTTTAGTTCGCGTTAAAATTGTCAAACAAGAGGGTAGTGTCAGGGTCATTGGTAACAATTAAATAATTTTGCCAGAATTACCAATTTCGTGCACTGTGTGCTCGGCGTGACCGCTCCCGGATTAAAAGTGTAATTATTACAATATGGATGTTCTAAAAAAATTATGTAAAATGATTGTATCACATATATGACTTCATTGCGTCTTTTTCTTTTCCTAAAACCGCATTGTATTTTTCTATCTTGTTTAGTCCTTCCCCTACCCCCTTTATCTCCGGCAAAGTGCAAGTTGGTTCATTTTAAATTTTTATTCAAAATTTTGTATTCTCCCCCCTAATTTTGCATGAGATCTTTGAATTTTTATTCAAGATCTCCTTGTCTCGGGTCGTTTATTTTCGGATTGACCCAATTCATTTCCACGCCCACTTTTTTGCGAGTGAACGGCTTCGGCCAATCAGATCGTAGGAAAGTGGAGCGGCTGTTTCTCCGGTCGACAGACTAATTCTGTCGCCGTTCCAGCAGAATTGATCTGCCCATCTAATTAAATCTATTAAATTTAAATTTATGTAACCCCATTTTTCAGCTCTTAATTCTTAAAATTCTGATGAGGAGGTACGTCCCGTTCCGGGACAGGCACTCCGTAATTGACATGCCACTTGCCACACGTTTTTCATTATGCTTGGCTTAGTAATCCTTCAAACTTCCCTAAATGAAAAAACAAATACATAAGAACAGGGACGTAACTAACTGTACAAGCTCGAAGGTCAAACCGCAGCAAATACATTCTGCTGCCTACAGCTGATGGCAATAATATAAACAGTGATGAACTTTTTATCTTAATAAAATGTTTTATGATTATGGCTCTGGATTTTGTCTTTCCTCTAAAAGAGTAGCATTTTCGCTTTGAACAGAAAACGTAATAAAAAAAATCTCTCATCATGGGATTACAGCAAATCGAATAAAACGTTTTTTATTTGGTTAAAGTATCAAAAATAGCTAAAAAATGAAGTTTTGAAGTAAAAGCTTTTATTTTTGATGATGCAAAATCACAGATAATATATATATATATATTATTTCCGTGTACATGTGTATATTTTTATTATGTCAGAAATTTTTTTTGTTTTACTTCATATATTCTAGTAAATAAATTTTTTTTAAACTTTTATTTTCGATATGCTCGCGCCCCCCTTGTAGGTGTATCGCGCCCCCCAGGGGGCGCGCCCCACAATTTGAGAAACACTGCTTTAACGTCACACGACAACAGCCCTTCAAACAAGATCGACTGTTTTTTTTGTACTCTTTACATCGACAGCAGCGCCACCTCGCCACTCCAATATCCTATTTTGTATGCCAACTTTCTGCAAGTTTCTAGGTTAAGTTGTCACTATTAAATTACAGTCCTCTCATAATGATATGTAAAAATCTTTTTTTACATTAAACATGTTTATAAATAAACTTGCAATACGCAAATCAAAAGCAAATAATTTTGTATTAAACATCTTTAGTTCTGTAAAACTTAAATATTTTTTCCTTGTTTTCTCCCCCCAAAATGTGTTCAAAATTATAAGAAACATTTTACACTAGTAAGGGAAAAAAAGTTCCAAAATTTCAAATCGCATTATTTCAACACCGCCAGCCTTATAAAAGGAATAATTTTAGCTTTTTTTTTAAAAAAAAAAATTGGCAAAGTAGCTCAAAAGAATAACTGAAATAATTAATTTTTCCAAAGATAATTTTTAATATTAAAATTATTAAATATAAAAAATAAAATCGAAAATAAAAAGAGTAATTACAGCAAAAAAATAATAATTTTTGCTTTTATTTATGATTGAAATTCCCTCAATTTCTACCAATTAATCATTGACTAATTGTTCTCAAGCACACACCTGAAAGAAAGAAAAAATTGAAAAACGTTACAAACCTCTTCTTCATCGTCTTGCAATTGAGTTACCCCAATCCTTTTCTTTGCTTCCAGATACTGCAAGATTAAATTTGATAAGCGCTGGGCTTTCTCAAACTTGTTCCTTCTTTTATATTGTTCGTCGGGAATTCCTATAAGAATGCAGCTTTCTTCCTTATCCTACAAACATACTCAATTCAGACTTAAATCGTTTACCAGGTACAGTGGAACGTCGTTTATCCGATTCAATCGGGACCAGACACCGCTCGGATACGCGATTGTTCGGATAACTGAAAACCGAATGCGATCCATGCAATATATGAAACTGGACATTATACGAATATTTAAAATCATCACATGCGGGAAACGTGCCCGAAGAAACGAGCAAAATAGGTGCAAAATGTCGTAATTTTACCTTTATTGTAAAAAATAAACACTTATTTTTCGCTGTTCACAACTCAACAAAAGAGTACGTATACACCCCTTCACTTGGAAACCAACTGACGTAATATTCTGCGCAGATGTTAACCAAATCACACAACATAAACTCCCTAAATATCCCTGACCTTGAGTTTTTCCGTCACTTTTGGCCTTAAGCAAAACAAATGTTGAGCATTGCACTGTTCGAAAGCGTATTCATATACAGTACATGTAGTTGATAAAAAAAAATGGTCCAGATATTTGACGCTTCGGATAATAAACGTTCGGTTAAACGACGTTCTACTGCATATAGTAAGTAAAATTTAATTAAGTAATTGTTATTAAATATTCATTTTATAAATTAATGCTAATTATTTATTCCATAATTAATTTTTTACTGTTTTTTGTTCCCGAAAATCGCCAAAAAAAAAAAAAAAAAGAATATGTTGAATGGCGTATTGGAGCATGATGTGAGAATGGTGGACTTCCGAGCCTGGCTCCTCCCCCCACTTGAAAAATTCCACTGGTTATATCCCATTACACAATATTATATACAACGATATCTGAAATTTAGGGGGGGGCAATTAACAATTAGAAATTTGTTGGTTTTATTTTTGTATTCAAAAGGTTTGCAATTATGTTGTTTCTAATGCCACCCAATCGATGGTGTCAGATAGAGGGTATTGATAATCATCATAGAAAGTCTGTCGGTAGCCACAGCCTTGAGCACCACGCAGGTTACAGCACTCTTTTGTTCCGTTTAATTCCAATTTTCAGGAAGAACACCCTGGGACTTCCCCTTTCATCAACCTCCCGAGAGGACTTTCAGCTCGACGAATATGGCAGAAGGATATCATTAACTCTCAGAAGAGGAATATATTTGACTCATAACTATATTAAAATAGTAATTGTATTTAAATAATTACTATGGCTAATGGGGATGCCTTAATGGAATACGAAAATATATAAAATCGAATTGTTATTGTTGCTCTCTCTCATCTCCATGTCTAGCCAAGCTAGACCAAGTCCATGATCTCATTCACTCTCAAAAAGTCCAACACCATTAGAGGGTCTTCATAAAGATCTTGTTTTGAAAGCCTGAGACAGTCAATACTGTGTTCTGAAGATGCCTGGCAGGCAGAATACCCTTACATAAGTAAGAGGAAAAAAATTTCCATCCTTAAAGGTCAAAGTTCGGAGGTGGCCACTCCGGAAACGAGTCAGAATAGTTTGTTCCTTCCTGCTTGCTACATTGAAGAAAAAGAGAACCACCATTATTCTAAAATCGAATTTAATCAAAAGAAAAACCAAGGCTCTATTGTACTAAAGTCTTTTAAGGTCAGTATTAACTTATGCAAGGGGAACTTGGTCCATGTCTCGAGCAGATGAGAACATGATAAGTATATACGAAAGGAAGATTTGAAGATTTATTTTTGGAGGAATTCCAGAAAATGGAACGTGGCGAAGAATATCAAATTTCGAGCTCTATCACTCATGTAAAGAATTTGAGATTGTTCACTTCATTAAAATGTAACGAATTAAATGGGCAGGTCACGTTATCAAAATGGACGAAGAACGCACCACTAAAAAAGTCTTCAATGACCAACCAATTGGCACACAAAGAATGAGCAGGCCTAATCTTACGTGGATTGATGACCTAGAAAAAGATATCATAGTTTTGAGAACTAAGAATTGAAGAACACTAGCCGGAAGAAGGCTAACCTGGAAAAGGCTTCTTGAGAAGGCTAAGGCCCACCTTGGGCCCCAACCTGGGCCACTGAGGAAGGAAGGAAAAAATTGTATTTAAAAAACAAAACGAGTACGTAAGCTGGCCAACATCAGAAGCGATAAAAAAAAAGGAATACCGACAACGTAATTATTACTACCGTAAAATCCGGCGCATAACGCGCAACTACACTTTCGAACTGAATTTTTAAATTTTTAGGTATATTCTCCGTATAACGCGCACCTTCTTTTTACGAAGGAACTAGAAATGTACGTATTACGCGCAGAAATGTATGCGTTATACGGCGAATATACCTAAAAATTAAAAAATGCAGATTGAAAATATAGGTGAGCATTGTACGGCGGGGAACATTATACGCCGGATTTTACGGTAAATTAAAGCGGCCGGTTTAATATACCACAAATTGTACTCTGTTCGCTCTGCAATCCTCAAAATTTTCAGAAATAAAATGATTGAAAAAAAAATTGACATAAAAAACTAAATCATTCGTTAAGATAAAATTATAAACACACACAGTCTGAACAGTTACACACACGCACAGTCTGAACAGTTACACACACGCACAGTCTGAACAGTTACACACACGCACAGTCTGAACAGTTACACACACGCACAGTCTGAACAGTTACACACACGCACAGTCTGAACAGTTACACACACACTGAAATAACATTTAAAAATAAGAAATCAATACAAACCCTTAATTCGTTGTTCAGATGAACGAAATTGATCTCCTCCACCTTTACAAAAGACTGTACATCTAGGTAACGTTCATCCAAAGGTCCAAAAGAAAGACATTGAGTCGGAAAATTGGTATTTCCGGACATGAAATGTAGTTCAACGGGGATATCATGTTTGTTTAGAATGAACGAACCATGCCAGACAACGGGATGTTTCTATAATAAAAATAACAATAAAAAAAACGGTGTACAGAAGTAAATGGGATGTGAATACACTATAATATCTGCAGTAAAGACTACGGACACACTTTATGTTATTATGATACAATTAAGGTACATGTTCAAGGTGTGACCCACAAAAACGACACTAAGTGTGAAACTTGAAAAATATAGTGGAATTGGGAACAACTGTTTTGGTGACTTCATCTCACGTACTTCCTCTAACCATGTGACTAGTGTTACCTTAACCAATCACGCCAGTCGGGAGCACTACGTCATTGAGTGAGCACGTGCAACAGCATTCTGCTGGAAAATGTTGAATCAACGTCAAGTTTCTTGTGAAACTTAAGAAATAAACAACGAAAACATTTCAAATATTAACCGAGGCTAATGTAGATGAAACTTTGTCTCGTGCACATGTGTTTGAATATCATACGCAATTTTCAGGGGAAGGGAAAGTTTAAAGGATGAGAAATGTACTGGGCACTCAAATTAAGCGATTGCAGACCAAAACTTAGCCGCAATTCGTGATATGAGTGGGTTCCCACACCTATCAGTGGTCAGACTGTTAATCAACGCTTTTTTATTGAAGTACTAAAAAGACTTCGTGAAAAAATTAGGATAAAAAGGCCAGAATTGGGAAGTGATGAATGGCTGTTGCACCAAGACAATGCACCCACTCACACGGGCCTATTTGTCCAGCAGTTTCTGACCAGTGAAAACAGTACTGTGACGGGGCATCCTCCTTATTCACTTGATTTAATCCCATTTGACTTTTTTTTGTTTCCTACAGTTAAATCTTGCTGAAAGGGAATTCATTTTACAACAGTTGAAGAGGTTCAGGCCAAAACGGAGAATTTCCTCTGGGACTTCCAAAACCCTTGCAACAGAACTGTTACCAGCAATGACAGTACCGAATTCAGAAGTGTGTTAATGCCGAAGAGAACTACCTTGAAGGTGATAATGTCACGGAGAACTGATTCTGTATGTGCAATGATTTATTGGACCAGTCTCGTTTTTTTTCTCATCTCGAATACGTAATTACATTAATTCTTCATGAGTATAATAAAGAGATGTAATGGATCAGAGAGCAGTGCATTTTTACTATTATTATTTCCCAATGCAAAATTTACCTAAGTGTAGAATAAGCATAAATATCTCGTGTACAGTGAAGGGTGTAAAAGAATAAAACTTATTTCTAAAACTTAAATTACCTCCTCGTTCAATTTATTTATTCTTTAATGATATCTTCGTCTGAGGATGTATGGAAAGATAGCAGAGGAGTGTAAGAATTGAGAGTGAGTGAATGAGAATCATATAAATGTTAAACCTTTAAGCAACAAAAGGGCTGCCGGGGACGGATCAAATAATGGGGTGAAAACGACACTTTAGCAGGCACCCCTTCTTCTAACTACCATACTAATGGGAGGAAATTGAATCTCGACAGATTTAACGTGCAGAGGACCACAACAAGACAAGTCTTCAATGGCACCAGGACTCGAACCCACAACACACCATTCACGAGTTCGTGATCTTAACCACAAGGCTACCACGGTCACAGGGGACCGGATTGAACATGTTTGCCAGAACCTAACATTTTTCAAAATTTCAATACGGAAGACTAGTTGGTCATGTGACACTTGTAAAAGTTTTTTAGAGTGGGGATCTGAGATAATAACGCAGATTGTTTTTAAGCATTTATCTATGTAACAGCTTATTATAGTACACTTAAAACTATTAATTCGTCCATTGGCAAAAAGAAGAGAGAGAGAAATAACACCACTTCTAATATTTATTTAACAAAACTCGCCATGATTTGGATGAAATGCGACGATACGGTGTACGGGAAATATGTCGAGGCTCAAATGTCCTCCCGTTGGTGTGATGTGGAAGTTAAGAGAGAGTGCCAGCTCAGGTGTCGTCCTCGTCGCTTTACCACTGTTGAAAATTACGAGGTTTGTCACCCAAGCCTTCGTGTAACTGAAGAGTGCGACGTTAATATTAACTCGCTCACTAAATACTCAATAAGAGATTAGAGCCCGATTCTATGCAGAGTTCTCAATTACCTTTTTAAAGTATTACTTGCATAAAATAATAAACTACCTAAAAATACGGTAAAGCCCTAACGTTGTCCACGAACCCCACATTATTTTTAATTTTCCGTGGACGGCTCCAGAAGTCACAAGGACACTCGGGGGTTCTAAGGGCTCACTTTGGGAGATTATTATTTAAAGTAGTTGTCTATTACCCATTTATTTCAACACAATTGTCTAATATATATTTATGCACAACAAAAGTATTGACGAGAATTTTGAAAAGCATTAAACTTAAACTCAATCAAAATTAATGTAAAATACGTACCGGAAAAGGTTTGTGAAAGATAATATACACTAGGCTTAGTTTCTTAGTTTGATAGATGTAAATGAAAACCCAAACAAACATGGAAGTGGTTAACCTATTGACATATGGATCTGTGTATTGGAGTACCTAATTTTTCGGTAGTAAATGATTTTTTTTAAATGCCAAAGAAGTTCGCAGAGAGAGCCACCTATCTATATTTGATGACATTTCAGCTTAAGAAATGACAAAAGAACCGCATAAAACATTTATGATTGAAAGAGTTTTTCTTTATTCTTCTTTGGCGATTATAACAGAAATCTGTTCTGCAAAACTAAACTACTTATAAAAGAAATACTTACTGCAAGAGCTTCTGCGGCATCCATTCTGGATATCAGAGATATATCAAAAACTTAAGCGTTAATTTAATCTGAAAAAGAGAGAAAATTCATTCTGAAATCACAAGAGTTAGTTGAAATTTTTGGGAAAAAAATCAATTTTTTAAATTTTTTTATTAAAAAGAATCACTATGCAGAGTCGGCTTTCTCTCTAAAGGGGTCTGGGTGTAAGAAACAATTTAGTGCCCTAATTTTTTTCTAAAGTAAAATGAATTACAAACAAACTAATACATGTTTATTT
The DNA here is from genome assembly GCA_019973935.1 of Trichonephila clavipes. Classification (NCBI taxonomy): domain Eukaryota; kingdom Metazoa; phylum Arthropoda; class Arachnida; order Araneae; family Nephilidae; genus Trichonephila; species Trichonephila clavipes. The sequence continues at coordinate 36,220 of BMAU01000599.1, read as the reverse complement.
AATGCATGATCTCTTTTTCCTTAGCTGAAAAATTAATTAGTTCAGAAAAATTGCAATTTCATTTTTCAACGTTTAATATAGCAAATGTATTGAAGTGTTCTGCGCACATTCTTGATGGAAGATAATTGTTTATTAATTTTCTGAAAGAGCACTCTGTGTACTTGCCAGAGTAGTTGATAGCGTAAAGAAAAGTTTTACCGAGTTAATACTCTTAGAAGTAACTCAGAGTAATTATTATTTAGAAACGACTTAGGGGATTTCATCTACATCTTTATTATAAAACTTTATAGGCTGTGGGACATTGTTCTTATTAATGCTTTTCTAAAGTTTTGGATATCAGTGATTAATTTAAAATTTCAGAAATGCTATTTTATGTACTTTGAAATCTATCTTCTATCTGTATTATAACAGTATACAGAGTTCAAAAAATAACATTTTAACTCCGGTAATGGCTTTAATGTAACTTCGTCTTCTGATATTTCGAAATATAACCTTTTTCTGTTCCGAAATCGTTATTCAGGAAAATGTTCTGAAATATTCAAAGTACGTTTTAGCACTTTTGCTCCGTTTAAAAATGCATTAAATTTTGTATTTCAGTTCTAGTTTTATTAAATAAATTAAAAACCAAGTCAAAAATAATCATTTTTGCATGAAATTGTTTATTGACGAGTTAATTTTCGACAATATATAAGTATATTGGAGCTATACTATGTGGCCGCGGTAGCCGAGTGGTATAGGTATCGGACCGTGGCCTGCCTAGTCACGAGTTCGAGCCCAGTACCACTAAAGACCCGCCGTGTAGGGCAGCAATGCACGTTAAATCTGTCGGGAGCTGAAACGTCCTCCCGTTGGTGTGGTGTGGTAGTTAGGAGAGGGGGTGCCAGCTCAGGTGTCGTCCACGTCACTTGACCATGGTTCAAAATTACGTGGTCCGCCGCCAAAAGCCCTCGTGTAGCTAAACAGTGTGACGTTAATAATCAATCAATCAATAGAGCTATACTATATGTAAATTGTACTATTAAATAAAAAAAAGACTTGCAGTTTTCATTTGGTTCTATTAAAGGTAGATCTGTCTGATCCAATTATCTTAAAATTTTCGGACCTATTACGAACTTGACATTTACTAAATATCCGTATTTAAAACACGAGGAATATGTATTATTTTCATTTATTAACACGGGGGTATATGGTACAGAGTTTTATTTTCTAAAAAGACCAGTTTAGGTAGGGATCTTGAAAGTTCACCTAATTAAATACAAAAAAAACTAAACACTCGTATCATCAAGAACTAGTTTGAAGGTTGTCGAAATTCAAAAATCTACAATAATATGTGATGACCCCCCTGGGTCACACCTTGAACACCAAGATTAATTTGAGGCAAAGAACCACCAAGAGCCATTTTGAATAATAATAATATTTATTTATTGTTATACTTTTCTCAAAAAAATCTCTGAAAACATATAATAAGATAATGTTACGTCTCTTAAAGGGATTTGCCTTTATATTAAAAATTAAATTACTAAGAATGCAATTAATTAATAATCTAGCTCAAACTCAAGTAAGGTTTACCGAAATAGGAGATCAGAGAAACACACGTATTCGAATTCTTAACTTTCATTAACTTTAACTAAGGCGCTTAAACTGACGCTTTTTTAAGCGTACGTGAATTATATTTACCGCTGGCTTATATCAGCTTTCTGGTACGTCTCGCAGCACGACGTCTTCACGAATCTAATCTCCTTGAATCCTCTAGTAATACGTTTAAAGATACGGGTTCAATAGCCAACCATCATCTCTCTTGCTATCTCGCAACTCTCGACTTAAATACCTTATCTAATTTAAATATCCCGTACATCTTTTTGGAGTTAATTGGAAATTAACACTAATTTATATTCCCCAGAAAGACGCCTAAGAAGATTAGTGGAAAGGCTCCGTACAGATTCGTCACAAATAATGTTACGCTAAAATGTACTTTTCGGCATATTGACAACTATAGGGATTCTGTAAAGTTTTCATGTGCAAGAGCACATTACTTGAGTTCTTGATAGTGTCGGGGACCCCTTCAATCGCAGGTCCCCATTACTTAGCATCCACCGTAACATCAGATGGTCGGCCCTGCAGTGGGGTTATGGAAAATAATTGCCCCCCTCAAGGTCAGGTTTTGGGCCCCAACCTGAATCTTACAAAGGATTGAAAAACCTTTGTAATATAAAACCTTAACCACATCATGTAAAAATATTTAAATATTAATCGTAAACTGGATACAAAATCAACCTGAGTCCGAGTAAACAAAGTGAATAAAGTATAACATTCGAGAGTATTTTGTAGTATTTATTAAAATGGAAAATCTAACAACAATCGACAGATAACCTGGTAACTTAAATAAAAACGATACGCTAAGAAATACATGAAAAATGTAAAATAATTTTCGATTTCAAATTCTTACCAAAGAAAAAGGCATCGCTTACCTTATTCTTTATTTCTGAGCTTTAGAGTTCAATTATATTCTAGCAAAAATACTGCAACTCTTAAAAAGGAGAGTTCTTTTTGTGATGCAAAAATAGGGAGACTAGCTCTCCCACTCGGATTCCGTTCGCAACTAACCTTCATCCTGATCCCACCCCTTTACGAGAAGCTGCCTCTTGATTGGACAATAGACTCTCTGCCAAAGCTGTACAACTATGGCCGTTTCGGCGGCCACACTCGGAAAATCAGCGGAGGGTGACCGGTTCGCCTCAAAGATTATGCTACCGGCATCGTGCCTCTGCTTGCGGAACACCACTGACTCGGTAGGCACAGAACCACTTACAATCATTTTTCCCAACACAGACACATCCGTCTTCCAACTCCACCACACTTACGATTTTTTATTATTACCACTGACAATCCTTTAACTTTGAATTTTTATTAACTTAAAAGGTGCAAATCATATAAGCGAAAGCAAACCACCAACACTCATGAAATGAGATTAAAATCTCTCTCAGAGATCATGTGCTCCGAAGAACTGTCAACACCTATATGATGCAAAAATGATTTAATAAAAAAAGAAATAAAAAACTTATACATTCCGCATTCTAAGACAGACAGAACTACTATTACTAATACACAGACTAAAAGAAAAATTTCCCCTTTAAATCTGTATCTATTTAAGTCTGTTTCTTCGTTTTCATCTTCCGACTTCTTTTCTTTAGATAGAGAAGTGTCCGAAACTGTGTTAATTTTCACTTCCAGGAATTAGTCATCAGGATCCCAGCATTACTATTACTAGCTCTTGCTCAAGATGATGTAGCTTGCACATATTAAAAAGTTATCAAATTTTGCATATTTGCTATTAATATTATACTCCTTTTCCTTCAGAATTTTTCGTTTTTGAGAACCACTCAAAGTTTTTTTTAACTCCACTCATTTTAGGGCCGTATTTCTTCTTGTCTTGTAAAAAATACTATTTTTGGAACCAGAACAATAAATTCCGAAAAAAAAATTAGTTCTAATATTGAAAACAAGAAAAAGGGAGATGAAGTGTTTTGATAGTAAAAGAACACACCCTATATTTAAGAGCATTGAATATAAAAATATCATAAACAATTTTGTGAAACGTCTCTCGTTATGCTTTATTTGTTTGAATACTCATAATTCTAGACTAAATAATAATTTAAAATGCTCTCTATGCTTTTCCAAGTATCGTAATACTATTTTACGGGGAAAAAAAGCATAATAGATGTGTACTTTATTTACGACTTCGCTAAACGAAAACGAAATACATGAGGGGGTGGGGACTAAAGATGCCAATAAGTTCTCTGCTGCTTCGGTAAAAAGTAAATCATGTTTTTTCCCCTCCCTACAGCTAATGTAAAGTATACTATAATAATACCAGTGATGAAATGTTTTTATCTTCCTAGCATAATATCCGATTCTTCATCTTACTTTTTATGTATCTGTTTAGTAATTTAGGTTTAAAAAACCCACAAAAGAAAAGTATCTCTCGTCGTGGGAATTACAGTGCATCAACCAAAATATTTTTGGTTTGTTTATTAGATCAAAGAGAGATATGTAATGAGCGTATTAGAGTTTTCATTTTGAATGACGTCAGATCGCCAATAGTTTATGTGACCAACGGCCCGGCCCTCCTTGAGGGAGAGCAGTCCTCCTTTTATAGGTTCTGTTCTTCCTCGAAAAGTGTCCTCCTACTTGTACTCCTTTTCAAAATTTTAAAACCGATCTGTTAATCTCTGTATTCAGAGATGAACCAAACATATTTCCAATACGTCGGAAACTGGACTAAAACAAATATCACAAAAAATAACAGTTTTCAATAGTGTTTTTTGATTACATCGCAAATAAAGTGGGCAAATATAGAAAAATGTGTTGAGTTTTTATCGAAAGAAATGCCTGATGTTAAAATTGATGACAATGGTTTGTTTGAAGAAGAAAGACGACTGATTGCATATTTAAATTCTAACGAATCAGAACAACTAGTAAATCAACATGTTGAAATTGATAAAAGATGGGTAAAAATACTTAAACCAGTTCAAAAATGAACTCATTCCATATAAAAAGTTAGTTATTCTTGTTGAATTTACTTTGTGCTGCCCTGGAACTAATACAGCAGTTGAAAAAGTTTTTTCAGTTGGTAATGATTTTTGGACAAGTGAGAAATCGAGCTTGAATGTTGATACATTAGCTACAGTGTTTACCGTAAAATTAAGTAAGAAGGATATTTTTTGTTCAGAAGTTTCCGATATATTAGAAAATATTGTAAGGAACTACTGCCTGCACCTGGCAACAGGTCGAACGAGAGACGATATATAGAGAAGAGGATCTGGCAACGAGAGAGGAAAAAGGTTCGGAACGGGGAGAGAAGAGGGGAGTGACGAAAAAAGCCGGGCTGGTGAAAAGTAGACACGGCTGAACGATGTATCGTAATCCTGTAACATCGTAATATATTCTTTATTTTAAGAAATGTCCCATCGAAAGTGTGGAATAAAACAGTGAGACCACATCCTGTCTGCAATTATTTTCTTGTCACAATTCGAACACGGTCGGAAAAGAACTCACGAGTTTACAAATATGTTGACAAAAAAATCATTCAATGGAATAAGTACTCGTTTAAGTAAATAAGTAAGAGGAATTTAAGTGTAATCAGTGTACTTTTGTTTGAAATAATAAAATGTTTCATAAATTTACGTTGTAATTTTTAGAAAATTTTTTTGTCCTCCTTTTCATTGTAAAAAACTGGTCAACTTACAATTGAGGAATAGCTTAAAAATTAGATTTTAAGAAATCTGAAGCGAATTTTGAGAAAATCTACGTTAATGGCGTCAGTGAGGCTTTGGACCCCCCCTAGAAGCCTTGTCCCCCTCACACCGCGGAGGTTGCGGGGGCGTACGTTACGCCACTGCGGCCCTGACAGTATGGATACAGAAATTAGCTTAACAATATTTCATTACTTCATTGTCAGGTCATTTTAGTGCTTTACGAGCTCTGGTTCCTATTATCTTCTAAATTCACTTTAATTTTTTAAAAAATAATTTCAATGAAGTTGTGTAGTTTTTCTATATTAATAAGTATGATGAAGAGGTGCATGTTTTATATTCCAAACAACTTTAAACCTGAAACTTCTTTGCCTTCATTGTGTTAAACATTTCCTAACTGACCGTAATGATACATTTTAAGAAGAAAAACTTATTTTTTATAGGCAATTACTTCCGACGATAAGGTTTTAAGTTTTTTAATACTTAAAAGAATTCACTTTTGGGCTTGCTTTCAATGTAAACTGGTTTTTAATTTTTTGAATTGAGAAACTGGTAGCAACTATCTGTGATTTTTTACATATTAAAACTATTCAGCAGTCCTTGTTAGAATAAAGTGTAAGAAGAGGTACTATAAAGTTGTAACTTATTAATAAAAGTAATCAAGATTGAACCTAATAGTACCTGCTTGCTATTTTAAAGACATATCTACATCTACCAGCATTTCTTAACCTTTCGGAGGTCGTTATCATAGAACTCAGCAGATTGTCATTGTTCCACTCCTTGTAGGAAGTCTTTTGTATCGTCAAACCTCGGACGAAACAGTAGTTTTTTGAATTCTGGGAATAAGAAAATGTCACTTGGGACGTAATCGAAAAAAAAAAAAAAAGAATGTGACAAAATTTCTAAGCCATGTCGCTTTGATTCCTCAGCCACATTTTGAGATGAGTAAGGAAGTACGTTATCAGCATGAAGATGGACACTTATCGTAATCACCCCACCCTTTCTTGATTAAAGTATGATGCAGTTCAAGTTCAGCAGTGAGCAGTATTAGGCGTAAGTAATAGTTTGACTCATTTCAAGGTTTCACGACAGTTTCAAAAAGCAAAAAGCTGGATAATTTTCCCTACAGACTTCTGTATCTTAGTCTACTTACGAATAGGTGAGTCGATATGCTCCCCCCTACCTTTTACTCACTTCTTACATCTTTGATTCATACTGATAAATTCAGGATTTGTCTACAGCTGCCAGGCGGCCAATACAATCTTCTTTGTCTTACGCCAAATAAAGAAGCACTAAAATTTCAGTAATAATATATTTACTACTGAAATCAGTGTTATAAGATAAGAGATACACAAGATTATCAGAGATAAACCTTGCTTTTCACAATACGTCATAAAGCATTACTGTATGATTAGTTCTTTTAGTAACAGTTATAGAACAAAAAATTAATAATTTGAAAAATCTAAATGTTCTCAATAGCCAGCAATGTAACAATTCAAAACATTACAGTTATATACTCATTAAATTAATAATATAAAAAACTGGCTTGAATATCGAATTCATCTGCATTAAAAGGTATTATATGAGTGATTTTTTAATTTCTCATTGGATTGTCAGTAGTCTATTTAAAACAATAACAATAAGAAAACAAAAAATAATATTTTTTTCTCCATATTCTTTGTTATAAAAAATCTTTATTCAAATTTACCACATAAAAATTTGAAAAATTATTTTTAATATCTTTTTTAGTTGATTACATTTAAAAATTTAACACGCCATCCAAAATGTGTGCTCATGATTTAATAGTGAAAAAGGCGTAACTTGCATTTTCAATGGGTTTAACAAAACAGCATGTGCAAGTAATGTTAGGAGAGTAGCGCGGTTTGTTTTACCTTTTAAAACAACTCAGTCGTAACAAAAACTAAATTTTTTTGGTGGATACTGAAATCAGTACAGCTCGGTATCGGGCAATTTTTTGAGGACTGGTATTTCATTGAAGATAAAATATTTTAAATCTATTGCTGGCTATATTAGATAAACTACAACATAATAATAGCAGCAAACATTTTTTCAAAACAAGTAATATAAAATTAAGTCAATTCCTACTTGGGTCAATAAAGAAAAATTTTATTTAATTGCTTTTTATTAAATAATAACAATTAATGTAAAAATGTATTTACATATGACAGAATCACATTATTATGTGGCAAAATAGAAAGCGATTTTTTCCATTTTCCTTTATAAAGGGTGTTTTTGTAGAGGTATAGAACTTTAAATTGCAATAAAACAACGATGTATTATTCGATTGACATGAATTTTTTTTATTCGAAAGATAATCTTGTGGCATTACATTTTAAATATGATTTCTAGCATATGACTGCCACGGCTGGCTCGGATGTAGTCCAATCTGGACGTCCAATTTTGGATGACTTTTTCCAACATTTGTGGCCGTATATCAGCAATAACACGGCGAATGTTGTCTTCCAAATGGTCAAGCGTTTGTGGCTTATCCGCATAGACCAATGACTTTACATAGCCCCACAGAAAATAGTCTAGCGGTGTTAAATCACAAGATCTTGGAGGCCAATTCACAGGTCCAAAACGTGAAATTAGGCGGTCACCAAACGTGTCTTTCAATAAATCGATTGTGGCACGAGCTGTGTGACATGTTGCGCCGTCTTGTTGGAACAACAGCTCCTGGACATCATGATTGCTCAATTCAGGAATGAAAAAATTATTAATCATGGCTCTATACCGATCACCATTGACTGTAACTTTGTGGCCTTCATCGTTTTTGAAGAAGTACGCACCAATGATTCCACCAGCCCATAAAGCGCACCAAACAGTCAGTGTTTCTGGATGTAACGGTGTTTCGACATACACTTGTGGATTAGCTTCACTCCAAATGCGGCAGTTTTGTTTGTTGACGTAGCCATTCAACCAGAAGTGCGCTTCATCGCTAAACAAAATTCGCTTAGGAAAATCGGGAACAACGGCAATCTCGTTTTGGGCCCATTCGACGAATCTACGCCTTGCTTGATCATATTTAAAATGTAATGCCACAAGATTATCTTTCGAATAAAAAAAATTCATGTCAATTGAATAATACATCGTTGTTTTATTGCAATTTAAAGTTCTATACCTCTAAAAAAACACCCTTTATATATGTGTTGGACTATTATTTCTGTTTGTACTATTTATTTATTAATTAAATCTAATTATTCAAATAAAATAGTAAGTAAAATAAATCACACATTATCAGAAATTTGTGCTACAGGACACAACGACAACTTTTTAATTTTTATAAATGGCGTTGAACTATTATTTTTGTTTGTTAGTGTTTATACAAAAATTAAATTTAATTAATGAATTATTATTTGATAAAACTGTATTAGCATTAAGGGTCATCTACTATAAGTTTAAAGAAATGTACTCGACCATGAGTGGATGAATAAATAGTATTTTATTAAAGATTGAAAATATGAACAAAATTTATACAATAAATAAATACATATAGGGACAGTGTGAACTATACTAGTGAAAATTGAAAACCCCCCACAATAACAGTAGTAATGAAAACTATTTTTTATATATATAAATAATGTCTGATATTTACTTAAAAATAACTTTAACATCAAACTATTTTTTGAAAAAAAAAATACTGTAAAGTCAAGCATGTGGATGGAAAACTTGACCCATATTTCCTGTAATATTACAATTTTTTTCACAGTGATTAGGGGGAATCAACATTTTTTTTTCTCTCCACAGAATCTCAAATCGTAACAATGCGAAAAAGATTTTCTGGAATATAAAGGAAAGGAAAAATAAAATAAAATAAAAATTATGTGTAAAGAACTGCGACAAAGGTAATGAAGTTCAGATATTTCAGTTTTTTTTATTGTAAAAAGCCTAAGTAATTTTTGTTGAAACCAAACTTGCATTTTAGTATGTTTTAATATTTACTGTGTGATGAGAGAACACCTACTAAATAGTCACAGGGGAAAAAAACCACTACATGCATCAAACGGCGTCTTTCTTATACATTTTTTTAAAGAACCACAATCGAAATTACAAAACACTATAAAGTAAAAGACAGTCAAAAGCTTGGATGAAATTAATTCGACATGGGGGGGAGCTGGGGTTATAAAATGGTGTATATATAATGAACTTGTACTATTCACTATACTCGGTATTCATTTGATGCCAATCATTTTTTTTTTGGTTATTTATATTGTTGAAAAAGAACATTTGTGTGTGTGTCTTACATCATCTAACCAAAATTACCGAAAAATCTGGCGTACAGCTCGCACCTAAACTTCAAAGCTGTATTTTTAAATTTTTTTTTATTTTTACCTATTTTTCATATAATGCTCAACCCCCTTTTTATGAAGAAACCTGAAATATAAAAGTACAATGATCTTATGTTTTAAAGCCATTATTCCAGATATTATCCTAAGCTTTTGAGAAAAAAAATTATACTTCTAGAGGTACACAACCTTTTAAGTTCATAAGCAATGTCATTTCTTTTAAATAAATAGTATTTCGATGTATGTAGAGAAGTCTAATTTTTTTTCATGTTCGTCCTTTTTTGTTTTGTCTTTAAAGCTGTCCTTTTTATACCCAGGGTATAACGCTCATCTGTAAATTTCGATCTTAAATTTTTTGTGTGTGTGTGTTAAAAGTGCGTGTTATACGCCGGATTTTACGGTGTCTTTGTCCCTTTTATCGAAAATTTAAATCTCTTTCTGGCAATGTTAAAGATTTTGAAGTTGTTTCTTAAACATTTTTCTTTGTACCTCCATACCATAGGACAACTTTTCCACACAGATAGGTTCTGATTAATTTTTTTCCATACAACCGCAATTCCTCCTAATGTTTATGTAATAGAGAAACCTGTGAACCTACACGATTTTTTCCTACCCTTTTCTCAGAATTTCACATGCCTAGTTTTTGTGTAGATAATGTAGCGTGTAATTGACTTTTTTCCAACCGTGTCTACTTTGAACTGTGACCGCAACAACTGAGTGGCCATGGTCGAGAATGGGTTACCAACTCACACAAATGTCGCCCTTTTCACTTGACCGAGGCTCAAAATTATGTGGTCCGTCGCTAATAGCCTTTGCACCTTCCATAGTAAGGTTAGCCTTCTTCTTGATTCTCATTTCCCTTCAGGATCTTCTCCTATTCCTCTTGTCTTCAATGACTGCTCTCCTCCTTCATGCCTGAGCCCCAGTGAAGTTGAAGTCGTCTTCCGGAAGCTTCGTGGGGGTAAAGCCCCGGGTATTGATCTCATTGACTATGCTATTTGGAAAGCTCTTTATAACTCCTTCCCCAACTTGCTTTTTCGATTCTTTAACCTCTGCATCCAATTTAATCACTTCCCTTCCATTTTTAAAAACACAAAAATTAAATTTTTACTAAAGCCCGGGCGTGACCCATCGTCTACTCTCTCCTATCGACCAATTTGTTTGCTCTCCACCCTTGGCAAAATTTTAGAAAGAATTTTTCTTAATAGGTTTCTCCGTTGTATTTCTAAGAATAATATTCTCCATAGATCTCAGTTCGGCTTTAGGGAAAACCGCAGCTGCATTGAGGCCGTGGACAAATTAGTGCATCACATTAAAAATACCAGGGTGAATAAACATACTGCTTCTACGTTTATTGATATCAAATCTGCTTTTGACAACGTTGATTGGTCGACTCTCTTCCATATTTTTCATTCATACCGTATTCCTCTTCACTTTCAGAAATTCATTCACTCTTACCTCACTAACAGGGTAATTATCTGGACTGATAATACTTTTACCATTAAAAAACAAATTTTTAAAGGCTGCCCACAAGGGTCCGTTCTTTCTCCAACTCTTTGGAATATTTATTTTAATCCTATCCTTTCTCTTAACTCTGAACTGTTTCTTCTCAAGCCTTTGCGGACGATCTCGCAATTGTCTCTTTTGGCCTTTCACGTAAGAAACTTGAAGATAATACTAATAAAATCCTTAGTTTAGTAAATTCTAAGCTTTCCGAGCTCAATTTGTCAATAGCAACTGCTAAAACCGTTTCAGTTGTTTTCAGATGTCCCTTTATTCAAGGCCGTGGTTTTCGAGGGAGCACGACCTTCAGGAGGAATCCCATTTTAAAAATGGTTCCAATTCCATCCATATCTCTAAGTCATACAAAAAATAGGGAAACAACATTGACAATCGCATATCTTGGACTCCCCATATAAATTCTATCAAGGATAAGATTCTCTGGATTTCTTCCAACTTTTATCGTGTTTCCAAAAATTTCAATCACCAGCATATTTCCCTAATGAAACTTTGGTATACTTCGGTTGTTCAACCAATCATCTCCTACGGAGCAGGGTGTGGGGTGGATCCTGACCTCTATCCAGGTCCAAAAGCTTAAATCTATTCAGAGGATTTAGTTATTAAAAATCACTAAAGCCTATAAAACCTCCCCCTACTGACGCTCTTAATATCCTATCAGGCATTCCCCCATTCATATTGTTATTCGCTCTCTCTACTTTAAATTCCAACTTTGGAACAACAGGAACGATCTCCTTCAGGCCTTATCCCAGCTACGAAATTGGACTCTTTTATTTCTCTTCATCAGATCCTTCCCGATTTTCTTTCCTTTCCCATTAATACTTTCGAGGGCCCATCTGAGTGGGAAGTGTATACTGACGGATCAAAATCGATTCCAATGTTGGTTTCGCCGTGTGTATTTTTTTTTCGGGGTCTCCTTTTAAAACATATCTCTTTAAAATTCAGGATTTTAACTCGGTCTTTCAGGCAGAGTTCTCTGCCATCGGTCTCTCTGTCTGTTGGGCAGTTCATAAATAATATTTATACTGACAGTCTCTCCTCTATTCTCTTTCTTAATAATCTTACAAATAAATCCAGTTATCTCAATTCCATTAAATTCAAATTGTTTCAATTCAGAAGCTACTACAATCTTTACTGGGTCAAAGCTCATAACAATAACCTTTATAATGATTACGCCGATTTTTATGCAAAACAGGCTGTATATGATAGCGAAGTGTTTTCGGTTCCCGCTCCTCGCTCCTTCCTCTCCAGTTCCTTAAATAAATTTATCCTAGAGTCTTGGACCTCCTCTTGGAATGATTGCAATACTGGACTAAGGGTCAAGCGCTTTTTCAATAATCCTAAATTAAACATTCTTCCCATTTCTAAATATCTGGTCCATTTTCTAACTAATCATGGGCCTTTCCCCCTTACTTGCACAGGTTCAATCTCCTTCCCTCTCCAAATTGCCTGTGTGGGTCGCCTGGAGACGCCGACCATTACGTATTCCACTGCTCCTTCACTTCTGATCACCATCTTGTTAACCCCAGCCCGAACGCTCTCTATCCTTGGGTCAACTCTATTATTAATAATCGTGCAATTCACAATAAATTAATTTCCTGCTTTGCTATTTCCAAATTCATATGTGATAATTTGGCTTAACTTTCCCTTTTCCCTCTTCGGTTCTTGCTATTCCTTTAAATCTTTTTGTTCCCCTCCCATAATTTTTTGCAGCTTCCTGTTTTAACCCTTAGTCATCATTCTGGGTTTACTTTATGATTAATTTCTTGTTTGTTTGTTTTTTTCTCTCTTTTAGCAAAAATGGTTTCTTTAATAAAATTCAATAACTTATCTGTTTCCCCCTTTTCTCCCCTCTTTCTCTTTTTAGTGTCTTAAAAATATAATTGGAGGAGGAAATGTAAAAAAAAAAAAAACCATCTTTCTGTGCTTTTTCAAAAAAAAAAAAATCTAACGACAACAGGAAGTGTTGGCGCAACTCTTGTCTGTGTTTGTTAAGTGCTTTTTTTTATGTATTTGCATTGTAATTTGTAATTGTTAAGCGTTTTTTCTGTATTCCCCCAATTCTCAAGAATTTTGGGGAAGGGACTTTTTTGTACATGTTTTTCGTTTAATTTGATAATAAAATACTTCTCAGAGGGTCGGATGCAGCTCTAAACCTTTTGGGTGAGCTCGATTCTCTGGAGTATAAGTAAGTAAGTAAGCCTTTGCATTGCTTTGGGCTCGACGCCAATAAAAATAATTTCAAATCGTCTCCTATGAAGGTCAAATTTGTTTTCCAATTTTTTTTTCACAAGAGGCATGAAACCGAACAAGAAATTTGGAGGGTTTCTCTAGTTTTTCTTTCGTAATCGACCGTGTGACTCTTTATTCTTTCAAGAATCATTAACTTTACAGAATTCCAAACAACCGCCAATGAAAACTTCCACATGTGTCTGCCAAAGCGAACCGATTGGTGGGCGAACAAAGAAGAGGCGTGAGAATCATAAACATAGGTAATCAACCGAAACTAATGTAAGATTTCTATGGTTGTTTTGAAACTCCTCAAGTACATCCGAAGTCACAGTTGGCCTCTTCTGCAGTGAGTTGTAAATGTTGTTGACCAAGAAACAAGTGATCACTATAAAAATAAAACATTTACTCGTCAAAAAACCTATTATTCATCCAGAAATCAAATTCCCCGAATAAAAAAAATTATTTATTTTACGTTTAGTTTTTGAACGATGTACAGTCTGTTTTATTCTTGGAAATGTTTGTTATTGTCTCGTTCTGAAGCTTTAACCTTGTCTGGTACGTTTCCTGATACGCAAAAAATCGTTTATAAAATTGTACTTACGCAATGTCTCGAATCTTCAGTTTTTATAATTGAAAATTTTACTTCACACACAAAAGAATGATGGTAAATACGTTTAACAGTCCAATTTTCTTCCACTCGAATTTGTAAAGCTTTTACGTTTTTTCTTTCGCTTTCCTAACTTAATATTTAAGGACACATGGTAACTTTGTACACAATTGTTTTGATTTATATATTTAAAGAAAAACCTTTACATGTATTCTGTTTCAACACAAATGAAATATACATTTCAGAAGAAAAATATCAATTTTAAACAATTATTTTTAATTTTTTAATATTTTAAAAAATATTCCAATACTTTCAATTTCTACTCATACAGATTTAAATATTTTTAGACAATTTTTTTTTTTTACTAAAACTTTTAGAAATGTTCCTCATAATTCTATGCTGTAATTGGTATTACGAGTGACAGCTTTATTTGTACAATATGTTTCGTCTCGGGCACTACAAAAACAAACTGTATCTAACTTAGTGGAATTTAAAAAAAATTAATTACCTAAATTCTTATTCCATACACAGAGAATCAACAAACGTATTTTACAAACCAACTAGAAAAAGCTTCGAAACTTTATATTGAACATAAAATAAAAGACTTAGCACTTTAAATGCACGGTTATTGTAAAAAAAAAAAACTGAGGAAAAACCATTTAAAGTTTTAAAGGTTAGTTAAGTTGAGAGCTAAATGCAGACGTCCTATGTTCTACTCCATAAAATAAACATGCGTGCTAAATTTTAAGTCTAAATCTAACAGAGCAAAAACAAAATTTATATCATCAATAAATACATCGTTGACAGCATTCTTAGCGGATTCCGATTCATACCAAAACATTATTATAGCATGCAAACCAAATTTTATTGCTATAGTCTTAGCAGTTCAAAAACGGGAATTTTGTCTATCAATACGCCCCAATAACTCTCCAAGCTTCCCCCTTTAGTTGATTTCCGTAAAATCCATTCTTAGTGGAACTCGATTCAACTAGAGAAAAGTGCTCAACAAATTTCAAGTAAATGAGTTAAATTCAAAAACAGGAATTTTTATATAGCACGCCTTAATCTCTCGCAATCCCGCTCCATTGGGGATCCGTTTTCATAAAATCTTTGTAAAAGGAACTTTATTCCATGAACGGAACTACTGCTTCTAATTTTCAAGCGGGACGTTCTATTAGTTGAAAAGCGGAAATATTTATCTATTACGCCCCTTAATCCCACTCAGTGACACTTGGGGATCAATTTTCCCCAAAAACTATTTTGTAGCGGATCTCTACACCATGAAAAATTCGCTTACCAAATTTTAAGACTGTACGTCTAATAGTTTAAAAAATAAGTTAATTGCCTATAACGCCACTTAATTCTCTACAACGCCACTTGAGAGTCGATTTTGACAAAACTCATTTTGCCGCGGATCTGTACTCTATGAAAGGAATTCGCTTACCAAATTTCAAGACTGTACGCCTAATAGTTTAAAAATAGAAATAATTATGTATAACCCCCTTAAGCCCCCGCAACGCCACTTAGGAAACAATTTTCACAAAACCCATCTTAAAGCGGATCTCTACTTAATGAATGGAATCAGCTTACTAAATTTCGAGATTTTACTTCTAATAGTTTTAAAAAGGAGTTTATTGCCTATAACGCCAACTAATACGCTACAACGCACTTGGGGTCGATTTTGACAAAACCCATTTTGCAGCGGATCTGTACTCTATGAAAGGAATCCGCTTACAAACTTCAAGACTGTTGTCTAATAGTTTAAAAATGGAAGTAATTATGTATAACGCCCCTTAAGGCCCCGCAACGCTACTTAGGAAACGATTTTTACAAAGCCCATCTTATGACAGATCTCTACTCAATGAATGGAATCTGCTTACTCAATTTCAAGATTTTACGTCTAATAGTTTAAAAGGAGTTTATTGCCTATAACGCCACTTAATTCTCTACGTCACTTGGGGGAGTCGATTTTTACAAAACCCATTCTGTAGAGGATCTGTACTCTATGAAAGAATTCCGCTACCCAAATTTCAAGACTGTCCGTCTAATAGTTTAAAAATGGAAATAATTATGTATAACGCCCCTTAAGCGCCCCTTTGAGGTAGAATTTTGTCAAAATCATTATGTAGGGGAATCTCTACTATATGAAAGAAAATTTGTGTACCAAGTTTCACGACTGTACATCTAATAGTTTACTAAGGAAATAATTATCTATAACGCCCCTCACAAAAACCTCCGTAACGCCCCTTAGGGTTCGAACTTTGCAAAATTCGTTCTTTAAAGCTGACGTCTACTCCATGAAGGGGAAACGACCTACAAATTTCAAGTCTGTGGGTTTAATAGTTCCGAAAATATCGTGATTAGTCAGTGAGTGAGTCGCTTTTCTCCTTTATATATATAGATAAACGCGACAGTTTGTGAGGATGTTTTGCCGTCTTTCACGCAAAAACAACTGAATGAATTTTAATGAAACTTTACAATAATATAACTTATAAATCAGAATAACACATATGCTATAATTTATAAAGATATTGTGTGAAGTTTTCAAATATAACGACAATTGTCAAGAAATTCGGAAAAAATTCTGCCATTTGCAAAAAAGCCCGTGATAGCATTCATCTATCTTTTTTATCCCTTTTGTTTTGTCTACGCCATGCTTCAGTGCGCTCTCGCTTTTAATTTATTCCGTTCATCAGTGTAATCACTATTTTTTTTTATTTCATAATAAAAATAGATTTCGAAGGGAGAGGTGGTGGCAAGATTTTAACATAAAATAAATATAACAAAAAGTAATATTAATGTATTAACACTTCATGATATAAATTATTTACACTATTTTAAGCGTTCATTACACAAAATTCGTAACAATGACAGTGGAAGTAAAAATTATGAAATTAAAATAAAATATCAAAATGTTTTATCAGTTAGTTTTTTTTCTTTTTGAATGTTTTTTTTTCAGGACATGTAAATATATATCTTCGCTTCCCCCATATTGTTTTTTTATAACTGTATATATATATATATACATTTTACTCAAGCATTAAAAAAACAATCTTTTCAATAGCTATCTGTAAATTTTTCTTTTATTTATTACTTATAGAAAATGGATTTTAATACATACATATGCTTTTTATAAAGAATTATTTCTATTATTTCATTACTAAATTAATCATTTGTTAACTAAAAAGTACATCGTCTATTACTTTGGATAAAATTACATTTTAGAGACATTTTTAAGCTAACTATACGTAACGATTGATTGATTCATGAAAATCTTAAATTTATTATATTATTTTAGTTTCTTTGAAAATAACTATTATTAAAAAATGATGAAAGTTTTTTGTTTTACTCTTAACATTAGAATCCTTTTCTTTTTATTGCTTCATTAATAATTTTTGAACTAATGCAATATTGTTTTTAAAAAGTCATACATCGAAATTTGAAGCTATATTTTATCTGTGAGGGGAGGGGAAGAGGGAACTGTAATTTTAAACTAAAAAAACCATGTTATGCCGGGCTAGACGGAGGAAAACCCTGTCTTAAATCGAAAATATGTGGAACAAATTTCGAAAAAGGAAATTTAATGAAATAATTTTAAAATCACTCACATTGAGCGCGAACAAACACACACACATAATTGCTGGCGTCATGAGGGAAAGAAAAGCCCGTGCAAAGCCGGGCCATGCAGCTAGTTTTGAACTACATTTCATTATTTGAGTAATTATAAAAGTAAAGTCGTCAGTGGAATAAATTTTTGGTTTCTAATATTCGCAATGACATTATTTGGAGATGTCTTTTGAGTTGGGAATTTATTCGATGGTATAAGACGTAAGTACCAAAATTTCTTACGAACTTTTTATTTTATGAATTAATTACTGTACCAATGATCACTTAGTAATTGCAATTAAATATCACAGCTGTTA
This sequence comes from Trichonephila clavipes, assembly GCA_019973935.1. Lineage (NCBI taxonomy): Eukaryota > Metazoa > Arthropoda > Arachnida > Araneae > Nephilidae > Trichonephila > Trichonephila clavipes. The sequence continues at coordinate 18,381 of BMAU01000599.1, read as the reverse complement.
ATAATAAATTTTCTATTTTTATAAAGCACAGAATTTCTTAACTTGTTAAAGTTTCGTGTTTAATTTTCCGAAAAAAAAATCGATAACAATAATAAAAACAAAATAAAGAAAAAAATGAATAATTTCTTGAAAAAAATAGTATGAATGTGTTGATATAAATCGTTTTATATATCTAATTTAAGTGAGAAAATTTCTTTTTTTTTCTTTAAAAAAAAAGAATTAAAATAATAGATGAAAAAATGAGATCCAAGTCAATAAATTACATACTACAGACCCGATAAGGCATTCAAATACAGTTTGCATATACAATGATAAATAGCATAAATTAAGAACAGTTTTTATACTAAATAGTATACCAGAAAAACTTTTTATACCTTCATAAATTAAGGATCTTTTTTACGAAATAGCATAACCACATAGAAAATATTTTTTATCTTTTATCTCTCTCTTTTTATTTTTTGGAGATGAAATATGATTATAACGTAAATGAAAAGTTCTGATTGCAATTTAAACATTCATTCTGAAAGTTTTCAAAATGTTATCGTCGTACTTATTTCATTTACTTTTTTTAGGTTTAAATTTTTTCGGTTGTTTGTGTATTAAGAACAGTGATTTTGATTGTATTATAAAAATTTAAAAGAATAATATTCAAAAATACGAATTTATCTAAATTAATTAGTGTGTCCCTTGTTACGCGCATATATATATATATATATTTAATTTATTATTTTCCCTTTTACATTTTTTCCTTCCATTTCCGTAGGAAAATCATACATTGCAAAACTTAAAACCTTGAAAAAAATATTATTGCAAGCCAATCTATGATAGAACATTTTTCTTTGTCTTTTCAACATACTTGTAAAGTAAGTTCTTATAGTTAACTTTTTATTTAATAATTTTTTTAAGTCGTTCACTAATATTTACAAATTCTGTAAGAGTATGGATTACGTATTTGAAGTATAAACATCTTCATTGAAAAAGAAATTTAGAAGCATATTTCATTAGTAACATATTTAATTCAGGATGCTTGGTTAAATTTGAATTACAAAATGTACAAACAAAATAAAAATAAATGATTTTTAAGCTCAAAGCTATGGCATTACTTTTTTGTGTTAACAAAGTACTTTGGCTTACAAAAAAAAAGTACACACTGTGATCAAGCAATCTTTTTTTTTTTTTTAAAAATATTTTTACCTTGAATGATAAAAAAATAACCAGTTAAACTTAGTCATTTTTTTTAATAATAATCAGTTAAAAATAATTATATTATTAAAAACATTATTAATAAAAGTTTTTTTGAAAAAAGAAAAAAAAATGAACAATACAATGCGTATAAAAAATAGCGAAGTTCTTTCAAAAGTTAGTTAAAGAACCTAAAAGTGAATAAAAAAGCAAGGAATTTTAAAAAAAGTCTCGGATAAAGTTTGTTTTCTTGGAGATTTGATTATTTTAGTTGATAATTATTGTTTACTCAATGGCTGAAATTTAAATAATAAATAAATAAATACAATTTACAGCGAGAGAAACCTAATATTTTTATTTTTTCTCTAAATGAATCAACAAATACTTATACATCATTTGATAAGCACAGTACAATTCGATGAATCAAGTGTACTTACCTAAATTTACTCATTTTTTTATCTTAGGATCAATTGTACTCGTACTTATGCAAAAATTAATACTTACCTTTCTTAACATCTAGTCAACCTTTTTCTTCAGACTTAACATTTTTTGTTAACAAATATTTATTTAAATCTTAAATGTTTTGTAATCAAAATAAGTTTTAAAAACGATGATTAGATGACGATGTGGCATCTGAGTCGGCACGCACTTAACGACTGTCAACCACAGCATATTTGTTCTATGCTAAGTTTTTCGAAAAACACTTAAAGCCACCAAAAGGTTAAATATTACTTAAAAAATACTTAAGTCGAATAAAACATTAGAAAGGATTTTTTTCTTGATGTAATATTCTCTTTAAATTAAGTTTATTATTGATGAAAGCTGGCCTGAATTAAAACATACGAAAAAATTGAAAAGTGATTAACTAATAAGATGAACAGTTCATTTGTAGCTAAAGCACTAGCTGCCCTTGGTGACTAAAAATGTTTTCGAAGACCTATATGTAAAAAGGCACTTAAAATATGGAATGCCATAAAATTAAATTAAAAATTTTATATGTTATACACTCATATAAACAGATGAATAAACCTTAAAAAATATTCTAATTTTTCAAGAGAAACCCTCTGAAATCAAAATCTGCTTTATATACTGTGCATTTTATATGCAAATGCAAATATAGAATTAAGAAGCAAATATTCTTGAAGAAGTGTCAGTATTTTAATCACGTCTTAAATAAGTTATTTAAGTATACTGTATAAGTGGTACAGTACATTATAATATAACATCACATTTCTACAATCAAAAGAAATCAATCAAGAAATCCCATTCTTCCATAATTACATTCTTTCAAATTTGTGATAATTTTTTAAAGAAAAATCTTTGAAAAGTTTATAATACTCATACATTTTAACAGCTAATTGCATATTATTATTTATTTTATCATAGTTCTTATTTTTATTTTATCGCAAGTCTTTTTCTTATTATTATGTTAAGATATATCCGTAACTATTTAGAATAAAGAAGGTTTTTTTAAATTATAAACGTATTATAAAAGCTAAACCTTTAAACAAAAAAAAATTCAATGGTATTTTCATCATGAAATTTAATAAACAAATTTTTAAAGTTAAAAACTAATTATTCCTTTTTTAATTAATTTTTTGGATGAAGGGATGGTATGTTATATATACCATTCAGAAAATTCTGTAGTTGTTGTTTCTTAAAATAAATGCTTTAAAAGGATCTGAGTAGATGCATAAGCATTTTTCCATGTTTTCAAAGTAAAGAATTTTTAGGTTTTTCTCAAAATTCCTCTGAAAATCCTTTTATAACAATATAATAAAAATGATATACATTTTGAAAATGCAAACATATTAATTACGCTTATATCTGTCAGGGGATAAAGGGGGAGGGGTTTAAAGAAAATTTTTTTTTCAAATAAAATATTCAAAAAAGCCATACAAAAGTATCAGAAAAATAAGCGCTTTCCTTGACGGTTATCAGACTAATTGGCCATACCATGAAATGGCATGTTTAACCGAATCATTCTGTGAAGCAGTAAATAAAGAAATAAAATATTACAATAATACTTTCAAAAAAATTTTTTTTTAAATAATTGAACTTTCACACGAATTATTTTTGTAACAAGCAAATATTTAATAGCATAAATAAAAAATGCAAATAACATTTTGTAATTTAAATCTTAAAATTTTATTTACGTATGAATTACTAAACACGGTGCATGAATTTCGTCATTAATTGATTCATATTTTCTAGCTGAATTCTGGAGAATCGGCATGCCTGAGTTTTAAGAATATGTCGGTTAGGTTGAAAATATCCAAAAATTTCGTATCAAATTGTTTCTAGCGTTTGAAATCAAAATCAAATTTTTCTTTTTTGCCAAAAAAAGAAAGAAAGAAATTCGATTTCTTATGAAAAAAAGTTTAGAGATTTGGAAAGAGATTAAGTAATCATATATATATATATATATATATATATTGTTAAAACACTATCTTCAATCCAGTAAAGATTTAAAAAGAGATGCTAAGTGTCGAGGAAATAATACAAGTCAAAAGTTCTAATCAATTTTTCAAATGTTTTCTTTTCGGAATGAAAAAAAAAATCACTTACATATATAATATTTAACTTTTTCTTTCTTTCTTTTTTTTGGATAACTTCAATCTTCGAATTTTAAATACGATCTATGCATTCTAGAATCCCCACCCCCCATTCACTAAATTGCGCGCAATCGTTCCCCATGAATTTCGAATTTTTTTTTTACTTAAACTAGAGGGAGGAGGGAGGGGTTAACCCTTCCTCCTAACTGCAGACCAACACCCATTTTACAAATTATGCAACGCTTCATTCTCATTTCCTAAATTGTATGACTGTAATTCACACGTATTATGTTACTTTTCGTTGGCATCTTGGCGACCATGTGAATGCTTTTAGAAATTACTGGAGAAATCTATAACATCACAACACACGTAAACAGCTTTTCGGGAAAACACTGGAAGATGGGGGCACTCCCTACACAAATTGTTTTTGGCCCTCCTCTTCAGTTAAATTTTGCCACCCATTTTTACAAACTATACCTTATGTATAAATAAATAAATATATTACTGCATCACGAAAATTTTTTTATAGAGAGCGAGATTAATTGAATAAAAGTAACCAGTAGCACACATAAAAAAAAACAGTAACCTTTATAATCTCAACATAGTTGCCATTTCTCAATTTTAAAAAACAGGCATCTAACAAAAAACTTAAATTAAGATAGTAACACGACAGCGGAAGTGCTATTATGAATCATTTCCTCAATTAAATAATTTGTTGAGTACAAGATCAGTTGAATGGAAGCCCATTAAAGAGTCGCTTGTATTTTACAGTTTTTGGAAATTCTATCGCATTAAAAAATAAGGACAAAAAGTACTTACAGAAGAGGAAATATTAAGAACAGAGATTTATTGTCTATTTTGATAAATACCACTTATTCTTGAGGTCAAATGTCAAATAAGTATCATGTCAAATATGCTTAATTGATTGATTGAATATTAACGTCGCACTGTTCAGCTGATACTAAATATCTCTTCATTCGCACTCAGGAAGTAAGAACAAACTTTAGATATGATTTAAGACCTGAAAAGCCACTTTAATTATTATCATAATTGTGTTATGATATATTATATTATTTGTTTATTTCATTTTTTGTAAAAGATAAAAGCTGTACTTAAGTTAAATGAGTGGAAAAGTGACTAAGTTATGATTTTACACGTTTTAAAATTGTCTTAAAAATTTCTTCTTTTCATTTTAAATTCAATGCATACATGTTTTTCAATTAGATTTTTTTGCATTATTCACAGAACTAACTACTATTTTTTATTAAAAAAATGATCTCGATTTTTTTTATATTTTTGATAATCTTAATACAGTTTCATGTAGTAAAAATTTGAATTTTAATGTGAATGCCTTAAAACGTTCTCTGAAGCAATACATTGTATTAAAACTTAAACTAATTCATTCGTATTTTAATTACGATTGTTTAAATGAGATAAAATGTGTTATTATCTTTCACGACTGAAATGTTGAAAGGAAATTTCTGTAATTACGAAAGCATGATTCGATTACGGACGTTATATATTATAATCAAATGTCTTCAGATAAACATAAAATATCCTGGATTAGTTCAAAGTCCTCAATATTTCCATTTATGAGCCAGGGAAGTAGATAAAAAAATTAATTTGGAAAATACTAGACTATATGAAGACAAAAATATCATGCACCTTCAATCAAAAAATATTTGATAAAAAAATACATATCTTCTGTAAAATAAATCTACATACCCCTCCCCGACACACAATTTTTTTAAAAGAAATTTCATTAATTAAACATTTTTTTAACATGTTAGGAAACACATAATGTATGAAACTTTTAAAATCAAAAATTTTAAAATCAGTTCATAACTAATTTCATAGACACACTTTGATATTTAATTTATCTAATGCATATATTGCATTTAAATTCTTATTTTTCGATATCAATGCTTTATTGATTAGTTTTTGTTAGTTTTTCTTTTAGATAAATTAGTATTTAATACCTAAAAGTCGTGCTTCGTTAAGCATGTGAAATAAATCCGTAAGTTGAGATTAATAAAAAGAAAATTATCAGATAATTTATTTGAATTTTTTACACATTATCTCAGTGACAAAAATTGCAAGATTCAGGAGAAATTTGAATTAATATTTTATTAATATTTTTTTTTTTTCTCTCAATTCTTGATTCGTATTATTGAGAGACAAAAAGTAGAGTAGATAAATATAGAAACATAAAAGTCATTATTGCTATGATTACTTCTTGGACTTACTGTTTACTTCAATCGCAAAATTATTGATTTTCTAATATGTATTAATAAAGAAATCAAAGGTCAGAAATTTTCATTTAAAAAAAGTATTAAAACTGAGAAAAAATATTTAGAAAAAGTTAATGCACTGCAAAAGTACAGTAATGATTGATAATCCAGAATTTATTAGAAGAAAATTTATTTCATTATGATAAAAATATCACCTCACCGAAAACTCTCAGAAGAAAAATTAAGAGTAGATCATGACTGGGATATCGGCATATACAACTTCATTCAAAGTTTACTAAAGCAGTGTAAACTATCAACATCAAAAGTAGAAAATAAAAAAATCAAATTTCATTTTGACTCTTAGCTTTTCAAGAAGTATTAGATGAGAGCTAAAAAGTAAAGCCTCAGAAATACTTTAACAATCTAATTCCATCCACTTAGGATTTTTTTCTGTTGCTCTGTAATTTAGATAAAACAACAGCCATTAAGTTTTACCTTTTATTTTTATAAATATTTTTATTTAAATCCAATCCAACTGATTTGGGAAAATTATTTCATTTGTATATATTTTTACTTAAAAAAATTACAGGCTAAAAATAGTAACTATTTAAAAATCCTACATATTATCAGTCAAAAATCAAATAATTGATAGTTAAATGAAAGCCTTGGAAATATTAAGACTTGTTGCTTCTTACCTTGATTCCACAATTCAGTGATGGCTGCCTGCTGACGAATGACGAATATACCTAATGCGTCGCCCTACTGATTCCGATGGTGGGCGAAACCACGCCCTAAGGGGCGTTAACACAATTTACGTAGGTGGTTGAAACATTGTAGAAGCCGACATGAATTAACATTATTTAATCACGAGAAATAACGGAATAAAAAACATTGAAAAACTCTTTTCAAAACTACTCTCAAGAAAAAAAAATATCAATCGATATAAATTTTTTTTATTCGAGTCTTGAACAAACTATTTACAAAATGGAGATATTGCAATCCTCAAATCCAACAAGTCACGTTCGCAAACAAATATTCAAAGACCAGTTTCATAGTAATCGCTTATAATTTTTTATTAATAATTAAAACTCTTCAAATCTTTCTGATATAGAATGTATATAAATTTGATCATTTTCCTGAATATTTTTTATTCTTCAATACTGCATTTTAAGCTTTTTAAAAAGAATGTTTGATTTCGAAAAAACGAGATTAACAATACAAAAATAAAAAGGAAAGGGATGAAAAATGATTTATGCAAAGTAATACATAGAACAAACACTTATTACCAAATGACATACCTAAAAAAGGATGCAGAAATCAACCTATACACTGCCGTTGCCATGTACTTGAAAAGTGGTCGGAACGGCTATTTATTGTTAGCCCCTTCGTGCCTTTCGAATTTGCACTTTTTAATTCTTTACATTATGAAAAAGACAAGCGAAAACTCTCAAAAGTAAAAAATTAGAACTTAGACTTGAAGGTCAACCGTAGAACATGTCTGGGATGTTAGCATTTTCAACTTGAGTTTTCTAATGCAGTGTAAATTATCAACATTTAGACAATCATTATCGAAGTATCAAATTTGATTTTGAAGCTTCGCCTTTCAAAAGAAAACATAACTTGTTTTTTTATAAAGAATTGAATTTTTAAAAATTGCACGAAAAAACACACACCTTAAAAAAATTGCCTCTTAATTCCTTTAGTAATCTAATTTGACCACTTTTGGACTTTTTTTCTGTTTTTTCGATATTTTATATTACGGTAATTTCAGATAAAACAGCAAACTTCAATAAGTTCAATATTTTACTTCTATAAATAGTTTTACCTCAATCCAACCGAAGAGTTTCGGAAAAATTTTTTGATTTATTATTTTTTTATTAACTTAAAAGAAGGATCTAATTAATGAATAAAAAAAGGGAATATATTCAAAACGTATATTACCAGTCAAAGATCAAATAGCAGATTTTAAATTAATGCCTTGGACTAATTAAGACTTGTTGCTCCTTACCTTGAATTCCCTTAATTCAGCAATGGCTGCCTTCCTGACGAATGACAAATATACTTAATGCGTCGCACCACAGATTCTCAAGATGGACGAAACCATCGTTTTATAGGGCGTTTTAACGTGGGTAGCTGAAACAATGTAGAAGAAAGCGGGATGAATTAACATTTTATTTAATCACGAGGAAATAATAGAATAAAATCATACAAAAAACCTTTACCAAATTACTCAAATGAAAGGGAAAAATCGTTCAGAATAAATTATTTAATCATCTCAAGCAAACTATATGTAAAAATACAGATATTGTAATCGTCAAATGCAACAAGTACGTTCGCAAACAATAAATTTTAATATCAGTTTCATAACAATCCAGCTTAAATTTTTATTAGTGTAAAAATTGTTTCAAATCCCTTGCCTGAGGTTGAATGGATATAAATCTGGTCATTTTCCTGAAAAAAATTTTATTCTTCAATATTGCATTCCCAGCTTTCAAGAAAAACAAAGTTTTATTTCGGAAAAACGATTAAATAAAAATGGAAAGGAAAGGGGTAACAAATATTTTATGCAAACTTTACATGGAATAATTTTAGCTGTCTTGGAATATTCATATTACAGTACAGTCCCGATAATCCGAACAATATCGGACCGACCCTGTTCGGATTACGTGATTGTTCGGATTAGCCGGAGTAACAGCGAAATCACTATTTGAACTGGGAGTACGGGTTATGTTGTACAATTTTTTCATACTAAACATTAGTGGTTCTGTTCTGTAGTTTAATCCATTTTAAAATTTGTAAAATAAACTTGATGTACAGTGCGAATATTAAATAAAGAACTGTTTTGAATTAAGGTTTATACTGTTTTATATTAAAATATTGCCGATTTTTTCGTCCTTAAAATTATAAAAATTTTCCGCGGAGCCGTTCGGGATTAACCAGATGTTCGGATTAGCCGTGTTCGGATTGGCAGGACTGTACTGTATTAGCATACAGAAATCAAATTTATACAGGCTTAATTTCTTATGGCGAGGGACGGCAATTTTGTTGTTAGCCCCTTGGGGCTTTCGAATTTGCTTGACAACGAAATCCATAGTAAATAAGTAAGAAACAGGAGAGAAAAACAATTTACTACACCAATGATTTACATGCGTTGCTACTCAGTTCTTTAGTAATAAATAAAACAAACATATTATGCTCAAAAAATCCTGCTGAAAACAGTTTTAAGTTTAAATTAATAAGACTTAAAATAATAAAAAAACATTTTTAGAATCATTTAAAGGGGTCGTATGCAAAATATTTAAAAAAAAGCAAATGTCAAATTATGAAAATACGAGGAAATCCTACGAGTTGATGCATTTAAGAATTTTATTAAAAAAGACAAACGAAATACTTAATTACAATTCGATATTTAGCGATTAAATTATGAACAATACAGGGAATAAAAAAGCTTCCCTAATTCCTACAAGACGGATCATTTTAAAGTATAGAGAATGTGTATTGCAACAATTTTTGCAAGCAGTTGTGTATTCTTAAAAGATTTATTTAATTTCTTATTAAATTCATCATCACAGCAACTCAAAAGTCCTACCTGAGATTTGAGCCAAGTAAGGCTGAATGCTCCATACATCTACCAACAAGTACTTAAAAGAAAACAAAAATCGGAATTTTTTTTTTTATTTCTAGAGGTTTCGTAACAGGAATTTCGCAAGAGGTGTTCGTTCGTTTGTGTATGATGTTCCAGGTTCTCTTAATTTATTCATAACTAACATTAACGACGAAAGATGGCGATTTAGAAAAAAATATATACTGATTTATTTATCATCAGATAAAATATAGTTAAAAACTATATAAACAGCTTCTCATTTCGCAAGATAAAAACATAAACAACAACAAAACAGTCTAACAATTTTTTTTTAACCCAATTAAAAGATGAAAATTTTCCCAATCACAAACAGCATTCGTCAATAAATAAATAAATAAGTAAACAAAATAAATGGCATTTTTAAAAAGCATATATCACCAAATAAATTTAAAATTAAACTTTTGAAAATAATGCTCAAAAATCATGAATAATAATGTCGAGTTTTCATCTCTCCTAATAATTGGAAGTGAGGAAAAAGAATATAACAATACAGAGAAAAATTCTAAACGAGTGTTTAGTTTGAATGTTCTAAATAGCGAACGTCCCAGTTCTCCACCTTTCATTAAGTGAAAAGAATTATATAATAGCAGAAAACTTACCTCAGGAGGAAAGCATAACCATCAAATCTACGAACACGAATGAATTGAGGACGACGGTTCGAAGTGAATTACTTAAGACGAAAGCGCCATCTAGTCATTCGCTGTGCTTGTTATCAAGTGGTATACAAAGCGATAATACAATTTTAAAGGAAAACGTTTGATTCTAAAAAAATGTTAAATGTTAGGAAAAATGGATATGTCTGGGAAAAAAATCCATTTGAGAATTATTTCAGTAAAAAATATAAAAACTAAAACTAAAATATATTTCTAAAAATATATATAACTATAATATATATATATATATATATATATAATAAAATATATATATATATATAAATATATATATATAAATATAAAATGTATATAAATATATAAAATACATATAAATATAAAATATATATAAAATATAAAATATATATAAATATAAAATATATATAAATATAAAATATATATAAATATAAAATATATATAATTATAGTTTGTGTGTGCGGCTGGATCACTATTAATACAAAATACTGTAATTGAAACCTTTAAAATAAGTAAGTATTAATTATGTTGCAGTTAAAAAACCCCAAAAGTAAATTTTAAGTCAGTTCTTGCCGACAAGTTTCAATTATTAAGTAAAAATTAAAGATACTAAATAAGATACAACCCCAAGAATCAATCGATACTGAAAGTTGACATTTTTATTTTTTATAAAGCAGAATTAACAACTGAACATTATGTTATTCCTTCAAATCAAATTAAGTTTCAACATGTATGTTTTTAATTCATGAAAATGAAAATAATGAAGTTTTAACAACGTAACCATTTTTTTCAGCAGAAAAAAATTAATAATTCGTGTGATTTTAGAAGTCTTATAAGATCTACCAATTATTTTCAATCTCCCAAATTTTATGGGAATGATGCATTGCGTGTTGATCAATTCTACTAAGTGGTTTCAAATGATTTTAACTCCTTCAAATTTTGAACAAAATTTACTGTACATTTGATTATATATATATATATATATATATATATATATATATATATATATATATATATATATATATATATATATATATAACATTTTTAAATATAATATATATCTTAATGATATATGTTTACTTGAAAACATGGAATACTTTTTTACACTTTTTCACTGCAATCTTGCAAAATATTTTCGGAATGCACACATTTTTACTTGTTCAATTCGAGGTGAATCTCTTGTAAGTTTATTTTAAAAAAAAGAACTATAGTAAACATTTCGGTTATGATGACAGTAATGTGTTTATTCGAAGATCAACTTGTGTGTGGTTTTCTCTTTTACATTCATCGTTCTTAAATATTATTTTAGAGTAAGGTAGTATGTTACACACACACACACACACATATATATATATATATATATATATATATATATGTGTGTGTGTGTGTATCAATTATATATATATATATATATATATATATACAGTGGGCCCAGTAGCACACAGGGATTTTTCAAAGGGGTGCGGAGTTGAAAGTTCACCATTCTTGTATCATGCCCTTTTACTTTTGTCGACTTTCGGGAACAAAAACACAGTAAAAAACTAATTTTTGAATAAATAATTAGCATTAATTAATAAAATTACTCATTAATAACAAGTAATTAATCAAATTTACGTAGTATATACTTAGAATTATAACCAATCGGGGAAAAAATCGGAGGGCTTTTGGGGGAGGTCAGGTTACTGTGTGTGTTTCCGAGGCACAAAAATGTTCTTACACTTTCTTATAGCATTTAATGTTTTCAATTAATATAAATTAATATATTGTTTTGTAATTTCTTATGTATCAGTAAACTCTTTCTTATTGAGTGACATAATTAATTTTCAAAAATAGCATAACTTTTTAAAAAAATTAGTAATCAAAAACTACTAAAATATTGCACAAAGTCTTTGTACACTTAAAAAGTCTCGACCCAGCTTTAAATATTGTATTTCTTTCTTAATTTAGTACTTAGTAAGATTTCTTTAGTGTCCAAAAACTTTTAATGCTGCCTTGGTATAGATTTAATCATTTTTATATTTCTGCATCGATTTTTATTTTCTGTTATTATTATTTTATTCACATTTTGTGTTTATTTGTAATGATTTTCTTTTTTGTATCAAAATCTCACCATATATGTTCTACTGGGCTAATAAAAGTGATTGATGAGGTGTTCCATAATTTGGAGACAGTTATAGGTACACAGTGACGTACTTTGAGCGCAATGCGCATGGAGTCATTATCCTGTTAAAAATTGTCGTCTCCAATATCCAAATTTCTGATAATTTAAAATTTCTCTTTAAAATATTTAAATAATAGAGCTCATGATTCACAATACCATCAAAAAAATATCAATTACATAATTCTGAGGCCAATTTGCACTCCCCTCCAGAACACCTTTACTTCAATTCTGAAGCATGGGGTGGGGAGTTTTGTTCCACATGAATTCATGGGTTAAACTCCTTATTTTTTTTTCCATTTTAAACTATTATAGGCCCATCGGAATTAGAAATGTTGAATTATCTGCCATCCCAATCGATTTTGCTGTCAATTTTGAATTTTCTGAAACTTACTCCAAGAATCTAGTTGGATCTATAAAACATTTAGGTGGAAGTGCTCTTGCGTGAGGTATAAATCGGCTACAGAATTAGGTAATTTGGTATTTTTATTGATATTGTGAATCATGGTTCTATTTAAAATATTTTAAAGGAGAAATTTTAAATTATCCGCCCACAATTTGATGTTGGAAACGACTTTTCATTTTTTAACAGGATAATGACGCCAAGCGCACTGCTCTCAAAGTACGTCACTGGTGTTCCTATAACAGTCTCCAAATTATGAAAACACCTCCTCAATCACTTTATTCGGCCCAGTAGAACATATTTGGTGAGAGTTTGATGAAACATAAAGAAAACACGACATATAAACGCATAATGTGAAGTAAAATCAATAATCACAGAAGAATGGAGGAAAACGATATGCAGAAATTACAAAAACTGATTAAATCTATACCAAGACGCTTAAAAGGTTTTGGTGGACACTAAAGATATCCCCTACTAAGTACTAAATTAAGAACAAATAAAATATTTAAAGCTAAGATTATATATAGATTTTTAAGTTCTGAAGTGTGCGTACGAAGACTTTTGTGGCGAAATTTTTTAGTAGCTTTTTGATTATTAATTTTTTAAAAAAATAGTTTTTACTATTTTTAAAAAATTGATTTATATCATTCCGTTAAGAACAAGTTGCATATATCATAAAAACTATAAGTACAATATATTAATTTTTATTAGTCGGAAACATTAAATTTTATAAAAATGCAAGTGTACGAACACTTTGTGGCTCACTGTATGTATATATATAAATAAATTTTTAATTTATTGCATCTCACGTAACCCGAAAACCAGTTCCAGCGAAATTATATTAAAATTTATTTCATTTGCAATTTACTAGAATTTTCTCTGGTTTGTAATTGTGTGCTCGAAGTTTGAGTGATCATGGTCATGAATCGTGGTCGAGTCGCGAGTTCCAGTCCTAGGGTCAGTAAAGACTCGTCGTGCTGGGGCTGATAAGAACAAAGCAATTCCGTCAGAACTCATAATTCTCAAGTTGATGACATGTGGAGGTCGAAAAGTATGGTGCAATTTCAGGTGCCCGCTCAAGTATCTTGACTTTGGCTTAGAATTACGAGGTCCATCACTAAAAGACTTTGTGCAGCTTCAGATTGTGAAGCTGATAAGAATTGAATCAATCTAGTTTGCCTTTTATTGTGCTTTATTCTCTTATACATATTCCTCTTACTATAAAAAAGTATATGTATAGGCACTCTATATGTAGCATACAGATATAGGATGTGTAAGTTGTGTGTATTAGAAATCTCAATATTTTTACATTAAAATATACTTAGAAAATGAAAAAAAAGTCATTGTTCTTAAAATTATAGACATTAGCTTTTTTAGTTAAGAAACTTGCTTGTATTTTGCTAATATCTATATAAACAATCTAATACAGGTTTATAATCACATTTAAAATATTTAAATGTAGAATGATAGTCCTATTTTAAGAAGGTCGTATCTGTTTTCTATAGACGCAGCAACCGAGTGAGGATAATCTGAAACTCGTAATCTGCATGATTTTGTAGAATTCTTCATTCCTGGCGATACTAAAAATGAGCTGGTAGAAGGACTGATACACGAAATCTCATTTTGGTGTGATGTGGAAGCTTGGTGAGTGTGGTGACTCTTGACGGCAGTTCAAATTATGACGTCCGTCTCCAACAACCTCAGTTTTGCTTCAAAACGTGAAGTTAATTACATAATCATCACTCAATCATATCAATTTTTGTGGTCCTTGGTTATTAAACAGTTTTAGTTTGCTTTAATAGCCCTAGTGATTAATTATGCATGTAAATAATTATTAAAAGTGCTTAAGGGCCATATTTCTGAAAGATATTTAGGTTTTTTTACCTTTTTGTCAGCTATATAAATATTTTAATCTAAAAAAAATCCCTTTAAAGATTTTATTAAAAATATTAACATATTTAAATAAGCCCCGTAGAACATTATTTCATGTTATCATGGAAAATAATCTCTGATACTAATCTTACCCGACCAAAACATGTTCTAAAGCAAAAAAAAAAAATTTTGTGTTCAATAATTTGCTATTTTTCAGAAAAACAAATTTATCATATTCATACTGTTTTTTATATTGTTTTCGATTTTAACATAGGAAATTTTATAGCTCAAAGATTCTAATATGTGAGTGATAAATTTATCAGTAAATAAGATAATTCATTAAAGCGCTAAAAATAAAAAATATTGAATGAAATATTATAGATTTAGTCGCATCTTTTAAAAAATTTACTTTGTTTCGCACACAAAAAAAGTTAATAAAACTTCCAATTTAATCATATAGAAAATATTTACAATATCAGCATTTAAAAAATTTCTCAACTTAAAAGATATATAAAATAATATTTAGGAATATACAAAATTGAAGAACGTATATATTAAATAACATACGAAAGATTGACAGATAACACATATTCAACATGTTTTTATACAAACCTTAGAGATAGACTAAGTTAATAAAACTTCAATTTAATCACAGAAAATATTACAATATCAGCGTCTAAAACTATTTTTCACAACTTAAAAAAGATATATTTAAAAAAGATATTAAATTTTTTAAGAATACTAGGTGAAGAACGAATATATTAAATAATATACGAGAGATTTGAAGAAAGAATACATTAAATAACATACGAGAGGTTGACAGATAACATATTTAACATGTTTCTGAAGCTTTAGATAGATTTCGAGGTTTAAAATTTATTTTACTTTGAGATCTGGGATTCTTAAAAATATAAATTCTACCATTTGTTTTCTGTAGGCTTTTTTAAACAAATTTAAAAATATTATACAGGAGTTCAAAAATTTTCCTTTCTTTTAAAAAACTTATTTGGTCTTCCACGATTTCTAAATTTATTTGATCCAGGAAAATTTCTAAGTCTCAGCTCTTATAATACGTACATCTGACCAAGGGGAATACCCTTAATGAATAATTCTTGCTTACGTATTTCATAAGACATTTATGTTTATTTTATAAGCCATACCTAGAGCTATCAATTATATCTGAACGTTTCTGATCATAAAATAATTCATTAAGATTCATAATTCAAATAATTAAAAAATAATTCCTAATAAAATTCAAATAAGATCATTTGTAGATAAAAAAATTTTTATCTACAAATTTTCAGTTTAGCTTTAAATAAATAATAAATTTTTTCTCTAAAAACATTTTGAGAAATGCAAAATTTTCAAAGATTCGTAAAGATCAAACAATTTCTATGGAAGTAAATTAAAAAATCTTGGTTTCAATATTCGAATCAGGCAAGTGTAACTATTTGTGGTCGAGAATTTCGGCTTGAAAAAAGGTTCTATCCGAAATAATAAGAAAATGAGAATTCCTTGTGGAAATCTGTCATCTAAACATCATAACTTCGTTCCAAAACATCGTCATACATATATCGGAGAGAAGAGTTAGTAAAATGAGGATGGAGAATTGATTGCAAAACGGAAAGTACCAGTAATATTTTAAAAAAAACGTATAATTGAATTATATTTAAAATTGATCCTTTCATGGGAACTTGTCCTAAAATTCGGATAAGATATAAAGAATTGTTAGGTTAGATTTCAGGAACTGTGTGAAAAACTTTCAACTCTTGAATTTTCAAAAAAGCTAGCATAGCATAAATACAATTTCAATCCTTTAAGTGTATTATGTTTATAAATTTAATAATGATGCATTAATGAAAGAAATGAGACAAATTATAAAAAAATTACATAGTTCATAAAAATTATATAGAATATATTTTTATTTTTAGAATATCTGTTTTTCACAAAAGGATAGCAGTACCAGGCTGCGTTCATTAACCCCATATCATTGTTTAATTTAGCTTTGTTTCTACGAATTGGGATTTGTTCAGGAAGTTCATTCTCATTCGAATTGGAATAATTACTCGAACTCTTTTACGATTACTACAGTCGTTGATAAATATTTCTTCTTCACTAAAAATTTCTACTTTTCCATTTGAAAATTAATTTAGTCTACATAAGCATTTTACCCATCATTGTCTACATTGCATCTTCTGTTTTTTCACGAAACTTCATATTAGTAAATGATCTCCATGGACGCCAAGATAAAATGAATAAATACACTTCTAAAATAATTTTCTTTCACTCTCAGCTTATAATAGTCTTTCTTGAACCAAAAAAAATATTGTAGTTGTAGTCAGTAGTGCACACAGGAATTTTTCAAGAGGAGGGCCGGTGTCGAAGTTCACCATTCTTGTATCATGCTCCTTTTGATTTTGTCGATTTTCGGAACAAAACACAGAAAAAACTAATTTTGAATAAATAATTGAAGCATTAATTAATAAAATTAATCATTAATAACAAGTAATTAAGTTACATTTTACGTACTATATAGAATTATAATCAATCGGAAAAAAATCAAGGGCTTTGAGGGTCCGTATCCTTCCCCTCTCCCTTATGTGCGCCACTGGTTGCAGAGCATATTAAATCTAAACAGAAGTAAATTTTTAAAAATTACAAGGTAGTATATATTATATAATAAAAGATATATATATGGGGTAATAAATCCGAGTTATCCAGTAGTTCCACTTTTTAATTTTAGTTGGGGAAAAAAACTACAAATTTACAATTAAAACTAGGCTGCTAACAGCAAATTAATTCTTCAAGAGTAATTTTAAACTTATACTTACGGTATAATGCGTGAAATATCCCAGATTAGTTTTTTTGTGCAGCTGATAAAAAGTACATATAACAAAAGTTACTTCTTGTACGATAATGGTATTCTTTTCTGACGTCATAAATGATTGCTGGAAAAATCTCAGTATTCCAGTTTTTAGTAAATTTGGAAAACCAATTTACTAGGGGGTTATTTTTCAGTTATGTAACCTTTTTAAGGTTAAAAACAAGAGTTCAGCTGTCTAAAACAATTTTTGAAATGAAAAAGTCGTCTGCGCAAGACCCTCGGTAAATAATTTGCGGTACTTCAAAAGAACGTTACCGCTCGCGGACGAAAGACTCCGGTGAATGGCTTGACGGCTGTGGATATCGCTCCTGATGCTGGCTGTGGTTTACGAGACCGTTGCGCAGACGCTTGTTATTTAGAAACGGCGATGAATCATGCAACTATAAATATTATTTCTTTATTTTCATGTTTCGAAATTTCTATTCTGGATTTTGGTTTAACATATTTGTTTTTACTTTCTCTACTTAATTTTATCTACCCATCATGTATTTTTAAATTTCATTGCTCGATGAAAATGTTATTCGTATGCATGGTCAGAAATTTTACAGTTTTCAACGTTTTTACACGGTTTTATGAACTAAATATAGTTTATATCTTACAAGGTTTTCAGATAACTTGCGATCCTCAATTTTACTACAGGAAGCATATTTTTTTACACGAAAAAAGGAGAGTTGCGTGTAAAGTTAAGTATGTTGCTTAGTGAAGTCTAAAGTGTGTGTGTTTTTAACATTTATTGTTTTCGATAGAAATGTAATTCAATTAAAATTCCACTCATCATAAAATTTAATTTTTCGTTTAATCACAGAAATATAAAATACTCTTTTACA